>CM042436.1:20253255-20733255 GCA_023631565.1 Gymnocephalus cernua | reverse complement strand
TGAAAACATGATGTTCACTGCTCCATTCTCTGCAATTTATGAGTGCAAATCTATAAATCAGATTTTTTTTGCCTTTTCATCACCTCCTTCAATCTGTGTTTCTTATTGTATTCTCAAATTTCTTTTCATCATGCTCCCATATTTCCTTGTTTCCTTTTCTTATCTCCTCTTCCTCCTTTCCTCTGTGTTCTCATAGCAGCAGGGAGGCTTGAGGAGGAGAGTTTGCTAAACCCTAGGATTAAGTTGCTACAGGGGATTAAAGGCAATGGAGACTAAATTCTTATTGCATAATGCCGTGTGTGCGTACGGTGGTTAAATATGGACACATCTCAGTGGAGCTCGGCTGATTGCTTTTGTGCCTTGAACTCCTTCAGATAGCGCCACCCTTTGAGAGTGATCTAGACTGGATGCGGACATGATTTATGTGATTTGGGTGGACTGTAATTAGAAAGTAAACAGTGTGCTGCACAATGTACTCTGAGTTTTCTTCATTATGTACTGAGACTGTGGGCAGTATTTGATCTGATTAAAATCCAGCCATGGGGATATTGTAGTAATCACTCACAAAAAAAGAATAGGACTTCAAAGTAACAAACCTGCAGTTTATCTAACAACATATGTGGGATATTGTAGCCCCATATGCACATACACTTTCAAAACATATTTGAAAATGCTCTTGAGCTAAACACAGTGATTACTGTACCGAAAGGACATTTTTCAAAACACCAGTAATTCATTCTGAATTGTTTCTTAATTTATCAAGTCAAGCAAATTGCATTTTTATTATTTATATGATGTGAAAACAGTGATAACTTATGAGCAGGCACTGTTTAATACCATATTGCTCTTTTAATCAAAGAGCTTTCAGACTTATCATCACTTTTATTATTTAGCACTTGCTTTAACACAACACACATCTTTATCAATCTTTGTTTTTTAATTCACAAGCATATCATGTCTATTTGTAACATTTCATTCCATGACAAAACAAAACAAAACATACAGTAAATACAGTCTGCACAAAATGCTAGTTAAAGACAAATTTCCACTGGTAAAGGCATTCCCTTTACTGAATAGATGTAATGTTGATCAGTCGACATATCAAGTAGGATGCTTTTAACAACTTTTATTACATCACTTGAGTTTGCGTTAAATAATTCTTTGAAGAATTTGAGGAAAAAACAAAATTATATTCACTTTCCCAGGTGACCTACTTGGGCCACTGTCAGGGTTTTTGTAATGTTTGTAGATGCTCACTCACACTATCACTAAGAAGTTACAGTTTATCCTTCTAAAATGTCCTGTAAGCATCTTGCATACTCATCTGTGTTAGCCCCTCTATTGGCCCGACGTCAGCACATACACTGCCCACATACTGTAGCTCCTGAGGGGCCTTTCTAAAGTTAACCCTTGAGTTGGCTTGTCTCTTCCGCTACGTGATTAACTTGAAATCACATCTGCCAAAATAGCTACAGTAATGCTTCCCATAGAGGGAAATAGGACATAATTGAGGAAATAACTTTTCACGAGTATGTGCCATTGGAGACGAAATAATGGATGAGGGTGTGAGGGAGGTCAAACTAGACAATATTATTACACAAGTTGTAGCTACCACAGGAAAAATCGTGTTTGTATTACATTGCTCAATCATTTGAATTGTTGTGCTTTGCCCGAGTTTACTGAGTCAGAAAGTTGAGTTGGGGATGAGGTTTTGGCCTTGAGCAGTGAACATGGTACAGTCCAGAACAGTGGGTTTGCTGTAGACAATGGCTGGGGATAGACTAACTCATAGCTGTTGCTAATTATATAATAATATTGTATAATAATATTTCCTATATTTGCCAAGTACATTTACAATGAGGAATGTATCGTCTGCATTTAACCCATCCTAACTAATTAGAAGCAGTGGGCAGTCATAGTCTGGCGCCTGGGGACCAACTCCAGTTGTAATGCCAGTACCTATACGTCAAGGACAATGGCAGGAGTTACCTAGCTGCTAGGTAACTCCTGCCATTGCCCTAAGTCCTAGCATGCATGTCTTTATGCATTACCATGCATTACTAGACAAGAGAGCTGCATCGTTTGTTTTGACATTTTTTGCCGGAGGACATTCAAAATCAGATACAGAAGCTCCCAGTCTGTGATCCCTGTGCTTCTCAGTAGTCCAACTCATAAAAACACGAGTGCCTTTGAGGTGTGAGATCACTCATTGAAAATTAGTCTTAATGCAACTGCAAATTGTATGTCAAATATCTCTTGCAACACTTCAAATGCATATGTGTACATTTTTCACATGGGTGTATATAGAATCAGAATCATGTTATGCAGCCATATATTAAAATGAATGCTGTGTAGTTAAAATTGAGCCCCAGTTGTTTGTAGTAAATAACTGCATGCTCAGCACACACCTCACATTCATATTTATCTTTATGATTTAGTTTGCCTGTCCTCGCACGCTTGGATATGGTTACTAATTGCCAAGTAAGTTTATGTGTTCTCCTATTTAATGTGCATCTCTGGATTTATGTACCTTTTATGATGTGCTGAGTGGGACAAGTTGCTCATGTTGGTAAGGTATTTAATCATAAACATTTTTATGAGCTGAATGTGCAGTTACTAACATAACATTTGTGGCTTATTTTGAATTTACCAGCATCAATTGATCCATGTTACATGCGTATAACAATACTTTTCACTAATGCTGTACAGTGTGTTTACGGAGTATGCCACCGTAATAACATAACAGAAGGTTTCTGCATCTCTGTAAAACAGGGACTGAGAAATCTGGCCTGAACTTTGAATGGAACAAAGCCCCCCATGCGCTATGCATGCTTCACATTAAAGCGGAGACAATGGTGCACATGTGCTCTAACTGAGGTAAACACAGCCACAAATAACTGAGTGAAGTGAAGTTCACACAAGGTCACAATACATTGGGACCATACACTAAATGGGATGCCCTCTGCAGCACGTAGGAGACTCATTCTTACTTTCTTCAAGTTTCTTTGCAGACAAATCCCCATACTTTTGTTTGCCTGTATGAAAATGTCATATTACAGCCTGTAGTTGGGATGCAATTACATGTTTCATTTGTGTTAACACATAATAATAATAATAATAATAATAATAATAACTTTTATTTATATAGCGCCTTTCAAAAAACCCAAGGACATTTACAGAATGACTGTGGTTAAGCTAAAGGAGGTTGTATGCTGTGGTAAACAGGTGGTGTTTCAGGAGTTTTTTTTAAATGTCCAGGGATGTAGCATTTGGGATATCTGCAGGGAGGGGGTTCCAGAGGGATGGGGCTGCAATGCTAAAGGTTCTGCCTCCGAAGGTACAGAGTCTGAGGGGGGCTGTATGGATGGAGGAGGTCGGAGAGGTACAGTGGGGCCAGGTCATGGACGGATTTGTAGGTGAGAAGGAGGATTTTATATGTGATGCAGGACTTAATTGGGAGCCAGTGAAGGTGGATGAGGGTTGGGGTGATGTGCTGCCAGGTCTTGGTGTGGGTGAGGACCCTGGCGGCAGAGTTTTGGACATTGCAGTAGTCCAAACGGGAGGTTATGGAAGCATGATTGAGGGTTTCTGCCACAGAGTCAGAGAGTGATGGCCGGAGTCTGGAGATGTTTTTGAGATGAAAAAAGGCTGAACATAACATAACACAACGCATTTATCAGCTTCCAGTCCAGTATTGGCTGAGCAAATGAGGACTATGATTCCAGTGTTAACTTTTCTGACTTTTTAAGTGATGTGGACATGAAAGCATTAAAGAATGTGGAGAGACATTTTATACAATACTGTCTTGCAAAAGAGTGAATTTGAATTTAAGGCATGCAGTCATGAAAATTTCAGAAACGCAAAAGTTTGCTGCCTCCACATGTCGAGGAGCTTCGCAAATATCATGAACCGAACATGGACTGAGACATGTGTCACTTTGCAGGAGTCTGTTAGCAAGCACACTACAGGGATCGTCCTAAAATGTGTGTGGAAGGCTACTATCTTTCCTGTATAACATCATCACATCAGTGATGCACTATAAGCTACTCCAGGCAGACGTTAGAGTGCTACTGTGCTATTTTTAAAAGAGAGCTCTGAAATAATTAGCGTTGTTCTTTTCCAGAAAAATTAGTCCTCTACTCTTAATAGCCAGCAGTCTACGTAAAGACACACATAAATCGGAAACACCATGATTTAGTAGTGCAACTTCCTCTTTTCAGGCACCTGCCAAAGAAAATAGTTTTCTTGTGAGAGGATGGTTTGAATAAAATGTCACTTTTAAGATCGCTTATTCAAGATCGTTTACAAGAAATAGTTTTAGCCCAGAATCAACAGCAGGCATGAAACACAATTTGTTGTGTTAGTTTGAAGGACTAAATAACTGGGCATCAAAATCAATCTGTGTTTATCCAGCTCTTTGCCCTATTGTTGGGTAATTCACTGCACACAATAAATATGATGTGACTGCATCCGTGTACTTTTTGTCTGCATTTTGTCCACTGAAATTAAGTTTTCAGTGTTACTGTGAATGTAAGCGTTTACACTAGTACATAATTTAACATTTCAAATATTTGTTAGCCACAGATGGTTGCCAATTAAAACGTTCACACAAATTGAATATTTTTCCCCCCGTTACTGTGACATCTGTACCTGGTAAAGATCTAGCCCACTGTGAAAACACCAGTCCACATACAGGCAAGTCGGCCGTCAGTACGAGAGACGCAGACATGCAAGTTGGACATGATAGTCAGAGTTTAATGACTAATCCCCTTCACACCCTCAATGGGAGGACAGCACTCAGGGCAAATCCTTCACAGGAAAGAAACGTTCCCGTTCTGCTCTGATGCAGACAAGTAACCTTTCCTCCAGGGCCTGTTGTCATGTTATAATGAAACATGATGCATACGATAATCAGCACAAAACACTAATGGCACAGAAAAAAAGCTATAAACAGTGAAAATAACTTCTACCAACCCTTAGAAAGCAACGTTTAAAGTCAACCTGAAATTTGAATTCTCCACACTTTTAGTGTCCAGTTGTGGGAACGGCACATAATAAGACTGAGAAAACTCAGGTAACCTCAGCAATGAGTATGCTACTCTGTGATTCAGTAATCACATGGAGTAACTAACAAGCAGAGTCACTGAGTAACATACAGAGTGATCAACTCACAGATGGAACTACCAGCAAAAAGAGTCGGCTAACAACATTAGCCCCCCCAGCTGGTTAACTGCTTATGTGGCTGTTGGAACTAGAGTGATATTCCGAACTATTTTCAGTTCCCACCTACACAGATATCGGACCAATTGCATTACAGAACCAACATCTTCAGTGGGAACCAAAAACCCATGCCATCTGGAGAACATTAATGTAGGAGGTGATATCACAGCAGAAAAGTAAAGTAATCCTAACATTTCTTCTTTTGGTAATTGAAATTGTGACCACATCAGTACACACGTAAAAATAAACACGCACCAATATTTCTTAGATTTCTTTTTAATTCCAGTTCAGCTTTAAACGTCAAGCACTCTAAGACCTATGTAACAACTGTCAAAATGGAATACGAGTTGACCTGGACAGCGTGACATCACCTTGATGGTTGCAATATATCCTAGAATGGCTCCTCACCAGCTCCTAACAGGACATGTCTTCACCTTGATCCCCATGAGAATGCTCTCGCTTCTATTTTGAGTCGCTCAGCTTGACTGCGCTGCCAGTCAGTTAGAGAACCGCACACGTTCTCTCTTTCTCTTTTTTTATTTCTGCTGCAGGTCATTAATTCAAATGTTTGATTAGTTTGCTGTAAAAAAAAACATTATCCAAAGAGAATGTTTAAATTGACTTACTAAATGTCATTTAAAACAAATTCCTGTGAGCTAATCTGATCAGGCACCCAATACTCTTTTCTTTCCTTCATACATGCTGCTATAAATAACCTGCATTGACTGAAACACTTTTCTCTTTCTCTCTCTCTCTTACAGCATCCTGTTTGCAGATATAGTCGGTTTCACCAGCCTGGCTTCCCAGTGCACAGCCCAGGAACTGGTTAAACTGCTAAATGAGCTGTTTGGAAAGTTTGATGAGCTTGCCACGGTGAGTCTGTTTCCCTTCCTTGAGCACATATCCCTCAATTACAGTCACAGTTGGCATGGAAAGCTGCTCTTTTTCTCTGTGTACACTTTGTCCAAACTTTGACATTGCACGTGTGTGTGTGTGTGTGTGTGTGTGTGTGTGTGTGTGTGTGTGTGTGTGTGTGTGTGTGTGTGTGTGTGTGTGTGTGTTTGTGTGTACTGCTTTGGCCTCAGGCTGCTGGCACATGCCACTATTGTTCCAGCTTAGCATGATGTCACTGTGAATACTGGAAGCCCATACGGTGCTTAATATGATTATCCAGTGCTTCATTTGAGGAAGACTGGACAGACCCTTTTAATCTAGGCCAGATTTACCCAGGGCTAAACTTTGCCTCAACTCTGGTTGTGGGTGTGAACTGAATGAAGGGACCACTGCATTGTCCCAATCTATCTTGGTTCACGTGTAGAAAAGATTTCAGCTCTCCCATCTGTCAAATATCACTCTTTGTGATTTCAGTGCTGAAAATCCGCTCAACTTTTGCTGTATATTTGACCGTGGCGGTTAATCTAGTCACTTTCAAAATGTGACGCTTTTAATGAAAATAGCACAGGTACCTTACTTTAAAATGTGCTAATCAGAATCAAAGCACATCTCCAGAAAAGGTATGGTATGTTTATGGCTCCTTTTACGTCACTGTGAGTTTGGCTGACACATACAGTATGTTTGTTTGGTGAGAAGGTTGAGCCCCTGCAGATCACCCTGCCACAGCCTTATCTACGTATGTAATCTGGCCTCTATTACTTACACAAGGCACATGACCTTGTCAAATCCATTAATCCACAGGATTACAACTAACCCTTTTTTGCTTTCATGGAAAGTTTTACTTGGCTGTGTTGGAAGCTTCTATTTTTAACTTGATTGTTTATGGTCACAAAATTAGAACTGACTAAAAAGAAAGTGTCTCTCATTTGACTCGTTATTGTCAAATAATTGTCATTACATTTTCAATTAGTCTTGGATCAGTTGCTTTACCTAGCTCTTGCTGATTTGCATGTCAGCTGCAGTCTGTCTTTATCCTACGGAAAGTTGCAGTTTACCCTGAGATGCTATTAGCCAAAACAAGATGATTCCATGCATTACAATACACACACACACACACACACACACACACACACACACACACACACACACACACACACACAAACACACACACACACACACACACACACACACACACACACACACACACACACACACACACACACACAGTCTCTCTCTCTCTCTCTCTCTCTCTCTCTCTCTCTCTCTCTCATATAAGTCAAGTAACGTCAACAAGTCCATTTAGGCTCTTTTCCTCTCTTCATTTCAAAGATTCTACAATTAATTTAGCTTCACATGATATATTTTAACTTTCATCTCCCAACGTATGTTTGGCTATAACAATTGCTATCTTGAGTTATGTCAATTTTCTTGCTGTTGTAATTAGAGTTGTCTCATTCTTTGGGTTACAACTGAATAGATTGGTCTGATCTCTACTCTAGCTGGGAGCCTCATGTTAAACTGAAAGGCTGTCCCCAGCCATGAAACGTGTCATCAAATGTTCTAGCCTTGCCCTGACCCAAAGCCCCACTCATTCTGATCCACTTTGGCAGGAAGTGCCAGTGCCAGTGACTCATAGCCGTGGTCACTGTGGGCACGCAGACTCGTCTCATTCCATACGAAGAGCCGGTGATGCCACATGGCCACTGGGCATCAGCTCATAAAACCATTCCAGCACCATCCCCACACCACCTGTCCACTTTGGACTTGTCAAGCTGCATGGGAAGTGAGCCAGGAACGCAGTGTACTCCTAAAGTGCTGCTGTAGTAGATCAAGTCTCCTCTCCTCTCCTCAAGCCATCTAGCCAAATGTTTTTAACACAAATGAAGAGATAAGCCTTTTAACCTCAGCTAGCTGCCAAACTCATACCAGCTTCTGAATTTGACACATAATTACTTTCACACTTTTTAGACATGAGATAAAAATAGACATTTTGTTTTTGTTTGAGCATTTAAAAACAGTTTGCCACTTTCAACCTTACCTCCATATCAATCATCACTAATGCTCACAAAAAGGAATGTATTTCTGTCTATTCTGTTTATCCATCCTGTGTCAAAGAGACAGGCTACGATTTACTTCATTTCAATTTCAAACTCATGTAAACTATTACAATATTTCTCGTCCTCCTACTGTATGTTCTGAGTTAATTTGTAAAGTAACTAGTAACGAAATATGTCAAATGAATGTAGTGGAGTGAAAAATACAATATTTCCCTCTGAAATGTAGTGGAGTAGAAGTAGAGCATGGAAAGAAAAGACTCAAGTAAAGTACACGTACCTCAAATTTGTACTTCAGTACAGTACTTGAGTAAATAACTTAGTTACATTCCACCACTGGGAACTTGTTTTGGTGGAACATTTGCACCCCTACATTAGCTATTGGTTTCAATATACATGTTGATAACAGTGTGAGCCTTGCCTGAGCTCAGCAACTCAGTGGACAACTGTATCACAGTTACATTAGGATGCATAACACACAATGGACCATGCCATATTACTGTAAGTAGGAGGGTAGCTTGCAGATTGAAATCTACAGGAAACCCGCTCACACTGATCTTTATTTGCTGTCTGATTCCCACCACCCACAAGAACACAAGCTGGGTAGTAATTATAACTCTTCAGCCTGAGAATCTGCCAACTTTATATCGCTGAGACCGAAGACAAGAGTCGCATCTTTCCTGACATCTTAGGAAATCTTTGAACCCTTATCACTACCTACACTTGGTCTTTGGTGAAATAGTAAAACTGTAACAGCAGACTGGCACACAAAGCTAAAGAAATTACATATTATTCACGATAATAATGGCATTGCTTGTTTTTTTTAAGGAAAGAAATGGAAGAAGGAGATTTATTTTGAAGAGAGATAACACACATGTAAATGAACACACCAACTGGTCTATAAGCACTTCCTCCCTCTCCCTGGCTCTCCCTGGAGGTTCCAACAGTCTGTCTGGCAAACGAAACAACAATGTGAGAGGGAATCTGTTATTCAATGATGGTTATTGTGATGCTATATAACATGAATAGCTCTGGACTGGATGTGCTCTTGTGTTTGTCTGCATGTGTGTGTGCATGCATGCACGTGTCGTGGCTGTTTCCATGGAAGAGTTTCACAAAGCTTTTCATTCTTGTCTCTCTTTTCTCTCCTCTCGCAACACCTCCCTGCATCACAGCTTTGAGACTCCTCCGCTCCTTGTTTCTTTGTTTTTTGATTGACATGCAGCAGCCTACTTCCCTCAACTGTGTCTTTTATGTCCCATGGTTCTCTGCACTCTCTTCCTCTCTTGTGTTTCCATTTTTAGGATGGATCAATGATGTATCTATCTACTGCATCTCACTTCCTCGACAAGTCAGAGTTCCCTTTTCATTCACACGTATATGACTGTGAAGGCTTACAGAATAGCCTGCATCATATGTGCAGTGCATGAATGTATGCTGGAGTTGATATCATTTATTGCCATATTTGCATCCCAAGTCTTTTTTTTTAAACCTTTTTCCCACTATTTTGAAGAGAATAGCAATTCACCCAAGCACATCTGGCAATCAGTTGTCAGAACTACAATTCCCTGTTTAAACATGTAAGTACTTCATTAACAGGAGGAACTGACAAAGCAAAGACTCATCAAGTCGTTACAGAGTAACCTGAGCTGGTGCAATTTTAATTGTAATCTCCTTTTGAGAAAGTAGTTTTTGTAAATATTCCCAACACAGTGAAATAAATTCAACTACAAACAAGTATATTCACAAGGAAAGCTTATCTTTAAAAAAATGGTTCCAACTGCTTTGTAGATGTGATCATTTGTACATCTGCAGGTTTATATAATACAAAATCCTATGCCAAGAAAAATGTGACAAACAAAATTGCTTAGGATGCTACTAAAAATGTATTATTCTTAAATTAGGCACAAGGACTGGTCACTGCTTACACTGTGACAGCTGCCAGAAACTAAAGTCTGGGTGTAAACACAGCTCAAATAACCCTGTTTGGGTTTGTTTCATGAGCAGGTGCAAGGATCACTATCAAATCCTGCAGTTTCCCTCAGACGCCTGTGTGCTAAAAAGAACTGTGGACTAAAGCAAAACCAAAGCCAAACACGATAGCTACAGATCTTGACAGAGGAGAACAAGAGAAAAACAGAACGTCTGTTTCAAAATCACGATGATAAGTTGCTATTGCAGTGAGCATACCATAAAGTGACTTGCACTTCCATAAAGTGGGGGACTCGCATGAGGCAGATCAAAGAAGATGGTCAAAATTGAAGCAGCAGAGGCCGAGACATCCTAACTTTAAGTCACTAATACGGGTCAAGCTTGCATCGCTCAGAAATGCTGATTTCATGGAAAGACAGAGACATTATTTATGTGAAATGATTAAGATGAACACATTCTGTTTACCATTTATTTTGATAGAGAACTTTTACTTTTACTTATTAGATTGCCATATCTGCTGCATTACGTACACATATGCTGTAAGCGGCTTGGATGTCCCAAAGTATGTTAACAGCAAAATAAATACATTTTCACCAGTTTAAAAAAAATCTTAAATCTTTTAGTCATTCCAACAAAACAGTGTTCCTTGTTTCCAAGTCCAATCAAATTATCAGAAAAGCAGTGCCATCTTTGTAAATGAAACACTCCTTGTCTGCTGAACATTTGTTTATTTTATCCGTTATATCTGTTAAATATATCTACATTAATATGTTAACTTAACAGATTTCCAACACCCGCTCGCTCCAACCCACCAGTTTGTGGTGGGTGGAGGAAGTGTTGATATATTATTCATTTGTTGTTGCACATAAATTATTGCATATTAATTCAAATCATTGAGGGAGCTGGGTGACAAAAAGGGAAAAATCCAGTCACTGCTTGCATGCAGGCAGAGATGGAGAGGAGTCAGTGGAGCAGGGGAAATGTTGAGTAAACTTATGTACGTACATTTAAAGATTTTTCCCAACAGAGGGCCCTCGCCCCTATGAATCATCGTCTGCCATATTGATGAAATGTTGACGTGAAATAATTCAAGTCAAGGTTGATTGGAAAATGTTTATTGAATCTATGTGGTGACCTGACGTGAAATGCATTAAATAGTTTGATTGACTCGTGATTAGAATTAGGAAAAGAGTTTTAACTCTGTGCTATAAATCTACATGTTCAAACAATTGGTATTGTGTCCTTTTAACCCCCTAAAGCTACAGGATTTAAAACATCAATAATGTGTACACAGCACTGATCTTTGCTTTTGTAGTGAAGACAACGCACGGTGTGTACTGCTCTCTTCTTCCGGGACTTGTAGGAAATGAACTGCTGCTACTCACAGCTGGCTCATCTTTTCCTTCATAATCATTTACTGAATGTCCCCTTGCCCTGTCTCCTTGTCCCTTTGTGTCTCCCTCTTTTTGTCTGTGGGCAATGAAGTGTTTACTTATTTGCATCTCTGAAACCATGTGGTTATACTGTATGTAGGTGCCTGGTAACAGGCATATGCACACATAAACATCAAAAGGGGCCTTCTTCCTCCTCGAGAGAAAGTGCCCTTTTTTTCTGGATGCATGTTTTTAAATTTTCTTTTATTGAATATAGCCTATATATATTCCTGTTTGCACACAGCTTCCCTGTCAAACAAATCCCTGTCAAACAAATGTATTTATTTAATTAAAAAATCAAAATATCAGATTGAGAGATGAGACTTTGTCGAGCCCTCTCTCCCTCTCTCTCTCTCTCTCTCTCTCTCTCCCCCTCTCTCCCTCTGCGATGCGTCTCCTCGTCAGCAGTGCATGCTGCACACAGACACACAGAGAGGCAGGCAGACAGAGAGGCAGCAGTCCCTTCCAGCTCCTACCTCAGAACATTTTTCTTGACTTGTGTGGAGGTGAGTGGTGATGAACAAAAGACTAAGCAGCCAGTGCCTCGAGCAGGGGCGATTCCAGGAACAGACCTTTATGGGGGATAATGAGAATGTGACACGGATACAGTGCCTTGTTAGTGTTACCCCCCCGCTAAATCAGTAATTTCATTATCTGATAATCTCTGAACTAGCTACTGAACAACAACGTCAGCGAATGTTTTTTGATGCTATTAACACTATGATGGAGTCACAGTAATAACGACCAATTCGACATAATGTTCTAACATTAAGAAATTTTAGTTGCTTACGTTTCAATTTGGGTTCTAATCTGCATTATGAAATTACCAACTTCTTCTTTGGGGACTACCAACGTTAAACTTCACAACCACACTCCTGCTCTCCCTCTGACAGATTAGATAGAGACTCAGCCAAAGAGTCTGGCACAACCGCCTCCGATTGGCCAAAACTACGTTTCTGTTAATGGTAATTGTTTGTCCTCTGTCACTAAAAGCCTAGTTCACAAACTCTCAGCTCTTAAATTGATTTAAAAAAAGTTTTTTATTATTATAATTTTTAGGGGGGCTGAGATGAAATTTAGAGGGGCTTGAGCCCCCTAAAAAGGGTCTAAAATTGCCCATGGCCTCGAGTTTACAGCTAATTACCCGAAAGACAAAAACAAATAGTTAATTTATGTCTTGCTAACATGCATGAGCTACTAGCTTAAGTAATAAGTTAGCTAAGGTTTAGCAGAGGCATCATGGCCCTACTGACTAATTTACTGTACTTAATGGTGACACTCCAGGTGAACAGCTACAGTAAAATTTGTTGAACAATTGCATAAGGGAAATAAGATAAATTGGTAAGGTAGTCAAAGTTGTGTTATATTTAGTGTTTTGTTTAAATTTCATATAAATACTTATTTATTAAAGGTCCAATATGTACTATATTTACTGTAATAAATCCAAAAATGACCCCAATGTGTCATCAGATATTAAGGAAACATGCTAAATTGAAATATTATCTTTTCTGAAAACAATGCTAATGCCTGTATTTTCTCCTTTTGAAATGTCCGTTCCGTGACGGAATTTCTGTTTGTGTTTTGGCCTGTGTGTTGTTATCAACTGCCCAGTTTGACAGCCAGGCCGGGTTGCCAGATATACCTGTAAACACGTAAACCCAGCGCGCTACAGCTGTAACGTTAGTACAGCCATGAAAGCAGCAAACAAACTAACAGGATCAACGGAGATAGATTCTACCCAACCTAAAAAACCTTACCCTGGCATGTTTCTAACAGTTGCGTGACAAGAGACGAAACAAACCCCGGGTATATAATGGAGATGTATTTGAAAGATGGAGGCAGCTTAGAGCCCAAAAGGACACTGACTTGGCTAATTTCCTCCTAAACAGGTAAGCATTAGCTTCAGGCTAATTTATCACGGTTACAAGGGACGGGCATTTTATGTCATTTCAATATCCGTGTACTCGCATTGAATTCTATAGCTAGAGTACCCAAGTTGGTTACTTGCAAAAACAATTGAAACACAGCCAGTAAAGTGATCCCAACTGGTCCTGGCTAACGCCGCCATGCTAATCCTGCTAACTGCTAACGTTACTGGCTGTTCACACCGTGTAGCCTGTTCAGCGATTGTAGCCGACAACGGTGAGTTATTTTAAGCCAAGAGAGGGGGGCTGTAAATCGGGAAGAGATAGGGTGACCAGATTTCCCAGAACTAAAACCAGGACACTTTGCGCGTGACTGTAGTGCTCGTGCACGCACACGCTTTTTAATGTGAATGTGCCAGCCCAGGTCATATTTTTCAGAGAAAATTGAGTTCAGCTTCCATATAAATTGTTGTGATTGAGTGATTGTGAAGTACTACAGCAATCAGAATGATAAAAAACTAATTTCATTGAATTTTGGTGAATATTGTTCAAAGAAAATTGAGTGCTGCTTCCATATAATTTGTCTTTTCAGGAAACCCTGACCTGTAGTAAGTAGCAGTGAGTAATTGGGAAGTAGGCTACTACAGCAATCAGAATGAGAGAATGAGATTTTTATTTCATATTTTTCAGAAATAATAACTGAACTGTACGTATTGGGAAGTATTGGAAGCAGGGCATGAAATTAACACCCGCCCACCCGCCAAATGCGGGTGAATTTTGCAATTGGCGGGTAACACTGTCAATCTACCTGCCACATTGGCAGGTAGCCAATGAGAATTGAGTGATTCAGAGGCGCAACTATTGGTAACCTGGGTACGCGGTTGCTTACGGGCCCAGACCAATCAGAGGCCCGCATCACTGGAAGACATTGATTGACAGCCGGGGCCCCCTATCGCATTTGCATTACTCGCGACAATCCCAGCAGTCCCACGTGCAGCCACCAAGCGGTAGAGAGAACGGGTCAAATTCATTTCCTTGTTTCTGATAACGAAGACAAGACGTGTGTGACTCGAACATTTCACATTTACCAACAAAACGTACAGCGACAGACCGTGCAAAACATTTCAGACTGTCCTGCTAACCGGTAGAAATTTTAACATCAATGTACGCTGTAGCGATGTTTCACTCTAATGTTGCTGAAAGCTGCTGCCGTTGCTCCATTTCCCCCGCGACGCGCGCACACACACACACACACACACACACACACACACACACACACACACACACACACACACACACACACACACACACACACACACACACACACACACACACATGGACACACGGACACAATCACACGGTGAATGCAGGAAAAAACGGAGATGAGACGTACATAATAACCTAAATTGAGGACAGCTACGCTCATTATTGTAAGTGCAATAAGTTAAAGTCCAATAAGTAGCTACTCAAACCGTATGAATGTATGTCCCAGACCAGGATAGGAAATTAACTAACAATGTAGATCAACAAGCCACACACATAGGCCTACTGTATGTTCAAATTTGATTAATTCAATAAATTATTATGTTTCGTCTTAATACACAGGCATAGGACAGGATAGGATCAGAGAGACACAGTAATTCCTGTTTTTCACCTTTATGAGGCAAAAAAAAATCTGGCTGGTAAAAAGTCATTGTGGCGGGTGGATTTTTAAATCCACCCGCCACAGTGGCTGGTGGTCAAAAAAGTTAACTTCATGCCCTGATTGGAAGTATTGGGAAAACAAGTTATTAGTGAATATTATTTCAAGACATGTTGCATCCCTACTGTCATTGCGGATCTATCAAAACGGTAATTTGTCGACGGTCCCTTACACAGAACCTAGCGACAGAACAGATGAAGTGCTAAGCTTTATGTCGGATACAAACCTCTAGCAATAATAACTGTAGTTGTTTTCTCTTGATACTCTGTAATAATGTCAACTTTCTTTGACCCTGATCACGTCATTGACCTGAATGTGTTGTCGATCTCGAACGAAGGGGAAGTTAAAATCAGGTATCAACTGAATATCAAACGTCCAGCCAACTTCACCCGCTTAAAAAGCGAGACAGCGGCATTGCAACAATGTTTACAAATATACATTGTAACGCTGGCTGCACTGATTATGCAGACACAGACGGCTACCATTGACTGACACACACACACGCACGCACACACGCACCCACGCATGCACAAACACATACACACACACACACACCATACGCTGGACGCTTTCTACATGGGTTTAGTTAATGATCGGGCTATAATAAGACCACGTTGGCTATGTAATCGCTGACAACCGCGACGATTTCATAGTGGCTGGTATAAACCGGGACATTTTAGCGTCCCAACAGGCTTTTGTCGGGACTCGGGACACGCAACTCAAAATCGTGACTGTCCCGGTCGAAAACCGGGACATCTGGTCACCCTAGGAAGAGAGGACCATGAGTTTGCAGTGTGTTTAGCGATTTTTGCCATAATTCTAAGCCAATAAAGTGTGTTCAGTCGGGTGGAGAGGACGGCAAAGTAGTGTTATTTTTAGCGGTTCCTACCGTAATTCTAAGCCTAGGAAGTGTGTCTGTCCGTCGGGTGGAGAGGACGGCAAAGTTGTGTGTTTTTTAGCGGTTCTTACTGTAATTCTAAGCCGAAAAAGTGTGTCTGTCAGTTGGGTACAGAGCGCCGCGTGAGCACGGGCTTTTATGACTGTCAGTATAGCCAGCATCTAACGTTAGCTACTCCACTGTGCTCTGAAGTAACGTCTGGCTATGTGAGACAAGCGTCTAGCAACATTGTTGTGGAGGCTGCAGTCTCATCCTGGCAACCTCCGTGAACTTCGAGTCTGGGGAGGAGGGGGCGGGGGAGACGACTCTCTCCAGTATTTTGAATTTGTACTGCAGTAACTATTTTAAACACTAGCTGTCAGTATTACATTTTGCACCTTTAACTTTTCTGCTTTTTTTCCCCCCTTGAGCCCCTGCCGCCCAAAATGTCTCTGCACGTCCCTGACATCAATGGAAACAAACATCTTGAAAATATATTTCCATTCAAATTGAAATTGTGACCACATTCTACCTGTCCCTACCTAATACACTGTACCCATCTTGACCACCCATATTGCCCACAATGCGTCAGTCACATGATAGTGGTAATCCTGTTTGGGACTGAAACAGCCCCTAAGCCCTCACAGTGCAGATTAGCACAGGAAAAGTACAGAGTAGGATACTCTGTAAGTACCAGGGCTTTCCCCAGCTTCCTGTATAGCTTAAACTATGTCTCAGTATAGCGCCATCTGTTACTGCTCCACCATGACCTCAGTATCCCCGAAGAGACCTTATTGGCTTTGTTACAGTAAAACAAGTTTTTATTTTCAAATGAAAATGAGAAATACCTAATTTAAGTGTCATCTCAAAGAATTTCTCTAGCAGCTTTATAAGTAAATAGATTAAGATGTAGTCCACAGGATACCAAATATACATTTCCAAGTAAATAGCCTTCTCTCTTTTGAACTATGTGACTCATTGCTTGGTTTTGACATCCATTCCAAGGTGTCTATTTGAAATGTAGCGGTGAACAAACTGTAAATGAGTGAAGTAACAAATAACTTTGAAGCTAAGATATTTTGTTGTAATTTTTGCACTGAGCTTATTCCACTGACCATAGGTTTGAAATGTTGTATTTGTAATGCTTTGTTGATCCCCAAGAAGGAAATTAATTATCACAGCAGCACAAGAAACGAACCAGGGAGTAATGTAAGAACAATAAACAGATACAGTATTTCCAAAAATATACAACATGCAAATAACAATATATTAAATGTAGAAAGGTACACACTATACAGGAAGATACCCAGGACTAGTGTGCATAATAAATATACTAAACATTGTGTTAGGTAATATGAAATAAGTAACCAATATGTGTATAATTTCATGTTTTATAGCCTATATATAATGGCGTGATGTCTATTTACTTAATTATTGTATCTCAAATCATTTTGAATCCTCATTTGAAATCACTAGTTATTATTTTAATTTTCAATTCAGTATTCAGAACAATATTTGAACAAAAATGCTGCTTAACAGTCTCCAATATACTGTTACGTGTTTTTTCTTTTGTGCCTTTGTGATTCTGTATTACATGAACAGCACATGTGCCTCAATGCCACTGAGCACTCAGAAAGCATGGCCACAGCATGTACAACTACATAGGGCAAATAGTTGCAGCGAACAAGCCTTAGCCATCGCTCTATTCTGAAACTCATGTGGCTTGCATGTTAAAGAGCATCCGTCTTGTCTCGTGCCCACCGATTGTGCATAATTATGAGTCTTTGTGCACTTCACATGCATAGCCAGTCATCCCATTACCTTCACGAACAATAAAGGGTTAGCAGCAGGCGTCCATGGTAACCCAGACTCCCCAGTAAAATCTCTTGCTCATAGTCATAGTCTGTTGCTCATATCCTCTATTAATGGGTTATATTTGTAGCCTAAGCCACCATTTCATCCCATTGCTTATTGTCCCTAAAGTATAAGAAGCCACCTAGGCTAAAATGTAATACTTGACTTGTACATACATATATACCAGTACTACATTAAGCACTTGCATATACATGCATATTCTCATGCATATACATACATACACACACATGCATGCATAACATGAGAATGTGTATGAGTATGAGGGTATATAAGTGTGAGTATGTATGTATGTGCATGCTAAGTATGTATGTACTATATGTGCTTTTGGTAGGAGGTCAGGTAATGGTGAAGTTCAGGTAATGGTCGGGACAAACATGGTTTCGTATTTTAATTTATGCATCAAATATTCTTATTTGAACCCAAACCAGGATCTTTTCTAAAACCTTACCAAGTAGTTGTGTTTGAATTCACAATGTTTAAAGCTGTGACTGTGCGTCCAACCAGGAGTTGCTTCCTTGTTTGCAGTCATGTGATTCTGATGATGCGTGATTCAGATGGAGGGCAGGAAGTGAAAAGTAGAATGGATTGGAGTAATTCTGTGAGTAATATTGACTGGAAGAAGGAATTCCTTCCTACAAATAATGTAAAAACGTGCCCTTTAAGTTGATCCACAGATTCTATCCAGTGAAACATTTCTTACAAAAGTTATAATGAATGAGTGAAATGTAAATTGTTCTTTCCGTCCATTACATCCTGAAACTTGCTCCCATTTATTTTGATTTTGTTTGGGATGTAAGTAAGTATGTGTATTACGTAAATGAAGTTACAAACACAAGTTAAGTAGTCAACGTAAACAAATCACAAAAGTTGAACGAAAAATGTGTCTCCTGGGTGAAAGTCACATTTGTTTGATCCAGTGATCTACCCAGACCTCATACCGTAACGCACATACATTCATATTGTGCACACATACATACATGCATACATACTCAAGCATACATACTCACATTCATATACCCTCATACACATTCTCACATTATGCATGCATGCATGTGCATGTATGTATGTATGTATGTATGTATGTACATGCATGCATATGTATGTATATGCATATATATATTTATATGTACAGTATATGCACAAAAGTATACATGTATGTGCAAGTGCTAACTGTAGTACAGGTATAAAAGTATGTGCAAGTCAGCTTCTCATACTAAAGAGTGAGAGATTGACTCACCTTATTCCCTAAAGTGAGACTGATCCGTTGATTCGGTGCTGCATTGTGAGAACCATTTCAGTTTAGTTTGAGTTCAAAGTCTCAAGAGTTTGCATGGGATAAAGAACATGCAATAGAAATAGCAATCCATGTGGAGATCCACAGCTATCCACTATAACTGTCTTATCTGACTTGCTTTGGTTGCTTTTTATTCTTTTATTAACTGCCTCTTTCTCTCAGATTGTGTGCCTATATTCATTTATTTCTCCTATACACAGAGTCTTTGGGAACTGTAACTCTGTTGCCTTCAACTGTCTCTGTGATTGGTCATTTTGGTCATCACAGCAGATGTTGCCAGTGTATCTTTATGTGCATGCTGTCAAACAGCTGCGCTGGCATAAAAACACTAATTTTATTTCTGTCAACAGTTTATCCATTAAGCCCCTCCTAGCCATACTCATTTGCTTACTTCAAGAAGAAGGAGGAACATAAAGCAATAGTTTAACATTTTGGAAAACACGCATATTTGCTTTTGTGAGTGAGTTATGAAGATCGATACCACTCACATGTCAATACGTTAAAGATGAAGCTACAGCTTAGTTTAGCATGAAGACTGGAAACTGGGTAAACAACAAGTTGGTGTTTTGCAAAGGGTTTTGTACCGGGATATGTATTAGCCATTAGCAGTGAGTCTTGTCATCACTTTGAGGTTTCCAGGCAACCTGTGGAAAGTTCAAGTTGCTGCTACCCGCTAAGAAATAGTCCAGCATATTGCGCTCTGTGAAATCACAACATTTTTACACTTTTCATGGATTAAACAAACAAGATATAGAATATAAATTAGTCAGCTTTTGCTAAACTTACCAGCAGCTGAAGAAAGCATTCTTCTTAAAAACTTTACGTCACCAGAGTAAGTTGCCTAAAATGTTGAGTGATGACATACTATAAACATTACATGTGTATTGATGAGGATGTAACAATTTAAGGTAAATTAATTAATAAATGAGGTTATTTTAAAAAGCCATAGCTCCTGCACCATACATCCAATTGACCTCAGAACTTGCAGCAATCAATAGCTTGAAGCTATCCTTTCAAATTACACTGATGGATCAGTGACCATGATGATTGAAGGTTAAATTTGTATCCTTTGAAAGGTCAGAGGTGCTGTTGCACTGTGATGATAAAATGTAGATGATTTTCTTACTGATTGGCTCGTCTTTCCAGGAGGAAGACATTGAATCACAACCTTTTTTTTAATTGGCAGGAGAACCACTGCCGCAGGATCAAGATCCTGGGGGATTGTTACTACTGTGTGTCTGGACTGACCCAACCCAAGACTGACCACGCCCACTGCTGTGTAGAGATGGGTCTCGACATGATTGACACCATAACGTGAGTGTTCATCTTTGTTTGAGTCTTTCATTTTGCAGTATTTAGAATAGTGACATTTTAAGTATTAATCTATTAGTGAAATCACCATTAGCTGCATGGCGATCTGTTTGCTTTCTAAATAAGTGCGATAGAAGCTAAAGATTCTAAACACACTGTGAGTCCATGTTGAGAAATTTTGGGCAAACTGAAAGTAGGGCAAACTGCCGCCTGGTTAGCCATATGTGCTGTGAGTGAATTCTAACACTGAACATCTTAGTGAGCAGGACAACAGTTGGCTGAGAGAGAGAGAGAGAGAGAGAGAGAGAGAGAGAGAGAGAGAGAGGCTTTAATGGAGAAAGAAAATAATATATTTTATTGAATTTGAAAGAGCTTGTTTACCTTGCATACCGTGCATAGTTTGGAAGTGTGTGTGTGTGTGTGATTGAGATGCAGCAGAAGATTATTTCAGAAACGTTCATGACTTGACTGGAAGCCTGTTAATTAAGATTAGACTGATTAAATAAAGATGCTAAACTTAGCAATCTTTATTTTTTCCTTAGTCTATTTTGGTATGTTAGAGCAAAGTAGAGCATTTTGAACAGTGTCTGTTCCCTGTCCACTTCTTGACAGATTGCCACATTTCATTAAAAAGAATTGCTTGTAGTACCAGTTTTATATTATGACCTGTTCTCAGTCACTATACATAAAGATTGCTTTTAACAGTAAATATTCTGATGTTATAGCAATAATGTTGTTTAAAGTAACACTGATGATTTTATTCAAGGTTTGCGCATAAACATACAACATTATGAGTAGTGGTCTCACCTATGATGGATCACCTGTAAAACATATAAGGTTGGATCGCTGACTGCTTGAGAACCTTTTAATATTATATATAAATGTTTCAGTTTATGAAAGACAACATCCACTCCCACTCACATTATTTGTCTAGTTTTTGATAGAGTCTAGTTTGACAGACATACATGTACGTATTATTAGTATAGTATTAGTAAGTCTTATTGAATAACTGAACAGCGCTTGTCTACAGTAATGCAGGTTGCATTGTTGATGTCACATTGTTGTTAATTTGTCACATTTTGTGCTGCCTTTTTATGCTCTGCATAATTATAGCTGTTCTGTAGATATAGATACGGACATATAGATATAGATGTGACCTTATGACCTCACTCCAAAACACATGTGTTCTGCACTTGCAGGTCAGTAGCGGAGGCCACAGAAGTCAACCTAAACATGCGCGTGGGCTTGCATACAGGTCGGGTGCTGTGTGGAGTGCTCGGCCTCAGGAAATGGCAGTATGATGTGTGGTCCAATGACGTGACCCTAGCCAATGTGATGGAGGCTGGAGGACTACCTGGGTCAGTACTGGACATTTTACATAAATACCAGCCTCAACGGCTATGGACACTGCTCATGCACACTAACTATGCCATCTAGGATTGGCACACGAAATCACCTAACATTGTCTGTATACTACTACTACGTCTTCATGCTTGTAAAAAACTGGTAATTATGTTAAGACAAATCAGGGGAAAAAGGCAAACTGCAGAGGAAACAAGTGCAGTGACCTCAACCATGTGGTTGCATTTTCAACTGTTTGCATAAATACATACATAATTACAAAAGACTTGACTATAAGCAAAATAAACTCTTTGAATAATTTTAAATAGGCTTAAGAACAGGATCTCAGGCTCTCCTGTGACACTCTTCTTCAAATGACCTGCTCAAAACTGTTTGTGCCAAATGTACCTGCTGCATCTGCAGAGAGACTATTATCCTGTGCCATATTTGCCTATGCTCCACAGGAAAGTCCACATCACCAAATCTACGCTGGAGTGCCTAAATGGAGATTATGAGGTGGAGCCTGGAAACGGCCACGAAAGGAACGCCTTCCTCCTAAAACATGAAATCGAAACCTTCTTTATAGTGCCATCTCACCGACGGAAGGTATTGTATTGTAAATCTGTGCTAGAGAAATGCATGTACTGGATATTTAGCTTTTAGCAGAGGAAAATGATTAAGATGACAGCATCAGTTGTATCTTGAGGTTACACTTCCTGTAAGAAATTGGCCTTAGTTGAACCTTTTATTACCGAGACAGTGTGTACACATTAGCGAAGCCTCTGCAGGACGTATCCTAATCAGTATTAATGGACTTATGTGGTAAGTCAGAGTAGGCTAGGTTAAAAAAGCAGACTTATTTTGACCTGTCTTTTCCTCTAATATATACAATACAACCTTTAAGTAGAAATATAGTGTTGACTAAAGCATCCAGCATCATATGATGGAGCTCTCACACATTTGTTGTTGAGCTGATCTGACTTCCAGCCTGTAATAGATTTGACTGGGGCTAAAAAGCCTTTGGCATCTATCATCTCAAATCTGCACAGTCCTAAAAAAATACAGATATATAATGTACGTGTGTGTCAGTGCATACACATAAACATGCACATCTCCAACAGATGTGCAACAAGCAGCTGGAGAGGGAATTTCAGTCTTGGTTCTGTACTACTCCTCTCCTCTCCTCTCCTTTCCTCTCCTCTCCTCTCCTCTCCTCTCCTCTTTATTTCTTGCAGCAAGTTTTTATGTTATGTAGTATTTTGCTTGCACATAGGTTACATGGGCCTTTAATGAACCTGTAACATCCCAGTAGCTTGTATCTTTCTTTGATATGCGGGATACTTTGCTGATCCTCTTAATAGAGCTGATGGTTAGTCTTAATCAAAGACTTGGCTTAGAGAAAGATGTGCCCTGACTAAGCTGTGTTGGACAGGCTGCTACTCACTCTGCTATTATGCCTTTAATTACTCCTGCTTAGGGACTCCCTTCCAACCTTGTGTATCGAACAAAAGCTATATCTCTTACTGCAAATGACATTTCCTCAAACTCTTTAACATACGCTTAATCTTTATCACAGCTATTTCTAAAATAGCTTTATACAAAGAGAAATGAAGGCATCAAAGTTCTAAAACTATTAAAATCACCTCAGGGACTGACCTACCTTATTTTAATCACTTTCTGGTGAATTTCCTGAGTCATGATTGCATGCGTGTGTGTGTGCATGAGCATGTGTGCACGTGCATACTCTCCAATGCATGTGCATGATATATAGACCCTTACATAATACATATTACTGTGTGGGGTATCATAACTAAATCCTTGTGTCCCATTTCTTATCTGGTGACAGATATTCCCAGGATTGATTCTTTCGGATATAAAGCCCGCCAAAAAGATGAAGTTCAAAACTGTGTGCTACTTACTTGTGCAGCTTATGCACTGCAGGAAGATGTTCAAGGCTGAGATTCCCTTCTCCAATGTCATGAACTGCGAGGACGGTGATAAGGTATAAACTCTCAGTGTCTGTGTTGTAGTTTCTGTGTTTGTTCGTGCTGTGATTTACGTTAATGGAGACGAAAATATATTCAGTCTGGATGTCTAGATTTTTCTACAATAGTGAAAAATATTTGATAAACACTTGTTTGACTGAGCTAAATTTCTAAACGCCCCTAAATGTGGATTGATCTCTTTATTTAAACCAGATCTTGAAACTGTATTCATGGTATTGTTTAGGCATTAAAGTATGTTATTAGTGGTGAAAACTACTTGAGCAACAATATCTTTCAGGCAAATGCTTTCTGTAGAACTGTACAGCACTTAAAAGGCATTTTAAACTATTCTTATGTATATATATTCATTTCATTTATATCCCTGGATGTCTTATAAAAAAAGCCTCACTTCTGGTCATGCCACAACATTTCAATGCAATTACCCAAGGCTTGGCTGGTCCACAATACAAATTTGTATGTGCTTAAGACATGAGCTAAAGTTGTATAGAACATATAGAGTTGTGAATCATCCAAAGGGCAAACATTAGAGGAGCAACAGTGTGTGTTCGTGGATTCCTTCATGGTTTAGTGGCTTTCTTACCGTGAACTCTTGGACATACGGTAGATTAGCATGTGCAAGAGATGCTCCCATATACAACGTTGTTACACAAATGTTCTTTGTCACCTCACTGAACATTGTACATCACACTCTTGCAGTGATATTTGCAGCACAGCCAGCTCCTGCTGTCTGTCTCTTAGAGATCTCTGCTGTAGACTCGTAATTAGAGCTGAAACAATAACTGTTTTGATAATAAATTAATCAATTTTCTTTGTCTTATGCGATAGTTACAGTAATGGCATATTTCCGGGTTTTGGGTGGTCAGTTGGACAAAATAAGCAGTTTACAGGTGTCATATTTGGCTACACCCAAATGATCAAATGATTAATTGAGAAAACAATTGGCAGAATAATTGATAATAATAATTCTCATTATGTAGCCCTACTCTGAATCATAGGCTCAGGATCATAGGGTGTTTTTTATTGAGCAGGAGATGTCCACCCACAACAAAATGTCATCACACTGGTTGGGAATCATGACACCCAATATTCCACTTCATAGACGTGCCTTTCTTAGTAGTTCACACATTTTTCCATGCTTACACTGAATTAGCAAACAACAGTTTAGGAGGATTCTAGGTAATGCAATAAGCTTTACAAACTTGTTCTTGCAACTGTACATCTCAGTGGATAAATACATGGCTTTCACAGGATGTGTATGTATCGTAAAAACTTAGGGAGAGATAGTAAGTGATGATCCTATGATCTATAATGACCTCAGCATGTCGCTCCTGTCAGAGACCAACACACCATATCCCCCCGCTTATACTGGCAGCAACACTGGCAATCTGGCCAAATGTCAAAGAGCTAACTTGACCTTGTGTGCCTGAAAAGAAATCCTGTGGCCTGGCAGCTGTACAATCCTTGCACCAGTTGTTTAAATCCAGATTTTCATGTGTGTGTGTGTGTGTGTGTGTTTTTTCTGTGTGTGTGTGTGTGTGTGTGTGTGTGTGTGTGTGTGTGTGTGTGTGTGTGTGTGTGTGTGTGTGTGTGTGTGTGTGTGTGTGTGTGTGTGTGTGTGTGTGTGTGTGTGTGTGGATGCAGCCACTGCGTGTGTTGCCCTCAGTGGCTGCATCCAGTAGATCTTTACCTCACACTACACGATAGTGTCTCCTCTTAGATCTACATTAGTAGTAATGATGACATCCTCACACCATAGACAGAAGGCAGATTAGTATAAACTGAAAGAGAAATGGATAGGCGGTGAGAGGTTAAGTCATACATGCACCTTCTACTGAATGGTATTTTTGCATTCAGACCACACACACTTGAATTGTGTAAAATGACATACGCATTCAAGACACGGAGGAGAGCAATATGAGGGACAAGGGATGAATCAATAGGATTTTTGGTGCAGCAGACATGCTGCATGATGTGTCCTGTGCTACGTTGAGCACAATATGAAATATAAGTAGAAGTCGGCATCTGCAGGTCACTGTGCTGCTGCCTTATGAATAACAAAGAAGTAACGAGGGAATAAGAAAGAACATACAGGACCAGGGAAGGAAGGAAAGAAGGAAGAATATGCAGAGGCAGGGGAGAAAAGAGGGAATGGAGGAAGAATGGATGGAAACAAGTGGGAAAGGAAAGATGGGAAGGGAAGAATATAGGAAGCAGGGAAGGTAAGAAGGGAGTAAGGAAGACTATATGGAAGCAGGGAAGGGAATAGATAATAATATATGGAGGCAGGGAAGAAAAGAAAGAAGAATACATGGAGGCAGGGAAGGAAAGAAGGTAGTAATGTAGAATAGACAGAAACAGGGAGCGAAAGCAGGAAATAAGGAAAAATAGACAGAAGCATGAAGGGACAGAAAGAAAAGGATGAAATCAAGGAAGTCAGTGAGCAGTACACATTCACGTCATGTCATGTCAAGAACTCATAAACAGTCTGGTGATCCTTGCTCACCCTTTGCTTCCCTACTGTGCCACGAGCTACACAATTCATCCAGCATGCTCACTTACATGCACACACACACACACACACACACACACACACACACACACACACACACACACACACACACACACACACACACACACACACACACACACGCACACACACACACACACACACAAACACACACAAACATCCGCTCTGCCATGTTAACTCTCTGGATTTGCTACAATGCCCAATGTTTTGCAAAGCTGCTCACTTAGGCTGCCTACACACCCTTAGACACAGCGGGGTGCATTCAGTAATGAAGTTAAGTGTGAAGGCAATGTCCTAATTTGAAAGTATTATCAGCTGCCTGTGTTTATTGAGTCAACTCTTATTCATCCTTGTTCCTAATATGATAATAATCCAGTAGTGCAGAGAATAGAGGGTGCTGCATTGCAGCCTATTCATCACACGGTTGTTTTTCAAGTTCTACATTTTCTCCACCAGCGGAGGGCCATGCGGACGGCTCCACAGAAGCTGAGGAATCGCTCCAACACAAACCAGGCTAATGTGGTCCAGAGCAGCCCCAGAACCCGGGTCAACCGTTACATCGGTCGACTAATCGAGGCCCGCCAGACCGAGTCAGACACAGCGGACCTCAATTTCCTCACACTTATGTATAAGTGCTCTGAGCGCGAGCAGAGGGTGAGGGACTTTAGACACTGCAGACACATACGGCACCTGTACATGTTATGGATGAAGCCTCTGAATGTATGTGATACTTTGTTAATAATAATAATAATAATAATACATTTTATTTGTTGGCGCCTTTCAAGACACCCAAGGACACCTTACAAAACATTAATAAAAACATGTTCGCATTCTTATCTGGTCTCTGGCATTTCATAGTACCACCAGGTTCCTGATGAGTACTTCACCAGCGCAGTGGTCCTCTCTCTGATCCTAGCTGCCTTGTTTGGCCTTGTCTATCTTCTCATCATACCACAGTATGTACAGCAGATTCTGTTGTTGTACCTTCTTCTCTCTGCTTTTTCTCTCTCCATATATCTCTTAGTTACACAGGTATTTGTCTTTTTAATTAACTCCTTTTTTTCTCCTCTCAGGGGCACAGTGGTACTTGTCCTTCTCGTCTTCTGCATCTGTTTCCTAGTAGCTTGTATCATGTACCTGCATATCACTAGAGTACAGGTAAATACAGCTGCTTTCTTATCGTTCTTGTCTTCCTTTCCTTAAACACTTACTAACTAACATTAACTTCTTCTCTCTGATATGGTGCCTAACACAGGCTGCAAGCTTCTTCATTTAAATTCTTCTTCTTCTTTTCGCTGACTAAACGAAATATGTAAATGTATTATATACAGCCTTGTAATAACGATTCAGTATTCATTGGCTTTAAGATTGCTTTCTTAGCCCCTATGCTGTACTTAAACTCAGATAGCTAGTCTATTAATTTCAGCTTTTGTTGCGGTTGATGGTCATCCTCAAAGCTCCTTACCACATCAATTTGAATTTTTTTTTCTTTTTTTACACTTTGTGACTTTTACACATTCATGTTCTCCCTCTCGTTCTCTTTCTGTTCTGTACCTTACATACCTTATGCTACCCCAATCAGCATTTATCTGTTTGATTTCAAGCCTTTTTCTATATACTATTCCTATATAGCTACAAACACACTTTGTCTCATTGTTGTCTTGCCGTATATTACCATAATAGTATTATATAAATATGTTGTTTTTCACAATATCATTTTAAATGTTCCTCATGGTGTGATTTCTTTGTTTTTGTCTCTCAGTGTTTTCCAGGGTGCCTGACCATTCAGATTCGCACTGCTCTCTGTATTCTCATAGTGCTCTTAATCTACGCCGTGGCCCAGACCTGTGTGGTAAGTGGGAAAGGCAACAATAAAAATGTCATCCACTAAATATGACCAACCAGTAAGAAAAATGTTGACATATTTTGGGCTGGTATGAGTGGCATGGGCTTGGTATGACTGGTGAGATGTTTGATTATTACAGTTGTAAGATATTGTATCAGTTGTTCTTTATATATTGGTGCTGTAAGTAAGGAAACAAAAAAAACAGCTATATCATAACAGACTGTGAGAGTAGGCTGATATTGAATTACTCTCTACTTTAATATCATCTTTATGCACATGTATCGTCCTGTTTGCCTCTGTCAGGTGGGCTGTATGCCCTGGTTGTGGGGTAGTGCCAACACCAACACCAACAGCTCCATCGTCATCATTGATATGGACAGCGGCGCCAACCACACCATGGCGGAGCTGCCTTGTGACGGTGCCGGCTATGCCTTTCTGTCCTGTGTGTTGTGCACACTCACCCTGGCACTTTTCCTGCGGGTCTTCTGGCTGCCTAAGATGGTGCTAATGCTCCTTCTGGGGGTGCTGTATGTCACAGTGTTGGAACTCAGTGGCTTTCGCAAGACTGCAGGGTGAGAGGTTCACGGCACAACATGACCACAAACACACTGACGATGGCTTCTAGCTGAAACATGTTTTTTTGCCCACATTAAATAAGAAGATTACTTATCTGTGAGTGCCAGAGTTTTTGTTTTCCACAAACACCAGATACACACAATCATGCAAAACACTGCTTGTGTGCTGTTTTTATTTCCATCAATTCCTGAAGTTGCACAAGGCAACGATTGGCTGTTAATGTCAAGCCACGGTTTTCGTTTGTGTTTGATCCAGAGAAGGGACAGATAACCAGGAGTTTGGAAGAACATTTACAGTACACGTGCGTGTGTGTGTGTGTGTGAGAGTGTGTGTGTGTGTGTGTGTGTGTGTGTGTGTGTGTGTGTGTGTGTGTGTGTGTGTGTGTGTGTGTGTGTGTGTGTGTGTGTGTGTGTGTGTGTGTGTGCATGTAAGTGAGCTTGCTGGATGAATTGTGTAGTTCGGTGGCACAGTAGTGAAGCGTGTGTGTGTGAAGGAGTCTTTGCTTGTCTGCAACCCACACACTCTTTCATTTTCCACCATTTGAAGCAGCACATGTGCTCATTAGTTCCAAATCAGAAGCCTGAAAGGACAACGTAGGCTGAATGATGGGGGCGCGTTAGCTGTTTCAACCCAGTACCGAGGGGCCTGGCCAATTTTGTTGCAGCTCAGATCATAAATGTGCCCCTGAAAAGTGATTACATTACATTTGTTAAGGTTATTAAGATAAAGATGTCTTTTGAAAAAATAATTTTGTGTAGCTGCAGTTATGCTTCAGTAAGTTAAATAATATTGTAAGCACATTTAAGGTCTTTCATTTATAAGTTTTCTTTTTGTTTTGATCTTTTTTTTTATAAAATACAAAAAAAAATCATGTTTTTACTTATTTATTTAAGAAAAGTTTACTCGTGATTTCTCTTGACACTGTGGGGGGTCCATTCAACCCTTTTGTGTAGTTTTCTGTGTGGTCCAAGCCAGTGCTGACTTGCGTGTTGGTCTTTTCCACAGTGGGGGGTCTTTCCACATCCGAGGCTATGAACCCATCCTGTCTCTGTTGCTCTTTGTCAGTGCCCTGGCCCTCCACTCCAGGCAACTTGACCTCAAGCTACGCTTGGACTTCTTATGGGCTGTGCAGGTCAGGAACTGTCTGTATCAGGGTGGATGTTAAGAGACTTACATCTCATTATCATAATATATGTTTTAATGTGTGCTGTAGAAATACTGCCATTTCAACTTTGATATATGTAAACTATTGGGGTATGCATGGAGGATGTGTATTTATAGGCTGCCAGCTGTCTGTTCTTTGGCAGAAATGAGGGTAAGAAACATGCTTTCATTTGGTGCCAGGATTGTAAAAAAAAAAAGCACAGTGGGTTTGCAAAAGCTGAATTTTAAGCTGTCTAATCATTTAACTAACAGCAGTCATGTAATGTACCAACCTCCATTTAAAATCCAACTAGAAGACATACAGTATAGGCCATGTTGTAAGACTCATAAGGTTTTTTACTGACCCCGTGTGGTGAAAATGTGGGACAAGCTACATTCCTCATAGCTTAATCTGTATATGTTTGTGTGTGCTACATTTGCTGTCAGGCGGAAGAGGATAGAGATGGCATGGAGAAAGTGAAGCTGGACAACAGGAGGATTCTCTTCAATCTTCTGCCCGCGCACGTGGCTCAACACTTCCTATTGTCGAACCCAAGGAACATGGTGAGCCTCGCTTATAGACAGGCAGACAGAAAAACAGACAAACAGGTAGATAAACAGACAAACAAAACATGCATCAGAAGACATCACAGGACACATTTTATAATGTTATACTGTATTCTTTCTTTCTACATTAGGATCTATACTATCAGTCCTACGCACAAGTTGGTGTCCTGTTTGCCTCGATCCCAAACTTCAATGATTTCTACATTGAGCTGGATGGCAACAACATGGGAGTGGAGTGCCTGAGACTACTGAATGAGATCATCGCTGATTTTGATGAGGTGGGATGCAGATTTTTTTTTTTTTTTTTTGGACTTTGAACATATACTTATGGGAGATTTAAAATGTGTTGCTTTGTGTGTCTATTTGGATGTATGTTTTGCAGCTCATGGATAAGGAGTGCTACAAAGACATAGAAAAAATCAAAACCATTGGCAGTACATACATGGCAGCTGTGGGCCTCGTCCCCACCGTTGGTACCAAGGTAGCATGTCATTTAATGTTTCTGTGTGTGTGTTGCACATGTATAAATGGATGTAGCACTTTATAATAGAGACAATATGATGGTCCAATTCATGCATAAATACTAACTGTTTGGTGTGCTTCCTCTCTTTAGGCCAAGCAATCTGTTTACGACCATCTGAGCACAATAGCAGACTACGCCATCGAGATGTTTGACGTTTTGGATGAAATCAACTATCAGTCATACAATGAGTTTGTGTTGAGAGTGGGTACGTCTACCCTTGTATTAAACTGTTAACACAATCACAAAGTAAATCACAATGTGACTATGATAAACCTCAGTTCGACATTGGTTTGCGGTTGTTGTTGACATGTTCTTATGTTTGCCCAGGTATCAATGTGGGTCCAGTAGTTGCGGGGGTGATTGGGGCGCGGCGACCTCAATATGACATCTGGGGGAACACAGTCAATGTGGCCAGCAGGATGGACAGCACGGGAGTACCGGGAAAGATACAGGTATGCAATGCACCTTAGATTGCAATAGTTATCTAAAAGTAATTTTATTATAAGGCAAGTGTGGTTTACACACAATGCTTATAAGGAAACCTGAATTCAAAACAGTGCATGTTACATGTCTAAGTAGACCAGCATGAATTAGGACCTGATGTTTGATGCATTTTTAGTGCAACAAACCATGTTGTCATTTTTGTTGTCAAATTATGTCAAATATTTCAACATTCAACACATAGTTTGAGGCCCAGTAGATGTCCACAGAATATCAGTAATTCTTTTAATTACAGACAAATAAATAATAATTTCCACCTTTATTTATAAAGCACATTTAAAACAACAGAGTTACACAGTCAAGAAGCAAAAAGGGTCACAATAACAGAGAGACACAATTGTATATAAAAATAATAAGTAAATGAATAAAATAAATAAAAACACAGGGACTGATATACGCAGAGAGAAACAATAAAACTAGCCACAGATAAGGAAAACTCTCATGTGTTTTATTTTGATATCAGATCGAATTGATGTGAATAGATACACATGTATGTTTCCTTATTTTTAATAATACAGGTGACCGAAGACGTCTATCGCCTGCTGAGTACCAACTACGACCTGGTGTGCCGGGGCAAAGTCAGTGTCAAGGGTAAAGGTGAGATGCTGACCTACTTCCTGGAAGGCAAGGTTCAGGGTGTGGGCACCATAATCACTTCTTCAGTGGTGCGTTCCGCCAGCCTGGCACGCCGAATCCACTCCTGTGGCAAGACGAGCGTCCCGACCAATCTGGGCAGCAACATGCAGATGAACACTGCCAACAGCAGCAACAGCCAAGCAACATGCCTGCCCTCATCCTGCGTGCCCTCAGTGAGTAAAGAGGATGAGGAGGCCATAGAGGTGACACAGATTGAGATCGAGGCTGTGGCAGATGTGGCAGTGTAGGAATAAAGACAAGACTACAAACTTCACTGAAAAAAGGAAAGGAAACCCTGGTTGGAGGCCGTGAGAAGACAGGGCTGTCCAGGTGTTTCCTATAAATCCTGAGCTACTGGCACAGCCCAGAAAATGCTCATTCAGGATATGAACTTCCGGAGAAATGACATGGTGATACGGACCCTGTTAGGGATTTTGAACTGCTTGACGCTATTGGAAAACAAACGTGGAATGAAGAAGAAAAATACCCGGAATCTCAAATCCTTTTTTAAAATCTCTATAACAGATGGTTAGATTTGTGGTGTTCCTGGGTTCCCTCAGATCCAGGTATAACGTGCATATTTGTTTTCTATGTAGTACATATTCCATGTACAAGAGATATGTGCATTGATATCCAGAAAAAAGACTGATCATGCTATTGCTTTTGCACTGTCTTTCTGATTATGCCAAGGATACATTGCATTATTTACAGTGTAAAATGGTGTTGTTTCTTTTTGGTGTGTGCAAGCATGCATGTGTGTACTTGTGAGTGTGTGTATGCATGTGTGGTTAATTCTGAATTGTGACGAAACAGCACAGAGTACTTTTTATACTCAGAGCTTACTGGATGAAATAGGCTTTTTTACAGTTACATAATACATATTTACAGTTAATAGTGCATGACTTTTTAAGAGTTGACAGCCATAGTAACGGTACTCCTGTTGAAAGAAAACCAAAGTATTAAGCTTTCCATAGATCTTTAGTGTTACTGCTTATATTGCCTCAGCATAGCCAACAAGAGAAAAGAGTTGTTGCAGTAGGTTGAACATATTTGTCATATGGGACACTTTCAGATGTCATCAGTAGACTTAAAAAGTGTCTTTTTGAACTCCGGAGAGTAGAAATAAGGTTTCCCGAATATCCTTTGTATCTTTGCCCTGATTCACAATAGTTTAATGCAATGCGTGCGGCATGTGTTAAGTCTACACACAGACAGTGGTGGCTTTAACACTGAGGAGGCAGTAAAGGTCAATGAAAGGAACAGAGTGTAATTGTCGATCCGATTCTACAGGGTTGAATGTGTGCTGCTATGGAAACTAGTTAATGCCAAAACTGGACCAGTCACAAGGTACAATCAACATCACATAGAGGACCAATACACCCCTATGTATGGTGCAAACATATATGTAGATGTCCAGGAAAGCATTCATCCACACAGAAGAGAGCACATACATTGCTTAAGCACATAAAATAAGCACAAAACCTCTACAAATGCACGACCTAGTCCCTTAGCCTAAGCTCCATGTACATTAACGCATTTTTATCGAGATCACATAAACTTTGGTGCAGTGTCTAGCTACTGTTGTCTTTCAGGCATACATTACCGTACTCTAGCTTTTTCGCTATATTTAAGCTACATTTTGAGTTTTCTTTAAAAAACTATAAGCTTTAGCACGTCTCTCAGATCCAGTCTCAGAAATGCTAGGCACATCAGATATCTTTGTAGCCTATACCTTTATCAGCGTTGAACTTTCACTTGATCTGCAAAAGTGTAAATAAATCATTTTTCAAGTTTTTTGCCTTACTCAATAAGCTTACAGTGATTGCAACCTGCCTTTTTATATATATTTACTTTGATATGCAGATCATACTTTTTGTAAATAGCCAAAAGCTGTAAAGTATGTTGTATCTTGTACAGTGTAAAGTTGGGTTATTGAATATTTTGTAATAAAGACAATATTGGTGTATATAATAAATGAGTATTGAGTGAATGTTAATAGATTAAATTGTGTGGTATTGTGGTTGAGGGTGTAAATTTGGGTGTGATTTTTAGGATGACCCAAATGAGGATTTTATGGAAGCCCTGAAAGGCAAGGTAAAAAAAAAAAGTTTGTTTTTGTTGGCAAAAACTCGTAGGTACGAGTTAACCTTACGTTTTGGTAATGACTTGTATCTCCTACATAAGGGAAACTATCTCATGCGTATGACTTAAACTTTTACTTCTTTATTAGGCTATTGTGAGGGCGAGACAGCTGCGCTGATGCGATTAGTGCATGATACAAAGGGAATTGAAAGTTCGGCCAAATGCAGGATAAACAAAAGGTTTTACCGTCTTAGTTACAGTTTTTCTCAGTCGCTTTGGTACATTTCTCAAATCATCCTCGACATTTGCAAAACAATTCGTACAAATAACAAAACACCATGGATTACCTGCAAAAGCCAGTCTCTTGCTGAAAATCCTTAGTTCATCTCTCAAAAGTAAATATCTGTGTCAATGAACATGTCAGTGCCATCAAAATGACAAGTCCTTGTGTACGGACAGTCAAATTGTTTAGTCATATTGTCAATATAACAGTGTACTCTGGAGGGATCTTGTGATGTAAACTATGGCTAAAGTTTTGATGACAATTATTGTAAATTGCAGGTTACACCTTAGTGTATGTGGGAGTTTGATTGCAAGATTCACATTTACGCTTTTACTGTTTGTACTGTAATTTGTTGACAGACCATATCATTGTGATACAGAAAGGAAAAGACAGGGAAAACTGTTCATGCAGTGCTGTTGGAATTCCAGTGCAGTCTTCCTACACCTCCTGACGTTCCTGTCTGTTGGGCCACAAATTGTCATCCACGTCACAACAAATATCTTCTCTTGCGATGCAGCGTGGAAAGTAGAAAAAAAGTGTAATGAAAATGTATAGAAATATGCTTGACATATTATGACAACTTGTGCAACCATTTTGAATGTAAAGACTTATGCTATGAACTAATGCCTAAATGTTGTGGGGGGTGAGACTATTTAACAGAGACCCATTATAATACATTTTGATCAACATGACATAAGCAATTGATAATGTAGGAAACAGCAGAGAAGTGTACATAATCATTTGCATGAATGTACGAAAGCATTTGAAACTTGTTCAAAGAAATGAGAAACTGCTTTTTTGATGTGCACAAGTGATGATGTGAAGATTGAACAGGTAGTTTTGAGAATTTCAATTCTGATCTGAGAAATGTACCAAAGCGACTGAGAAAAACTGTAATAGTAAATGTCTACTGTAAAACGTAATGGAACTGTTTAGGCAACGACTTGGGTTAAACAGTGTAGATAGGCTATAGTAGTGCACATGGTTAATTAATATTCTCTCCCCTGTAGTCCGATGATGTCATTCACATGAATATTAATTAGCCATGTGTTCCGCTGTAAGAGAGAAAAAGGATTGCTGGTTGGATCAACAAGCTGCGAAGTTTACAAGAATGTTCTTACTAATATGAACAGTTAGACTACATATCGTACAACTTTCATTTCAGCATGTTTGTAGCAATTCTCTATTTGTGCTGTGTAACACAGTGGCAGCGGATGACAGCAGACTGAAATATCGTTTTTCTTCATGTTAATGCCTGTTGAACAGGTGTAGCCAAAGTATTAGTGAAGGTTGTATTGCACTTATAGATAGATAGATAGATAGATAGATAGATAGATAGATAGATACAACCCCCCCCCCCCCCCCCCCCCAAAAAAAAAAAAAAGAATCCACCTTGCCTTTCAGGGCTACCTTAGATATTCTATCTAAAACTCAATATTTACATTTTATCCCCCAAACCTCACACATCAAACACTCAGCAGTAACAAATATGACTTTTATAGCCAGTTTTCCATGTTAGTTCCACTCTATACAATCACACCTTAGTTTATGGGTCTTAAAACACCAGCTTTCCCTCTATGCAGCAAAATATAGCAGACAATGACAGGTTTATTATGCCAAACGGTGGACTTCCACAACCCACAGCCAGATGTATGTCACCATGCAACACTGAGCAGGGCCAAAGTTGTTTTCCCAGCATTGCTGTAGAATTTGTCTTGGGTTCACACAAGTTGAGTCAACAAACACCTGGATTGATCAACCATTTCAGTACAGTACAGTGTTGGAATAATTTTCGATTTGGAATGAAATGCAACAAATTATGTTCAGTTATTAAAAACTTCTGATTAATTTTAATGTTGATGTATCCTGAAGGTGTTCTTGCTTTAAAAGAAAAAAGCTATAAAGTTCCCTGAGTCCAAGCTGAAGTTGACATTAAGCAATAACGGAAATCCAAGGTGAATCATGGTTCACAAATAACACTCCCACTTGTGTCATCAGGGCTAGAAAGGGTCAAGATGACTAAATAAGGGTTTTAGCATTCATTAATGATACAGATTCAACAACCAAGAAAACTATAGAATTCTTTTGATAATGCTTTATTTTATGAATAGAATTTCATTGTAATTTCCAAGAAAGTCTCCTGGAAATAACTATGCAGTTTGGAACTCTTTTAAGGGAAAAAAGAGGCAATGTTCTGAGACAGTGATATAAGCTTAGTTAGTTGTGTTAAAGTAAGTTTATGAGCAGTTGAGGATCTCCAGACGAATTTTCATGAAATAACTGCTGAATTTTAAGTAAATATTCATCACTTTTTCACTTGGTAGCGGAAAAAAACTTTTCTTGTCAAAATAAAAGTAAAAAATGTAAGTTATGTATATATAAATTCAGTGTTTCACACTAAAATGCACTGTGTTTATCCTAAAGGTCTAACAAATAAGTTGAATTCTTTTTTTATCCTCATGAAACATTTGCAAAAAATGTTTTGACATTTGTCAACATTTACGTCCATGTCTGCCTTTATTTGCACATCCCAGCAAAAACATTGATCCATAGCACTACTAGTGCTCAAAAACAACTTGTGATGATGTTTTTTCGACATACTATACTATGACTTTTTTATGACGTTTTTCAACATTCTATACTATGATTTTTTCGACATTCTATACTATGACTTTTTATGACTTTTTTCAACATACTATACTATGAGTTTTTAATAACTTTTTAATAACTTTTTAATAACTTTTTAATGACTTTTTTGACATACTATACTATGACTATAATTTTCTCTCCTCAGTAATGTTGAACAACAAATTACTTTTCACATATAGCTCAGTGTGATACATACCGTGTTGTCTGTCTGAAGAATGAAGTTTGTCTGTTCAAACCCTTTAGGCAACAAATTTAACTTTTGATCTAAAATCAAAATAAAGAAGTTAAATATATATACTGTGCAAAAGATTTAGGCAGGTATGAAAAATGCTGTAAACTAAGAATGCTTTAAAAAATGGAAGTGTTAATAGTTTATTTTCATCAATTAACAAAATGCAGTGAATGAACAGAAGAGAAAATAAACAATCATTATTTATATTTTTGAAAGCATTCTTAGTTTACAGCATTTTTTCACACCTACCTAAGACTTTTCCACAGTACTATATATATATATATATATATATATATATATATATATATATATATATATATATATATATATATATATATATAGTCATAACATATTATGTGAAAAAAGTTATTGAAAAGTCATAGTATACTATTTCAAAATAAGTATAACCCCAGCTCTGTGGCGCAGTAGATTTTTTCTAGGTACATGAGGTATCCATGTTGGGTTCAAGACCTGCTTGCTACCAGTGTTGGTACGAACAACTTCATTTAGAGAAGAGTAATAAATAGAGGAAAATAATCACAGAAACAATCAATTGAAACAACTACTTCATATTTATTTTACAGGAATACAAAAACATTTTATTTTTAGTATATTATGACTTTTTCAACATAGTATACTATGACTTTTTTATGACTTTTTTCGACATACTATGTTATGACTTTTTTCGACATACTATACTATGACTTTCTTTTTACAATTTTTTGGACATACTATACTATGACCTTTTTTCGACATACTATACTATGACTTTTTATGACATTTTTCGACATACTATACTATGACTTTTTTCGACATAGTATACTATGACCTTTTTTCGACATACTATTCTATGACTTTTTTAAGACTTTTTTCGACATACTACACAATTACCTTTTTTCGACATACTATACTATTGCTTTTTTATCACTTTTTTGACGTACTATACAATGGCTTTTTATCACTTTTTTCGACATACTATACTATGGCTTTTTTGTCACTTATTTCAACATGCTATACTATGGCTTTTTTATCACTTTTTTGACGTACTATACAAGGGCTTTTTATCACTTTTTTCGAGATACTATACTATGGCGTTGTTCAACATACTATACTATGGCTTTTTTATCACTTTTTTCGACGTACTGTACTATGGCGTTGTTTAACATACTATACTATGGCTTTTTTATCACTTTTTTCGACGTACTGTACTATGGCGTTGTTCAACATACTATACTATGGCTTTTTTTATCACTTTTTTTGACATACTATACTATGGCTTTAATCACTTTTTTTTATATACTATACTATGCCGTTGTTTGAAATACTATACTATGGCTTTTTATCACTTTTTTCGACATACTATACTATGGCTTTTTTTATCACTTTTTTTTACATACTATACTATGGCTTTAATCACTTTTTTTGATATACTATACTATGCCGTTGTTTGAAATACTATACTATGGCTTTTTATCACTTTTTTCGACATACTATACTATGCCGTTGTTTGACCAACTATACTATGGCTTTTTTATCACTTTTTTTGACATACTATTCTATGGCTTTTTTAGCACTTTTTCCGACATATTATACTATGGCTTTTTATCACTTATTTCGACATACTATACTATGGCTTTGTTCAACATACTATACTATGGCTTTTTTATCACTTTTTTTGATATACTATACTATGCCGTTGTTCGAAATACTATACTATAGCTTTTTATCACTTTTTTCGACATACTATACTATGCCATTGTTCGACGTACTATACTATGGCTTTTTTATCACTTTTTTTGACATGCTATACTATGGCTTTTTATCACTTTTTTCGACATACTATACTATGCCGTTGTTCGATGTACTATACTATGGCTTTTTTATCACTTTTTTCGACATACTATACTATGGCTTTTTTCACTTTTTTCAACATACTATACTATGGCTTTTTATCACTTTTTTCGACATACCATACTATGTCTTTTTATAACTTTTTTTGACATACTATACTATGACTTTGTTACACATACTATACTATGGCTTTTTTGTCACTTTTTTCGAGATACTATACTATGGCTTTGTTCAACATACTATACTATGTGTTTTTTATCACTTTTTTCGACTTACTGTACTATTGCTTTTTTATCACTTTGTTCGACATACTATACTATGGCTTTTTTATCACTTTTTTGACATACTATACTATAACTTTTTATCACTTTTTTCGACATTCTATACTATTGATTTTTTATCACTTTTTTCGACATACCATACTATGGCTTTTTATCACTTTTTTGACATACTATACTATGGTGTTGTTCAACATACTATACTATAGCTTTTCCGTCACTTTTTTCAACATACTATACTATGGCTCTTTTCGACATACTATACTATTGATTTTTTATCACTTTTTTCGACGTACTATACTATGGCTTTTTTAATCACCTTTTTTCGACATACTATATTATGGTTTTTTTCACTTTTTTCAACATACTATACTATGGCTTGTTTAGACATACTATACTATGGCTTTTTTCTCACTTTTTTCGACATACTATACTATGGCTTTCGTCAACATACTATACTATTGCTTTTTTATCACTTTCTTCGAAATACTATACTATGGCTTTTTCATCACTTTTTTGATATACTATACTATGGCTTTCATGACTTATGACTTTTTTCGTCTTATACTATGACTTTTTCATGTCTTTTTTCGACATACTATACTATGGCTTTGTTACACATACTATACTTTGGCTTTTTTGTCACTTTTTTGAGATACTATACTATGGCTTTGTTCAACATACTATACTGTCTTTTTTATCACTTTTTTCGACTTACTGTACTATTGCTTTTTTATCACTTTTTTCGACATACTATACTATTGCTTTTTTATCACTTTTTTTGACATACTATACTATGGCTTTTTTATCACTTTTTTGACATACTATACTATGGTGTTGTTCAACATACTATACTATAGCTTTTTCATCACTTTTTTCAACATACTATACTATGGCTCTTTTCGACATACTATACTATGGCTTCGTTAGACATACTATACTATTGATTTTTTATCACTTTTTTCGACATACTATACTATGGCTTTTTTATCACTTTGTTCGACATACCATACTGTGGCTTTTTATCACTTTTTTTCTACATACTATACTATGACTTTTTTATCACTTTTTCGACATGCTATACTATGACTTTTTATCACTTTTTTCGACATTCTATACTATTGATTTTTTATCACTTTTTTCGACATACCATACTATGGCTTTTTATCACTTTTTTTCGACATACTATACTATGGCTTTTTACAAGTTTTTTCGACACACTATATTATGGCTTTTTCATCACTTATTTCAACATACTATACTATGGCTTTTTTCAATTTTTTGACACACTATACTATGGCTTTTTCATCACTTTTTTCAATATACTATACTATGGCTTTTTCATCACTTTTTTCAACATACTATACTATAGCTTTCGTCAACATACTATACTATGGCTTTTTTATCACTTTTTTTGACATACTATACTATGGCTTTTTCATCACTTTTTTCAATATACTATACTATGGCTTTTTTATCACTTTTTTCGACATATACTATGGTTTTCATGAATTATGACTTTTTTGACATACTATACTATGACTTTTTCATGACTTTTTTCGACATACTATACTATGACTTTTTATGACACTCTTCGACATACTTTACTATAATTTTTTGATGACTTTTTTTCAAGGTACTATAATATGACTTTTTTCAACATACTTTACTGACTTTTTTCGACCTACATACTATGACTTTCTCTTTACTTTTTCGACATATTATACTATGACTTTTTATGATTTTACGACATTCTATACTATGCCTTTTTTTCGACATACTAATACTATGATTTTTATGACTTTTTTTCAACATACTAAACTATGACTTTTTTATTACTTATTTCAACATACTATAAGACTTTTTAAATTTACTTCTTACTTTTTCCTTTTTTCGACATGCTATACTATGACTTTTTTTGACATACTTCACTATGACTTTTGTCGACATAGTATACTACAACTTTTTCAAGTCTTTTTTTGACATAGTATAATATGACTTATTTCGACATATTATACTATGTCTTTTCTATTACTTTTTTCAACATTATATACTATGACTATCATTTTTTTTCAGTATACTTTGACTTTTATGTGACGTGTTTTGCTAAACTATACTATGACTTTTTATCACTTTTTTTACATACCTATTCCATGACTTTCTGACATTCTATACTGTGACTTTTCATTTTAAAAATAAACCTAAAATTGTCCACTATTATTTAATACATTATTGGCATTGAAATTCGTACTAACTAAAACCATTCCCACTTTTCCAACTACTCTCAATACTTCACCATCTTCTTACGCAATTATGCTACCAATCCAATTTAGCTTTAGCAATTTAGCTTGTCATCTTTCACTAATACACATTTTCTGCAGGAAATGCATTTTCTAGTTGGCATTACTTTACGAGTATTGGAAGTGTACTAAATGAACACAGGTACTATTTTTTCTATAATAAGTACCAGATTATAGTTATCTCCAGGATTTGTTTGAGGAACCTTTTGAAAAATGATTAAGAATCAATCAAGCAGCATAGGTCTAAATATCCTGAACTTCTCTAGAATGGGTCAAGCTCCTTTTTTAACTTTAGAAATCTCCCTCTACAGAAACAGAACACATTATACAACTTTTCACTGGAGTGTGACTCCTTATGATGAATAAACTGAACTTTTTGTGTAACATTGTTGGTGTCCCTTTGAAATAACGTGTTATTCACCACTGTTAAATAGATAGATATTTATTCTTCTTAAATTGCTCTATTTTTCACTTCATGTGTTAAAAAGGACATCCACCTCCACCTGCCATCTGTCTGTAATCAAGCTTCCACACCTGATTTCAATAATCAACTAATGACAACCTCAAACTGCAGCATCCTGACACATCAGCAAAGCTCAGCCATACAGCAGCATGGACGTTCAGCAGCAAAATGTATGTTTTAGTACACTGTTTTTCTTTATCATCACATGTGAAATAAGTTTAAAAAAAATCCGAAAATTCATAATTAAATGTAGATTTTAGCCTATGTTAACTTTTCTCTGTTGGTGAATGGTGAATAGAGGCCATGTCTGGAGACCATACAGGAAGAGTCTGAGCAGGAAGATACATTAAAAGGAAGTAAAACAGGAGGAGAGGAGGAGGATTTTCAAATCCAAGTAGGTGTGGAGACAGAGAAGGTAACGACAGAAGACGAGAGCGAACAAGATGGAGATAATGATGCTCCGTTTAGGGTTCTGAGACCTAAGCAACTGTCTCGTTCCCTCAGCCAAGATACTTTTCTTCAAATCCAATCAACCAACAATCACCATGAGGAAATAGATAATTTCTCTGATTCAGATTGGACCACAAACAGAGTGGATTTAAGAGATAAAGCTACCCCACCTCGGCAGACAAAGTTAGGAAATGAGAAGAGGTCCATTAGCAGTGAGCTGAGAATGAAGGTGAGTGTTTGTGGCACAATTTGCATTCAAATTAAATATCTGAGAAGTCAAATGGAAAAGAGATGATGCTCTATCGTTCATGGTCTCAAGAATATATGTCAAAAACACACACCAACTAAACTGTCATTGCAGGAGAAGAAGATCAGCAGGAAAAGGAAAAAGGGCGCATCTTTGGTTGTAAGTGTTAATTTTAAGTGAATATTTTTAACCATTAAAAATATAGATAATAATGCAGTTTTTTTTCACCAATGTCCTCAAAAATATTTCCAAGGAGGAGCCATTTCCTGATTGGTTGGTGGAACTGATGGTCAACATTGAAGAGGCAACAACTCACGAACTGGTGGTTGAGTAATGCTGTTCACTCGCCTCACAAGGTCAACGTTAAACACGTAGGTCACATCAACCAGTGACATTCGTCATGGCCAGGATGCCATGTTAATGCCTGGCACTGTCACAGAGTAAAGTCTACGTGCAAGTTAGTTTTTTGTCATCATCAGTAAATAAACAAGGTAGCTAAGTTACAATAGTAATGCATACTAATAAGTGTTGGCTGTATAATAAGAATGAAATTGTATTAGTGTCAATATATTTTTGTTGTAGTTTTTTGTATAGTATTAAATACATGTTTGTTTGTTTTTTTTAGACTTTGTTTTCATTTGATTTTTTTTTGCCATGTGTGTCTCCCATTAGAAATACTTTGAGAATTTACTGTAAGGAAGAAAGTACAGTATAGTAAAAGCAAAATGAGCTCATTATTGATTTTGTGTGTGTTTATTCTGCAAAGTGATTTGTAACTGTCAAATGTAGTGGACTAAAAAGTGAAAATAAATAAATAAAAAATTTACTTCTCACATCTAGTAAATGTATAAAGTAGCATAAAATAGAAGTAGTAAAATTGTACAAAATACACGTAGGTTATTCCAAAGTCAGTGAGTTTAATTGACTTTCTGTACTTTACCTAAACATTATTTAAATCCAAAACCAATTGTAACTTCAAATGACCATTAAATGTTTACACACATAAGCACATATGCTCATTATTTTATTGTTTTTCATTGCGCTGAAACACCACTTTCTCACCACCACTAGCATCCAGAACCCTAACTGACGGCATGAAGGGTCGCAGCTAAATATTAATCTCCATCATCTTATCTACATAAACATGCTGGAGTTTATGGGAACTTGTGCTGTAATGGCCTAATAAAAAAAATAATACAGTTAAATAATCCTGAAGGTTGAAGCATTATTGCTGTGCATGTGTTACATGTCAGTTCTGTTTAAAAAAATTAATTACGAAAAGGTCATAGTCATACACAGCATGATTGGTGTTGGTGCGTATATCACACAGAGTAAATAGAGGTATCGAGCATCTAAAATACATGTTGTGATTCTAGCAGAGCAATCCATAATGTTAGGGTTGAGCAATGCTGAAGGGGAATGATCTTGTTTATTTGTCTGCCTGATAAGAGGAACCTTCACCAAAGTGACTGAAGGGACACATGGGGTTTTAGTGTGTCAAAGCACAATCTCACCATTACTTCATAAAACAAGAGTATCAACAAGAGTTTTTATAATCACCCTCATTATCTCATCTATCTTGGATTATCTAGTATTCCTTATTGTGGATATTATTCATTACTTCTTTCTCGATTAATTTCTTTAAACAGCAGTATTCATGTGATTTTTTTTTCTCATAATATCAAAGGCAAAACACATAGATCAATAGTTTGGTTGTTCAAAAACAGGGTTGTTTTTTACGTCCATCACTTTATGTTCCAAAGTCAATATTGACAACAGACCTTGTGAACCTGGATCTACGCACGTCAAGCAGGGTCATCCACCGTTTAAAGCAACTGTGTCAAAAATATTTTATTTCTGTGGGAAGCGTGTTAATCATTAACGCCTCTGGAGGCCAGATGTCCATATAAATACTGCTGGTTTGGAGGAATTAGGACAAGAAACATACAGTCATACTGAGAAGTTTGAAGAGGCAAGTCCAAAAAAGAAGAGCATATTTATCTGAAGACTGGAGATGCCTGAATTAAATGAGAAGCTGACTTTCGTGGCAGTAGTGGCTCTGGCTGTCTTGGCCGTGGTGAGGTCGTCCCCAGTGGTGGGACCGGAGCCAATCCGCTGTGCCGCCTGTACACAGGAGAAACTGGATGACTGTCCTGCCATCCCAGCAGACTGCAAGCAGGTGCTGAGGGAGCCCGGATGCGGCTGCTGCATGGCCTGTGCACTGGAAAAAGGATCGTCCTGTGGGGTTCACACAGCCCACTGTGGTGTGGGTCTCCGCTGCACTCCCAGGCCCGGTGAGGCCATGCCGCTCCACGCTCTGACCAGAGGACACGGAGTCTGCACTGAAGACCTGGGCCAAGGTAGTCTCAGAGTTTTATGGTTTTCTCTTTTTCACATGTGTTAATATTAGCTACTTTTAAGATCTTAAGATCCAAAGCAACAGAAACATAAAAACATGATCAAGAAACAGAATTCTTAAAGTCCAAATTATTTTCTAAAACCTGAACAGATGGAGCTGGTGGAGTGCCTGACCACGGCTCCCTTCACTACCTGTTGGGTCTCAACCTTCCCTGGGACCACCAAGACACTGCTGAGGGCCAAGAGAGCATCAAAGTCAATGTCATCCATAACAACCTGGGGCAAGAGGTGAGGAATCAAACATCTACCTGACCTAGATGACTTAAAGTAATTTACCTTACTTCCAGTAGAGGGAGCACTTGTTTTTGTGGAGCAGTAGATTTTCAAGAGAGATAATTGGGATCAATATCATTTTTGCAAAGAATATATCGTGTATTTGTTTACATGTGGGCGTAGTTCTCACGGTTTGTCTTTCTTTTACGCACAGGGTCCCTGTCACATTGAGCTGCATGCAGCGATGGACATGATATCCAGCTCTCGGCAGACACTAGGAGAGAGGTTCACAACTTTCTACCTCCCCAACTGTGATCGGCATGGCTTCTACAAGCCAAAGCAGGTGAGAACTTTAGGATTTTACTAAACAAAATTCAGTCCACCTGTGAAAAGAGACTCATCCTAAAAGCTAACTGGGTGATTTATTCATGTGGTTTCCTATCTCGTTTTCTCTTTCAGTGTGAGTCATCTCTGGTTGGACCTCCCGCCCGCTGCTGGTGTGTCTCTTCCTGGAATGGGAAGAAGCTCCCAGGATCAAGTGACCTGCTTGGTGACTCAGAGTGTCATCAAGAAGTCACTCACTGAAGGATGGACTCTGTTATCACTCACAAACGCAAACATATAGACACAAGCAAATATGTTCTGTGTAAATCTACTTGCAACCACCTGATGTACTGACTTCATTTCATAAAAACACACTCATTCACACAAAATGTCAAAAGCCAATTTCAGAGGGGTAATGTCCTCATTTTATTTACATGATGTATGTATCAAACCTTATTTATTCTTACTAGCATAAACCATTTGTCATTTTTAGACGTTTTATATGTTTGCTCATTTTTTTTTCTGATTGTAAATAGGGCAACACTGTATACATTTGTGTTTCTGACTAAATAACTCCATTGCTGTAAACCACAGGTCCACAGCTCTGCCAAGCCCATTTCTGAGTCTTCTGGATCAGTTTTTTTTTTTTTTTTAATTTATTCAAAACTGGAGCTGTACATGGCACGAAACAACACAGCTGCTCATTCATTCAACGTGTTGACATTGTCTGAATGTATCTCCATTGGCGTTTCCTCAATGGGTATTGGGGGAAATACTTAAAGTGCCGCAAATATGTGCATGGTGGCCACGCACAAACATATCAGGGCTCATCCAAGCCACCGTTAGGCTTGGGATGGGTTGTTCTGCATGTCTACCTCTACTAGTCTCTGGTGGTCCACATGTTTAGCAGAGGATTGCTGAGGGCACTTTTAACCTATTCTAGCATCTATTGAAGTATTTATTATGATTCACTTGTGTTTCTGCTTTTGTTTGTTGTTGAGAGCTATTGTGCAGTGGACATCATTGTTTGTGTATGCTATGCAGGAATGCTGCTATTCTATAATTGGTTTTGTTGAATCAGTGTATATATTCTTCTACAGTAATTCCGTGGATGTGCATCCAATAAAATGTTATTTCATCATCATGGGGTCATGTTTAAATGTGTTTTTCAACTGCCAAAAAGTGAGAGAAGGCATGATGAGGAGAAAAATACCTGGATAATTTTATACTGCCTTTATTAAGTAAAAATAGACCTCTGAGGGTTGCATTTTACATGCAGGAGAAGTGATGAAAATGATCACTGGCTACACAGAGATCAGAGATAACGGTTTGTGGTATTTAACCCAACAATTCAGCTTATGCAAAGTGACAACAAAACATTAACAACCACAGAACAGACAAAAAAAATGTCCCTCTTCTTGTGGCTTCAGATCCAGCATTAAAAAAACTTTATATGCACTGTAGTGTTTGAGCTGCACAGTCCAGTCGAACTCCCCGAGGAGCAGGAAGCAACTGGAAAAAAATGGAATTCATAGTAAGGCACCGCATGCTTACTCGAAGGACATATTCATGCATACATACAGTACATTGTATGGTTGCTGTGACCACACACAATATCTTTATAACAAATCACAAGCATAAAAATTATGATTACACATCACAAACATGTACACGTGTGCAATGCCACTTAATTGTGCGTAAATGAATAGCGCACTCATTCAATGTTTGTGACAAATGTCATTGTGTTGTATATTCAGAATAAGGTTTTTGAGATAAATTCTTTAAAAGTGTATCCTCTTCTCAAAAGTTGTCCTGGTTGGAGTCATAGACAAAAAGCTTACGAAGAATCCAACCATCGCAGAAAAGTACAGCATTTGTCACGCAGAGGCTTTTTTTCCCTCCTGGTACTCTTCCTCTGTTCCTTATGCTCTGCCTCAGAAAAAGGTCCCACAGGCAACAGATAGAAAAAGCAAACATCCATTTATCGGCTGAGCCATCTTTTGACCTCTCTCCCAATATCCTCAGTGTCTCCATTTGTTTAGAATTCTTCTTGCTCTCACTCCCACCTTCCCTCCGTCTTGGTCCTGCTCCTATTGGCTCTCGGAGTTGTAGTACTGGGCGTCTCCTCGCTCCTTCCCATGAAAACCTGACAGAGAATACCCGTATTTGTCCACAGACCAACAGAAGCCTCGCTTTCTGCCTTTAGATGGACGGCACTGAAAGAGAAATAGGGGGTAGAACTCAATGAAGTAGAACAGCAATAGTTAAGAGGCATTAATGGTCAGATTGTGCTGAGTCGACGCAGCCTTGGTTATCCAACACACTTAGGTATTTTGAGCTGCTTTTATGGTCTACCTCCTGTTACACACACATATAGAGACCTTTAAGGTAAACAGAAACCTGGTAAAATATTTGCTTAGTCTCGTTTGTGAACAACTGAGAACCAAGATCTATTTTCAGAAGCTGGTGGCCAGTACGAATCATCTGTTGCTGATTATACCCCACAGCTCCAAATTATGGGTACTACAAATGACTTACAGAGTCTGTGGAGCTATCCAAGGGCTGTTATTTTACTGCCAATTTTACTAAAGGTCAACCTCCACTCTAGTAAAACATGCAGCCATTCATTTCAAGGGCTAGCACAACTGTGCTGCTGCTCCACAAAGGAGTCAGGGCTGATCAGGAAGGAAGACATCCTTATTTAGTTCAATACTTCAGCGGGGTTTGACTGAGAGGCTGATCTGAGTCGAAGTAGGAATGTTGTTATCGCATCACCTTTTGCATAATGAAGTATAGGGGGGAGGAGATCTTATCTTCACTGCATTTTGTGAGGACAAAAAAAAAATTATCATAAGGGTTTTTAAATTGTAGTTGCAAATTGTCCAAATTGTCTTCACAGTTAACTGTACAAAGTGCATTTGTTTCTAGCATTAAATCTGTCCTGGGTAATTTTTTCCTCTGAAAAGGCATTAACTGTTATTAAGAGCTGTACATTTTTGCTGAAAATTGTGCAAACGCCCAAATTAAACTGACCAACATTAAATGTCTGCCACTCCTTCAGCACCTCAGGGCTCAGCAGCGGAACACTATGTCCATTCTACATAAACAAAGACAATGAGCCTGGCGTTGTGAGGCTGGTTATGAGATGATTGCAGGTCAAGGAGAACACTTCCATTAAGCAGGAGGGACTGCTATGTTATAAGAAAAGCTGCCTCGGTGATGCAGTGGCGCGGGAGCCCTAAGTGCCTCCATATGAATGCGTCAGAACCACTCATTTATTACAACCCGATCGTGGGTGAACCATGTGAGCGTGGGGATGGCTGCAGCTCTATTTCTGTGCATGCTTCTCAAAAGTCCAGCAATTATGGGGGGAGCGCAACGGGTGCCGGTGGCCACCTTGACGTCTGTCTCCCTGGGAGGGTTCCTGTTAAACGGCCATCGTCCCAGCCGTCAACCCCAGTGGGGTTTGGCCCCTGTGGTTCCTGTCTCCAGAGCCAGTGGCTCGGGTCTACCTCACTGGTGTGGTGGTGCAATGATGAGGCTCTAATGACTACCAATGAATACAAGAGGACAGCTACAAATCTGTAATTGGGCTGCAGGAGACCTTAAGTTTGAGTCACTAGACTTCAGCATTGAATCTTTATTAATGCAGCATGTAAAAAAGGAAATGTGGGTTTCCTTTTTACAACCTTTCAAAGTTGTGAACAAATTGAAAGTTTTTATCAGGTAGATGTTTAAATAATGTGTTGCCTCTCATGAAATTGATGCACGAATCTATTTTAGCATACAGTCAATATCAAATCATGGTACTTTGAATGTGCTTTTTTTTTTACCTGTTTTTTCTTATAGAAGCCCTTCTTGTCACAATTTGGTATGCGGACACCTCTGGGGTTGAGAATGTCTGTAATCTTGAGGCTGCTGAGAATGCTCTCAATCACTCTCCGACAGGGACCCTACAGATGAGGGAACACATAAGCAGTTACTGTACTTTCTCCACTACTTAAACATCTCCAGCTCCAACTTCAAGAGTGCAGCGGATTCCATTAGCACACACTAATCATTTTGCAGTGTGGTTGTGACATGAATTCTCTGTTGTTGTTTCTTGAAAATAAAGACGTTAACAAAGCTGGCTCACGCTGCAACGCACACTGCTCTGCAGTAATACCTAAACAATGGTGGCTGCAATATGAAAGAAGTGACGGATGAGATATTCATTCATCTGACCGACTTGTAGCAGCTTAACAGTTTGCCAAAGCTGCTTAGAACTCTTACACTTTACACAAAGGATGAGGGATGAAGTGAATTCAAAGAGCTCAAAGAGGGAGCCAAAAGACTTGTCCTCAAGTCCAAGTACTCCAGTCACTAATCAAAACAGCCAGTCAAAGCACATTACTAGTGTATGCTCACTTCTCTGGCCAAAGAGATCAAAATAGCAGCAGGGCTTCCCAACAGGCACTCACATAGGCCAATCCATCATTCGCTGGCTCCCGAAACACCCGGCACGCGGACGCCTTGTGGCCAAACAACCGCCTGACCCAGGTCAGCCGCAGGGCCATCGTACCCGCTCGCTGCAATGCCATTCTACTGCACACGATGCCTGCCAACCATCAGCACTGCTACCCAAAACATGTCATCACCCGTAGGGGGAGAAAAACACCAAAACATGGAGGAAGAGGAGAAAAACATTCCTCCAGTATGCTCTGAAGACAGAAACAAATTGGTTTTGGTACTTACATACTCAGGCTCCTGTTTTGTCTCCAGAGAGTTTTGTTGGTCTGTGATAAGAGGTCCTGGGAGCTCCTCCATTTTAAAGGTCAGGGTTCTCTTCTGCTGCTCCCGTCCGAGGACCTCTGACTTGGCAGAGGGAAAAAAGGGGTGAGGTCTCAGGGGTCCCAAAAACAGGGGTCTGTGGGTGCTGGACGAGGTCTGAAGGCCTGAGCCGGTGGAATTCCGCTCCTCGTCCTGAGGCTCAATATTCTCTGCTGAAGTTTGAGAACAACATGTTTTTTTATTCACAAAACAGACCACAATCTAACATTTTAGGGAGTGTTTCTAATGCCGATTGAGACATATTGATTGTTTTCACCAAACTGGAGGCCAACTTGAGGGTCATGAAGAATCCAAGTTTCAGAAGCATTCCCTGAGATGATATACATCTTTCAATTTTGGCAAGAAATGAACAGAAATATGCTAAATGACTACCACCACTTGATTCCAGATGTGTTTCTTCCATAGCCTGTAAAAATAAGGTTTTGCACTAACCCTTGAATCCCTGAAGTCCCCTTCCTTTAAGAATAACATATAAATAGTTACACTGTCTCTAACCTGAAAGTCAACCTTACCAATATTGAGCTGCACTCCCTTTGCAATCTCTTTTGCACCATCAAATTCTTACTAAGGCTCAACATTTTAATTTACCTATGGTTCAGCCAGTCTCATACTCCACATTCTCTTTGCATGGATGAAGAGAATCCATTGAGTGAAATCAATTAGAGATTGTGGGTTTGAGATGGATTTCTATTCTCATGGAATTGAGAGTCGATTACCACTTGTGAACGGACCAAAATTGACATGATCTAATACTCAATTATTCTATGACAAATAACACATAATAATAATAGTAATAATAATAATAATAATAATAATAATAATAATAATAATAATAATAATAATAATAATAATAATAACATAATAACATAGTAGGCTAACAAATAAAGGCCTGTACAGTTATTTCACATTATTATGTACATACAACGATTGTAAGACGTTTTCAAACGTTAATATATAGCTATAGAGGCGGCATTTATAGCATAATGTGCGCACAGAGGACGCATATGGAAAAGGTACGCACAAGAATTACCTGGCAGTTCATTGACTGGAGGTGTTGGTCTGGCGGTAAGTCGTTTATTAGTAGCATTTGCACAAATTCCACGTCCCTCCAGCAGAGCCTGCAGAGGTTTCGTCTCACCGGGCTGATGCTGACAACTCAGTCCGGAGCCACATCTCCCGGTGTACACGCCGCACGGCTGGCCGAAGCTCAGAGCGCAAGTCATGCAGCAGCCGCAGCCCGGTTCGCGGACTTTCTCGGCGCAGTCCTTGGGTAAAGGTTTGCACAAAAGCCGCGCTCCAACTTCACATGGCTCGCATCTGATAACCGGTCCGACCGCACCTGACCTCCGGGTGAACGATGCCAGAACAAAAGTCATGCAAAGTGCGCGAAAACGGGAATCCATTGTGGCGTGTGTGAGCATATGGGAGTCAAAGTGAGGAAGCGCACTGTCCTACTGTGTTGACTTTTCACTGGGCAGCTTCTCTCTCATTCACATAAAGCCAGTGCCACCGGACAAAACATCTCAATATATAGACCCCAGTGACTGTAGTCACACCCCCGAATAGCTTGTGGTCTACTGATGAATTGCCTCGACTCCGTTATTCCTTTCTTTAAAACCACCAGAGCAAGTGCAGACCAGTAGAATAAAACACTGATGGTATGTATGTTGTGTTTATTTTAATAAAAAAATGAAATGTATAGCAACCCTTTACCTTAGCTGAGGGATTTAGTTGAGGTCTTAATATTCTGAATCTGAACACATTTCAACATATACAATTCAGTTGTCAGGTTATTACATTCAAGGAAATAAACATGTTGCCTAAATAAATACACAACAATGTTTTTAAATTGTATCAACTCTCAGTTTGAAGAGCCCACACACAGAAGTCCAAGCATCTACCATGCGCAGATTCATTCATAGGTGGCGCCTATATATATATATATATATATATATATATATATATATATATATATATATATATATATATATATATAGTGTGTGTGTGTGTGTGTGTGTGTGTGTGTGTGTGTGTGTGTACGCGCGTGCGCGTGTCTCAATCATTAACTGCTTTCTGTGCAGCTTTTTGTGGTTTTTGCTTGGTTGCGTGTTTAAATGAGTGTTCACATAAGTATGTGTTTACATCCGTATGTGTGTCCACTGATCTGCGGCCCAAGAAGCTGCTGCACATAACCCTGCATGACCTCTAAATGGTTTAAGCACATAATCGTTGGCCAATCCATGCATACAATCATTATTTAAAGCTTTGATACAAGCTACAAGAGTGCAGCCCTACAACAGATGACATAATAAACAATGTATACAAAACCAGTGGTGGAATGTTACTACGTACATTTACTTAAGCGCAATTTTCAAGTATTTGTATACTATACTACTCCATCTTCCACTTTATTCTTCTACTCCACTACATTTTCAGAGACAAATATTGTTACTAGTTACCCTGCAGAATAATACTTTACAAAACAAATGGTTATCTTATTAAATAGTATGCATTTTTTTTATAAAGATGAAGCAACACTATGGGAAATTCTCCAGCTTGACCATCTCAAATATTAGAAGATTGCTTACACATTCATCTATCAGTATATTATAGTGTATAACAATATAACACTGAAAGGGGTCAATCTGCACAATGAGTAATTTTAATTTGGAAATACAGTTTTCTTCTCCCACCACCGTACAAAACATATATGTATACACAATATATAATATAAATAATAATCTTGTTATTCACCTTATGTATTCATGTGCGCAGATATATGTAGATAAGGTTTATCTGTTTGTTTACCTCAAATCTTGGCATTTGCAGAACTGTAGCCTCAAAAGGTTGCAAATAATAGTTCTGGCAATGCAAGACTACATTCACCTGTTTCTCTTGCAGGGTTTTATAAATGGGACAAAGATTATCCAATGATGAGACTTTATAATAAACAGGTTTCATGTAGGCCACATGAAAGTCAAATCAGCCATAAGATCTGCTGCTATCAGTCTACACAATCAGTTTTGTTCAAAACGTGGAGAATATCCAGCAGCTGAACATAACTCAAGGTGACCTGCCTATATGGTATTCAGTGCTTTTGATCCGTGTAAAATGCACTTCATGTACCTGTTCCTCACACATGCAGTAAAGCAGTGGTCTCTGAGCTTGTTCTTAGGACGTGTGACATAGTTGGGCCTGGTCTAGTCATTTGTCAGTGCTACAAAGCAGATCTTAAAATAAGGACACATACCACATGAGTGAGAAAATTCCTGAGTAATTACATCTGTAGCGTTTTTAGGTCCACTATTAATTGGTTACAGATGAGAGAGGGAATACACCAGCAAAAATGTCCAAAATACCTCAAAAGAATAACTGCAGGAGAGGAGAGGTGTACAGTTCCTCTTTGCTTTTGAATTTTCTTGGAAGCCAATGTCAAATCAGTTGCCAACAAGCCCTGGCGTACTGCCGCCTGTTAACAGACAGGTCTACAGCAGAGCAGTGCTCAGTGGAATGCCAAACATTTGTTTCATAAGCTGAAAAAAGAGCTTATTTTCTTCTCTCTCCTCCACTCAGAGCTCTTTGGAGGGGGGGTCTCTCAGCCACCTGTGCATATTCAGCATAGCAGAGGAGAGCGTCGGGCACAGGGAGTAATGTACTGGAGGAATGTCGTCGCAGAGCAGCCACTCAATAAAGAATGAGTGTGAAGAATTTGCTATTGCACACACAGGATATTACTGTACATGTGTTTAACATAACCTGCTGTCAAAGCCCATTGCAGCTCTGAGAGTGGTCTTGCATTGCCTGTATCTTATTGCACTGAAGCCTTTGGCTAAAAATATACTGAATGCCTGCTTCTGGATGTCACACATATTCTCAGTTTCATCTTAAATCTTATCAAAGCCATAGGTTGCTGCTCTGCGTCACTGTGAGCAATTATTTGTATACATACATATATATACATACATACATATATATATATATATATATATATATATATATATATATATATATATATATATATATATATATATATATATATATATATATATATATATATCCCTGTATTTAGTATTATAAAACTGCAGCTTCAATTATTAAAGGATCAGTCCACCTAAATTATGAAAAGATTTTCTAGCAGTGCAGATATTTTTGGCATTTACACATAATATATCTTAAAAATGAAACACCAACATGTCAGTTGCATGTGATATACCTGACTTAATGTGAGAAAATCGTTTTTGTGTTGGGTGAACTGATCCTTTAACCAAATTTATGGTAATCTGATGTTCCTTTGACAATCACGGGCAGGGATGAAAAATATAGTTTACGTTAATGAGACATTAGCAGAATGACTTATTAACATTCCTTTAATTGTTATTCATTATTTTGATGTATGTACTGCAGTGATGGGGAACAGCACAATAATCTGCAGCAACGGCCAAAACTCACAGATTGAGAAGCACATAGTTTAATCAGCTGGAGGTCTGCAGAACATGTCTGGGTGGACCCCAGAGGGTGGGTGGGTGTGTGTGTGTGTGTGTGTGTGTGTGTGTGTGTGTGTGTGTGCCCATCATTCTCAAACATTAGTCAACGTTTTCCCCATACTTACCTGGAATTTGGGGGTCCAGTGTGTCTGTGAAAGCAGAGAGAGAGAGTGTGGGTGCTGTATGTGTTGGAGTAAGAGGAAGGGGTGGGACTGTTTAGGAATGAGGCTGCCACAGACCACATGTCAAGTCTGGTATGGTCACTGTTATTCTTTTCTTTTTTTTTTCTCTCCATAGTCTCATGACCGTCTCTCATATAATTTCCCCCTGTCTGAGAGTTTTTCGAGCAGACTCTAATCATCGGATGCAAAGGTTTCCATTATAATTGATATGATGATCTTTTCCCTTTGATTCTGCTCTGACCCATACAGAGCTTCGACAATTATTAGATGTGGTTTGAATAGTGGACAACATAAAGAGCCAAAAAAGGGGCAAAGGCCACCTTTCATCTAATTCCAGGGTGGGTTAATTATTTCTTTTGGAGTGGTCTGTTCGTGGAACTGTCATGGTCCCCATTTCTGGAGGCTTGGCCCCCGAGGCAATACAAGGCTGTAATTAGGCCTGAGCGAAGTGGAAGACGGCGAGAGAGGAGCTCTCAGCACTCAGCCTGAGAGATTGCAGAGTATGTACATTTCCTCACACGTGCAAGACATATTGCGTTATTTTTCACTCTGTCACTCTGAGCATGTAGTAACTGAAGTGTATTCAGAAAGCATGGTTTAAATGTAAACTACTGTACTGCCAATAAAGCTGTTTCTGACTGAGCTTGTACTTTTTCATTCATGCTTCATTTATATATTTTTTTCTTGTGTTTGTGATCTACAACAATGGCGTCAAAAGACTTTAATACAAATGAAAGGGACAGCTACATGTAATTTATTCTTGCACAATCACATATCATTTTCTAACTGACACCAACACACCATTACTCATACTACTACTCATCGTTAACAAAGACAAAATTATAGTTGGTGGAGGAGGGAATATCCCTTGCAGATGCAGGCCCTACAATGCTCCATTTATTTTATAAGTGAGGGTGGTCTGTGGTTGCAAGATGTGGTGTGATGCTGAAATGAAGAGAAAAGACAGTCAGTGTAAAATGTTATAGCTCTCTCTGACAGGTCCACCCAGCTAATCTAATTTACTTTCTGTATTTACGCAAGTATGTTTATTTAAGCCATATATTACATGATTCCTTTGCATTTTCCTTTTGTTGTTTAATCTCTTTTGGGCAATTATGTGTGTAATTTATTTTATGGTGTAGTTCATTTTGTTGCTCTATGTTATAGTAGTCTCGCTTTGCCAGGCCGGCATCCACACGCTGCGGAGCAGAGGAGGGTCTGGCTAGTCCACGCAGCGTTCCGGGATGGGAGAAAAAACGTGCTCTGCCATTTCTTTAAACCAATCGCAATCGTCTTGGGCGGCGCAAAGCTCCGCACGGAGCCGCTGTAAAATAGTTGTGCTAGAAAAAACTCTGATTTGACAGATAGTCTAGCTAGCTGTCTCAATTTACCCTGCAGGAATTTCCTGCGATCCCGGAAGTGGAACGTCAAGGATATAGACTGTTATAGTGAATTAGCCAATGAAGAGTAAACATTTAGGTAAATGATGGGTACAAGTTACCCAAAATGAAACTATTCACAAGTTACAATAATTGGTCGAGGAGTACTTGTACCCCAGGGGCTACTTCTGCTGTTGCCAGAGAGTATACATGGAAAAATGTAGAATAGCTCAGCTAACTTGATGCACATATTTGCATTTAGGACGTAAATAAACATACACAAAGCATTATGAATTGGTGTGAGGCTGATCTTTAGTATGTTGTCATAAAAAAACAATAAACCAGCAGGCTGTCTGCGCTGGACACACCTCCCACCAACCTTTGTAGGTAGTGGAAAGTTGACAAAAACCTACTGCAAAGCTTCTACAGTATATTTTGAATTAAAGAATATTGCATCAATATCCACTTTTACATAATTAACGTTAAGTTATACATCCAGCACACATCATCCAGCATTAATATATTAAAATGAATACAGTTGGAGCATGATCAACGGTGGTATTGATGAAGGAGTACAAAGCTCAAATTCACTTGACAAAGGCAGCACTTGACCCTACCGAATGACTGGAGTTGTTGGGTCTAGTTGAGTGTGGTCTAGACCTACTGTATCTGTAAAGTGTCTTGAGATAACTATCGTTATGATTTGATACTATAAATAAAAGTGAATTGAATTACTGCTTGGTTCTTTCCAGGTCAGTGACCATGACTATGGGCTATTGAGATCTTTCACAGCCATAGTGAGTAGACGGGGAGTCATGTAACCCTCCAGTTACATCACAAACTGTTTTGGTTTGTATGGGAAATGATTCTGGAACACAAACATATTAATATTGCATTACTCACTAAAAATTGATAATCCATTGAGGGTGTTGGGCATCATTTTGACCAGACCTAACCTGACAAGACCTGATATGGAAGCCCACAATTAATCTCACAATGCATTTTGAGGTGTCCGCATCTGCTGAAAACCAAATCTAGGGGGCCTCAGATTGTGCAGCCATGCCAGAATGCACTTTCTATTTTTGCTCCACAACCTTTATTATGCCTCAGAGTACTGAGATGAGCACCGACCCTCTAATTAAGTGGCCGTAAAAATCCTTCAGAGCTGGGGTGCTCGAGGAATGAGAATGAGCTCTGTCAGCCTGATAAACACGACCGTTCATCTCCACATTATCTGAAACGTTAAATTTGATTGGCCTCAGTCTACAAGAAGTGACTGTTGTAAATCTGTAAACTTGATTGGAAAGCTGTTATTTGTTGAGAGATGCATGCTGTATGTGACAGGCTTAATCAGTGTCTGTTACGGGTCCTTGCCCAGGTCAGGAATGTCAACACAATAGCAGTGATTATATTAGGTCTACAGAGGCTCATCAGTGGTCGCCATGTAGGTTAATGGTTGGAAAAATAAGCCAGACTGTGCTGTCGGGCATCTTCTTGTCTGTTTTTCTTTTAAAGTACATTCTCCTATATCATTAATCAGCTTGGTAAAGTAAATATGAAGACATATATATCAAGTTTGATGGGGATTTTTTGCAGTATCAGGTTCGGCCTAAATAGGTCTCTCATGCTCACACACACTGTCATTATGAAATATTGTCTCCTGACGGGGTTTCTCTGCGGTCTAATAATGTTGGTTTTCTGGACTTTCCCCGGCTTCTTTTATTTTGAGGCCACTCCGCACTAAATAACAGAGGACGACTGGGCTCTGGGCTCTCTGCAGTCGCCACACCTGGGCCTTCACTTCCTTCCTGCCCTCCCCGGGAATTCTTCACTTTCACCACCTGCAGAGGGACAGTAGTGAGGAGGGGGAGTCTACCCCATTACACCTTTCCTCCCTTTTTGGCTAGGCTCTGCAATTTTATTCCCTCTCAGCACCATTAGAGCAACCTGCCCAGGCTTGTGTGGAGGTAAAATCCTCTTTTAGTGCACTTCATAAATGAGACAGTGGACACGTGTGTGCGAAAAGAAAGACACCGACAAATGGCACTTGTGTGTCTTCCTTATTAAAAGATGTGATGGTGATCCACTTAGGTTCATCACCATTACTGTTTCACCTTTAAACTACAGCTAAGAAAGTTCAATTTGACTGGGGAAATAAGCCACGTCACTAAACCACTCCACTTGACTGCACATGTTAAGGTTCAAAAGTGTTGTGTTGATAGCATCCTCTGCTGGCTGCAAATAGGACTGAAGGAATTAATTTCTCTACAGTAACACCAAATGTTTTTCCAGCAGAGTTTCCTCATTACTGGCCCCTGGGCAGTAGTGTCGTTTTCTGTTTACTTTTCAGTATTGTGAGATTCAGACCTGCAAACTCTATAGTACTGAAAAAAAGGTGACAAGATATGAAACAAAAATAAAATTTCAGTGATTGTAATACGCATGCGAAGCCTGTTGGAGCATTTTAAGATTACAATACAATGAGAAAACATCCTGTTTTAATATGTTTAACAAATGTTTTTTTTGCTTATATATTATTGGATTAGAATTATTGATGCATTAATGTGTTCATCGCTTTCATTTTGCAGCTGGTAGCCTAAATGTGGTGCTAATTTTAATTATTTTATGTATTACTTTACATACTGCTGGGTGGCTTGTGGATTTCCCCCTGGGGGCCAATATAGCCTATCAATATTTGTTTACTGATTATATTTTGTATTGTTCATCTGAATCTGCAAAGTATAGGCTCTAAAGCTGACGGATAAATGTAGTGGAGTGAAAAGTATAATATTTTCCTCTGAGATGTAATAGAGTAGAAGTATAAAAGTAGCAGAAAATAGAAATACTCAAGTAAAGTACAAGTGCCTCATATTTGTACTTCAGTACAGTACTTGAGTAATACTTGGTTACTTTCCAACATCGGCAACTGAGTTGAGAAACGCTCGGAAGTTAGCTAATGCTAGATAGTTTAGCTAACATCAGGAACAAGTGAGCAAATGCCGCACTGTAGCCTCCAAACATGACAAGTCCAAACATTACAAGTGTAACAATGCACATTAAAGTAATAATCTTGAAGATTTTCATTTAAATAATGTTTGTTAATTCACTATCTGAGGTAAGACGGTAACGGTGATTGAGCCCACTGATGAAAGACCTTGTATTTGGAGTATTAGGAACTGGGTGTCAGTGGTGACATTCCTGGGAAAAATCACAAGCCAGATCCAAAAACACACCTGCAATTACCGCGTATCGCCATAGACGCCGCCAAAGAAACCCAAACAGAGAACTTTGAGATTGTAACTTTTTCGTAACTTCATTATCGAGATCCAAGTTACCAAATATGATCCTGAATTTCAAGAAAATGTAAGCTAACAACCATCCGTTGGTTTCCTGGAAACGACTACCTGGCAACTGGTCCTGGCTATGTCGGACCTTTCCTTTAAGGGTGTAACACATCACCGAGATTAAATCCATGTTTCATTTTATTTATTTACAGAACACATCAAACAATGCAATAATAATATACAAATAAACTGTTCACATGTAACATGTTATACACAGAGGTACAGCATTGTAAGAGATAAGTATGAGGTACAGATAATAGATAACAAGATAACACGTGTACATAAAAAAAAAATAAAAAAAATAAACATAAATGTATTGTGGCCGTAAATTCCTCTCTGGATAATATGGCTGCCCAACACAAAAAAGTTAAAAGGAATAAAGTTTTATGGTCATCGTCTTATATATGACTAATAAAGCATATGTCAAATCCTAAATTTATTTGTGCAATTCCAACACAGAGCGTTTCTTTCTTTTAAGAACTTTTAAAACGTTAACACAATTGCAGCATTTGTTTGCTCCATATACTGTAGCAGCCTGTCTTTTTTTTATTCAAATGAAATGTACAAAATCGAGGATACTGTCCAATATATTTTTGATACTGAAACACTGCAGTGCTTTAGTGTTTGTGGCCATGAGCCCCCCAAAAGAGGGCAAGATAAAATAAATTTGGCACTTGTACTAACTTCTTTGCAAAGTACTGATGTGTTTTTAACCAACTCATGTCAAATCAATATATATTAGGGTTTAATTAAAATAGTTTTCTATGATTTCTCTCATTTCAACACACGCAAACGCACGCACACACACACACACACACACACACACACACACACACACACGCGTGCGCAGGTAGACACGCACACACTTTCATTAAAATGTCGCTGACAGCTTTAAAAGTGGTCATATTCACATAAGAGAAAGAAAATTATTTGACAAGGTTTAGAGAAGCCAGATACATGCCGCAAGTGTACAGAAGGCCGTGGTTTAAAAAAATAAAAATTTACATTGCATAGATAAAAATAAGATAATCCTGTATGAGCCTGTAGCCTGTCCTAATTATACATATTTGCTCCACTGCCTTTCCACATATTAAACTCCACAACAAAAGAATGCATGCTGGACAGATGCAGCACAGAGGTGCTTCTACAATGACTCCAACTTTACAGAATGTTAATAGCTTAAATGAAGTTTGTTTTGGTTAAATATTAGAAAACAATTACATGCAACAAGGTACGGCTTTCTTGATTTGTCTATAAAAAATGCTATGCACAAATGAGAAAAGCAGCCATTGTGTTATGTGTGTTATGTACTTAAAGTATGTTGAGAAAATATATCTAACTGTATTAGACATTACAGTTGGAATCACATCTCTTATGGTTTTGTTCTATTCTCTGCTATTTTACAGTTCATTTTATAGGAAAAAAAAGTAACAGCATAGAAGGGATTCATATTGTTTTCATATTCTATTGAAAATAAATGTAATTAAATGTCCTGGTGCTGGTAAGTGATCATTATGCACGTAATATCCAGTTAATATCCCAGGTTAACGCCACCATCTTCAGTCCTTGACATTGTGTCCTTTGTTCAGCCTTTCAGTCTTTATTTCTTGTTTCTACTCTGAGTACAAGTCTGTCTAGGTGATCAGCTCAGTCTGAGGCAGGCCTACTTACTTTTCTGCGAGCCAATCATCACCTTGGAAACAAAGTTGACAATGGCGCTTGCTGGCTGCTCAGGGTCATGCTCTGCAAACAGGTGACATATGTTGTCCATGGAAGTGCCGGTTTTCCTCGCCACAAAGCCAAAGATCCTGCAGAGGTGCATAAAAATACTTAATAGCAGAACTGTCATCTGCCTCAAACTGACCACGTTCCTTTAAAAAGAACTGCTTTAATGCTGTCTCTGGTTGAAGTGATGTGAAAATAATAATCATTGACTTACTTTGCTGAAGGGCCGCCATCTTTATTCCACCTGTGAGCAGTGAAAGGAGGATTGTTATTAGCTTGGTAGAACTTTCCAACTGCACATTCAGAATTAGCAGTGACAAGGTGTTGACATACCACACCTGTTTAGAATAATAAAACGTTTGCCTAACAATAGCCACCTCAGACACTCTATTAACTCTTAAATGACATGTGTTCAAACTTTAAATCAGCAATACTCACTTTCTATCTTGAGGGTCCAATGCACAAAATATGACTGTATTTACATTGTAATGCCTCCTGAAGAACAGCCTAAAAAGAGACAGGGGCAGGTTATTTTAAGAAAAAAGGTCTCTGCATGTGTGTATGGTGTGAATATGCTCATGTTTCACTCACTTCCTCTGGTTGTCAGTGAGGGTGATTCCCTGGGAGGACACCTTGAAGTGGACTACTGTGGAAGTTGGTGGAGGGCTGGAGCTCAGAGACATACTGGTGGCTTTCTGCACCGCCTGGACGCCTGTTAGGGACTCCATCTCCACGGAGCCCAGGTACCACACATTACAGGCTGCAGGGACACACAGATTCAAATTACACGCAGATTACAACTGCTGAGTGCAAATAACTGTAGAGCAAGTGTATTATTTAGTGACAAAGTCCATAACAACAGGACAAGGAAAAATTATTTTCACAGAATTGTGCGTTGTGTCTGTTTTTATGGACAGTGCCATCATTGCTTTGTCATAATGTCTATTCAGAGCAAGTGATCTTAGACGCCTGATTACCTGCACCCTGTTTTAGCAGCTCAGCCGCAGAGTTGGTGACTAATTGTGAGGTAGTCTCCACAACATCTTCAAGAGGATCTATAAACAAGAAAAGCAAATAAGTCAGTGAGATTGGTGAAAACCACAACAGCTTCATAAACACAAAACGACCAAATGGCCAGACAGCTAAACAGACAGATATGGGTTTATTTTCTCTTCTGACCAAAAATTAGGTGTGTGAATGTTTACCTCTGTCAGGTATGATGAGTTTGCAGGGCAGGGCCAACGGGGTGATTGAATGTTGGCATACCAGTGCAGTTAAACTTCCTGTAAAACAAAAATATATCAAATATTGCCAAGTCAATTTCACAACAACATATGAAAACACAGAGCAGCAGGCTGTGGATAAAGTGCCAGGTGCACAACAGACCAATAGAGGGCAGTAGGGTGTCTAAAGTCTTTCATTTTGTGCAATGTAGCCAAACAGCCACGAGGGCTCACTGTTGTTAACCAGCTGTGAAGAGAGAGAGTTTAACAGGATAGGTACTCACCAAAATAGGGCTCATTGGGGCAACCCTTCAACCGCACTCCTTTCTGTGTACACTCAATCAGGAAGTGGCGTACTAATTCATTGGATAGATCACCTCCTGTAAAAAAAAAGAAATATGACAGGGTATTAATTCCTCACAATAGTCTGTGGTCTGTTTCAGTAACAACTGTCCTCTATCTGACAGCCTAGATTTACTCTGACCTAAATAATAGCTCCAAAAACTTATCTCAGAAACAACACGTCATTTCCCAGAGTTACATAAAACATGAAATCGCTACATTCAATCTCTCCAGAGGTTAATGGGATTATGATTCAGAAGAAGCGCCTCTGAGGGGGCAGGAGGAGTCTGTCAGGAATGTCTTGACACAAAGGCTTAGAGAAAGGCTCGCTCCTAAAGGTGGGTTTGGTTTCACTCTTATAAGGAGCCACGATGCCCTAAGCTGAAAGTGTAGAGAATGACCATGTCATGATGTCACCATAGGTGCCGTTGGACTGCGTAGGTGTTGAAAACAGGGCAGGTGTGAGCGGGAGATAACATTAAAGCTTTGAACGCTGTGGTGGCCTGGTGCAGGTAGGGCATCCTTTGTGCCCCCATGTGTTGCTTATGATAATGTGTATCAGACACAAGTTGGATTATTTATCTGTGTGTGATTTATTGTCCTCTAGCCCTTTTCAAAGTAAGAAAAATTGATGTGTGAATCTCTATCACCACTCAATCAGCCTTTGGTTTTATGTTGAAACATAGCCAGAGAATGTTTGGCCAGATTCATATTTAGACTTTGTTTTCTTTAAAAAAAACTTCCACCCTGTATTTCCTGAATATGGTAAACAACCACGCTAGGAAGTAAATAACCAAGCAGCCTGTTTTGACCCCAGTCCCTAGATATTACATCCATAATAGACAGAGTTATGTGGGGCAGACAGCTTCCCAGGAGATGGCCCTGGGATCAGAGTTGGCTTATGGACCCAGCACATCCTTTGTTAAGGGCTGAAACATTAGCTGCACGTCTAAGACCTATCAGGCAAAAGGGGTCTGTTTGGCAAAACACACTCTCAAGTTCCAGCATGAAGACACGAGTACAGTGGGCTGTAACTGTAGATGGCTTTGTGTGTGATTGATGAATAATTCCCAGGAAATCTGTCTTACAGGACCAATCTCTGATATCTTCACTATGACAATTGAAAGAATTATTTAAAATACACTTTTTGAGAGCAAAGTTAGCCATTTCCCTTAGTTTCCAGTCTTTATGCTAAGCTAGGCCAACCATATCCTGAATTCAGCTATATATTTAACACACAGACATGACAGAGGTATCAATCTTCTCATTGAAAGCCAGCAAATATGTGCATTTCCCAAAATATTAACCTGTCATTATAACGAATGTTCATTCAAAAAGAAAAAGTTTAGAATTTGCACTAAGATATGCAAACAATAAGGCTTCTGTCACACTTTTAATGAACTGGAACTTATTTTGAAACCAAATTAGTATAAACCAACCATTTAAAACAACTAGTTTGTCATCCACATCTGCTGTACCTTTCTTGGTCTGTTGCAGAACAGATGGTGGGGGAGTAGCCACCTTCATTGCCAGTCCATAAGCCCCTCTGAAGGAATGGCTGTCCCGTACAATGAAGCAACCAGGCTCCTTGTCCTTCAAGACTGAAATGGCTGTGTGAAGAGAAACATAATTGTAAGGTGGCTCTGTCGTTCTGTGAAAATGTTTCCTTTATTTTATTACTTTGGAACAAATGCCTACCTTGATCCCTTGAGATATCTGGCTTATACCAATATTTTGATGTGTCCTGCACAAATTTTACAGTAACCTGCTTGCTGGCCAGTACATCTGGAAAACACACAATTATCAGCGAAATAATCAGCGCAGTGTTCATTTGTTTGTGCTTATCAAGCCATGTGACACCAATGAGGGTTTTGGCTTCATTAGGTAGCTTACCTGGCAGAGGTGAGGCTGTGCCCAGCGCCTGAGCTGAGAGGTCAGGCAAAACATTGGGAAAGGGAATACTCAGGGAGCTCCCACTGTGGGGACTTGAGAACCCACTGAGGGCTGGAGACGCTGTTCCCAGCGAATGCTCCCCATCTGATGCCCTCTTCTTCTCAGGCAGAACTGGGGGCAGCATCTGGGGCAGCTGTAACTCAGTCTGCCCATCCATGGAGGTCAAAAGTTCCCTGTCCATGCCTCCATTTCCCAGCAGATTAGAGATGGTGTTTGAACAGTCCGTGCCATAGCCGTGACCCGAGTCATCCTGCTCGTCAAAGCTTTGAGCGGGACTGCGGCTGAGAGCGTAGCGAGCCATACAGCTTCGCTGGCTGCTTCGGGGAGAGCTATGGGCGTTGGGGGCAGGGTGGATGTGGGGGTGGTGCAGGGGAGGAGAGTGGTGGCCATAGTCCAGTGACATGGAGTGCGGCGGTGGTTGTCTCGTAGAGGGGTAGCCGCTCAGAGATGAGTGGCGGCTCAGGACAGGATGCTCTGGCCACGACTGGTTCGTTGATGAACTTAACAGAAAAAAACAATAAACATACCGTAAAAAATAAATAAAAATAACATTAGCCAAGTTACCATTCAAATGTAGAAGCCAAAAGCTGCAAAAGAATGCTAATTAATGCACATTTCTATCCACTACTATTATGCGAATATTAGGAGTTGGGTGGATCAAGGTAAACAGTTGGTGGCACTTATTCTTTCATCGTGTGCCATTAAACCATAAACAAGTTAACTAAAAGAGTGCCAGTCAAATCTCAAACAATGTAAAAATGTATTTATTTCATGTATTTATTTGAGGAACATTGCAGTCTCCTCTTCACGCCACACAGATCAGATGTTTTCATTTGCTGCATTTTTCATCTCTTCAGTGACTTAAGTGACCTTTAAGTCACATGGTTCATGTATGTCGCTATTCATTGGCTAAGTCTGTTTTCATTGCACTTTGTCACATTTTGTTTGTATTAATACAATAACTGTTCCAATTCAGCCAAGTGTAAAAACGTGGTAGCAATATTTCAACTTTGTTTTCTTAATTTGTGGCGTTTCCACTCTGCTTTTCCTCTATGCGCAAATTGAAAACGTGCATTAAAACAGGTGTATTTAAAAATTCTGCTCTATAGAACAAAAAAAAAATGGTCAGTCCAGCTTTAAAGTTCTGGTTAGGACAGATCTGTACCTGTCTGTCCACTGAAGGGTCCCAACAATAGAGGCAGAGTGTGTAGCACTTAGCGTCCTGTGGCAGTTGATGGTGTCTGGTAAATTGTCGCCTCCAACATGCCTGATTATCTCTGAATATCCCTGGGGTTCTGTGTCACAGCAGGAAAACAAATCAGAAATTTAAATCCAAGCACATTTACTGACCACATTCACAGTCAAGTGCTGTTATTGTTTGAAATGTTGAATTAAATAAAAGTAAATACAAATAGATTGAACTGAAAACACACACACAAGTTGAAATAAGCAAAAATAAAAAGAAAAGTAGGAGTGTATGATACAGCAAAGAAAATCCCTGCGGAAAAGCTCTGGATTATTTCCAGTAACAAACAATCAATATTGGAGTTGAAATGAAATGAAACTGGCCTTCAACCCGGCCATCAGTCTACATAAAACCAGTCAACAATTACCCCTGCCACAACCCACAGAGTCAACAAATCAGACTCCATTGCAGCTAGAATTAAAAGCCTTCTGACATAATTATCTAAAAGCTTTTATTTCAATCAGTCATAGCTCGGGAGCCACTAACAGCCCTGAATCTAAAGAAGCTCATGTTCCAACTCCAAGTTCTCTCTGGGTTACTTTTATAGGAACGAGAGGTGCAAAGCTGAAAGAGTTGCTGGTTTCTTCTAGTCCCTATTTCTCCACTGAGTACACTGAGACACTTTCATGGGGGGAGAAAAGTTTTTTGTATCATGCCTCCTGACCCACAGTAACCATGGAGATGTGGCAGGACTGAATGTGGTGATTCTTGCCTATGTGTCTGAGGTAGTAAGAGGCACAGCAGGGGCACAGATCTGCTGCCAGGCCCTACAAGCTTTAGACATATTGTAGATCACTATGGAAACAAGTCCACAAGAGTTCAGAGTAGAATGGAAATGAAAGTAAAGGTTCATGGAGATTTAATCCATATATGTGTGTGTCCACTAATCTAAAAACATGTCAAGTAAAACACAGCTAACTTCATTTAAAAGGCGTAGGGGCACAACATATACGTCCGTTTTATGCGATAGTTCTATGATAAAGTAAACAATAAAAACATTAAGGATTTTGTAAAGTAACATCAAAGTCCATAAATGCTGATGCTACAAAGTGCTAGGAATGCACACCTCTTCACATCTCTGACAATCTTAAAGCCAGGGTGTGTTCCACCTCAGATAAATACCACAAAAGAAAAAGTTCTCAGGTTTAATCTAAAGAACAACACTGTTGTGTCTAAAAATGTTGTTTTCTTTACAGGCCGTGACCACGTAGACATTCTCCAAAAACCAAACATGAAGGGCAGAGACTGGTTAGGAATCTCCCTACTTTCCCATGTATGAGGCGTCTTTGTTTTCGGCTTCTGTCTCCAAACCACTGAAATTCTACAAACAACAATGTCACCATTATTAGGTACAGAAAGAGGGCCCTGAAATAGCTCCATTCTAGTGAGAAGGATATATAGAATATGAGGTAAATAGGGAAAATGTTGCACGAATAAACAGTCCTAATGCTTTCTTTTTGTTCTTCACAGCAACTCGGTCAACTGTTTAACTTCCTATGGTAAGGTGCTTCAAATCCATAGGCTTAGAAAAAGGTCAAATGATCCATTTTTATTTTTATTTTACAATGGAATGACATTTCTGCATTTTAAAAATAGACCGTCAAATTATATGGAGAATGGTTTTCTATACCACTGCTCTGTATCCCAGTGTTAAACACTGCTTTTAAGTTCACAGAGAAAGACCACTATCTTCCCTCAGACTAAAGAATTTCCATAACAGATTCATATGATGTGGTCAGTTTGCCTTTTGAAGAGATCTGAACCTACCATGATCTGTCCTGTAGCCTCCGTAAGATTGCATGCTAGGAGATGGTATTTGCCTGAGGTGAGTCAATTCCGACATACTTTTCACTGAAAACACAAAAGGAAACAAGGACAGGGACATTTAATTAAACCTACCAAACAACGCTGGTCACAAATACATGCAAAATCAAATGATAAAAAGAAACATATTTACAAGTTGAGATGATTCAGTGTAAATGACAAAAGACACGGGAAACAGTACAGTACTTACCATAAGGTGTTGGTGGAGAGATGGGGAAGGCGGGAGTGGGTGGAGTCATGTCACTCCCAGCCTCGACTCCACTGTCCACGTCTGGGCCCTGGGCCCTGTAGTCAACACTGTCAGTCCTGTACAACAAGGGGTGCTGTAACAAACGACAAACGCATGCATGTAACCAACCGTACAGAATAGAATGATTCATGAAGGGGGGGGAAAGAGCCATTGTACACTGTGTGCACACGCTGTATTTACCTGAGACTGTGGCACACAGGGGGAGTATGTCCGCTGACCCCTGTACTCCTCTGTCACCCCCCACCCTGAGTTACAGAAGCCTGGATGATCCATGACATCACTTCCTTGGCGACTCAGACTCCGCGTGACACCCACCCGTCCCTCACTGGACTGGACAGCTGGATACACACAGGTAGACAGCAGCAAGCAGGTCATTAAATGTTAACAGATTCACAGGCATCACTGATTTCAAGGAAGTAAAGTACATAACACTGAAATAAAAAAATAACAGTGCTTTAACCTTTGGTACCTTTTAGGAAAGTATTCAGCAACATGTTTTTTTCCAACATTGCATCTTCTTCTAGTCAAGGTACTATTGACATGTCTGTCTACTCTGAAATTAAGACGTAATAGACTCGGGTTTGGCAATGTGGTTGAAAAACATATCACAATATTAATAATGGCATTTTCTGATATGTATCACACTGTCAAAAGTCATGTAAGTACATAAAACTGATGTTCAAAGCAATTAAATGTGTTCCACTATACTTATTAGTTAGTGTGTGTAATTCAACAAAACTTTGAGGTACGGTAACTTGACAAGATCATATCCTAACATGATTCAGCTGAATTCATTAAATTATAATTCTGATTTATTGCACTGTACTAAATTTAACGGTGTATTCTAACAATCACACTGGTGTCAATTCAATTCATGTTAATGTGGACTCGGTCAAATGTCTGGGATTGATAACATTTGAATTTAGTCTGTCCAAGTGACATCACCACACTGCTGCCGGTGGGTGTACTGCCTATAGTCATGTTTTGAGAGGACAGCTGAGGAATGCCAGAGGTCTGGCTGGTGGGCTGGAGGGTGTGGAGCGTGTGTGTGTGTGTGTGTGGGTGTGTGTGTGTGGTGGGTCAATGTTGTGACTACTCTGAGTGCTGCCACTCAGCACCAGGGTGTTAATTTAAGCCCTCCCAGCAGGCTCCGACCTCTCAGCCCTGAAGAATGCTAAAGGTGCAGGAGTGCTAATGCCGGGGATCATTACTCACTTTGTCTGGATGACACAGACAGTGGCATACGTGCTTGTCAAGGGTTTCTCTGTGCATGCATCACACATTTTTTTTATTTTTTATCTTCAATTATATACATCAGTGTACAGGATTTTATTCAAGAGGTATGAGAAACAGTCCTGGAGACAGGCAAGCATGGATCTGAATGGTGGAGACAAATTATCTTTCTCTGCAATTACTTACTTTCAGTGCAATCATTTCTGTAACCTAATATACCCTTAAGAGTTGGGTTGGGCAGTATCAGGATAAATACAGTATTGTGAGGCAATACAGATTTGGCTATTTCCACTGAGGTGGCTCTCCTTTGAAATTCTTAGTTGTGTCTGGCCGTTGCAAATCAATGAGCAGGACTGCTTCAAGGCAATATTGGCTTTACAGCACTTTTGCATCAATGTAATTAACTCCTTAATGTGTCAGGTATTTCATTCATTGGATTCTCCCAAAACTCAACCATTTGGTTATTTTAGCTATAAAAGATTTCATGATTTTTCAGAAAATGTACTTCAGCATGATATAGCCTAGTGATATAAAAGTATATAATATATTATAAGATTGTATCCATATTGCTCATCCCTACTAAAGAGGAATCTTACACTGGGACATGCATTTGATCTAACATCATAATAAAACCACAATAACTTATCAAGTCGATTATACGGTTATTAACATAAGCAATGGCTGCAGGTGCATTTTACACATTGTATTAATGGGACTTGTGCCATAATGTTGTTTGATCAAACGCACGGTAACTGTTAATATAAAAATATAATAATAAAAATATAATTAAAATGGTACTGCCTTCTAAAAGCCATGAAGTTACTGGAGATATAAGAGTACAAAGAATTTTGCGATGCACAAAACTTCTCCTGAAAGGCCTCAGATGGAGACCATCCTGAGTTTTTTCACCTCTCATCAGTTGCTGTATGTCAGCCCCAGTCCACTTTACACAACATAGATACTGTAACCTCACTCCTCCATCTCCTCTTTATTTATTTTTTTTACTGTGAAAACAATAACAACATAGAGCTATGGTGCAATCATGTGATGAGAACAAGCAGGAAAAGCATGACTGGTCTAGTTACATGGATACTGGATGCAAATGTAAGCCAAAAAGCACTATTAGAGCTTGAATTGCTTTCAACAGTCAACATGAATCATTCATTAATATAACTTAACCAGCCTTCTTTTATGATAAATAACATTTGCTCCAACTTCATGTTACAACACAGCTGGGCAGAATGACTCTGAGCCATGAATCATGTCAGCAATGCAAAGAGATAAAAGCCTGCATTAAAAGCAAGCTATTACTTCCTACAAGTTATTTGCAAATTAGAAAAAGTTATAGCCTTTGGCATTTTTTTTTTCTTTTTGGAATGACGCTTCTGTGTAGTTTATATGCACAGACAGGTATGACTTTGGATTGGAATGGAAAAAACATTGCCTCAGGCCCCACTTGTTCCTCTCTTGGAAATTCCTCAGGCCTCCCCATATTGTGCCTCGCTGCAACCACATGTACATGCTGGAGTGTGATTCACGCATTGCTAAAACCCAAACAGCTTTTCTGCGTTTTCTCTGCCTCACTGGTTTTCAGCTGAAGAAAGAACACGAAAGATCCATTGTACCTAGTGTGACTTTCTCAAGTCAATGGTACCAAACTTGATAGCCTGTCAAGATGAGCTAAATTTGATATAAAAGTTCTAATCTTTGCAGCATGGGAAAGAAAGGAATTTTGTAATTTCTATAAATAGTGTTGGTAGAAGCAGACATACAGTTACTGAAACACATTCTGCAAATTCTTTTGCAGTGTTTTAAGATCATAGACTGCCTCCTTGAATATCCTCCTAGGATCTGCCCTGGGATCATTTTCAACATGAACAAAGTGGAAATAACTTTGGTGGAGAGCTACTGTAGAGTCACTACGTTGTATTACCTCTGTCTGCACAACAAACCGAACAACGACAGTCAAAAGAGGAGACAGTTGAAGATGATAGTAACATATCATTGAGAAGAAATTCAAAGAAATGAGTCTGGACAGATGGAAATGTGGTGAACATGATACAAAAATATGGAGAGCAATTATTAGAGATGATTCAAATTAAATATGAAAGACATGGTGTGTGTGTGTGTGTTTTAGGGCTGTGCAATAATAATAATAAATGAAATTTGAATCGCAATTACAATGTCAGCTCCTAATGGTCACAAAAACAGAGTAATCGAGAAAAACGCACATTATGTTTTCTTGTGTTCTGAATGAGAAAAAAAAATTCAGATGGGAAAAGTACTAAGGGAAATTTCACAGTTGTAGGTGTTTTCACTGTCGATTTATTTTACTGTTTCACAGTTGTTTTTTTAAGTTCAATAAATGCAACATCTTTTCAAAAGTCAATGAGTAATCGTGTTAAATAATCGTGATTTCAATATTGACCAAAACAATTGTGATTATGATTTTTTTCCATAATCAAGCAGCCCTAGTGTGTTTTAAGTAATGCTTAAAACTTTTTCTACACACAACAATAAGCAGTGGGAAGGTCTGAGGGAAAGGTTAAGGACTTTGATTTTGTAAATATCTGTATTCATCATGCAATCTCTATCATCAAACACTGAAGACGACAATGTTCAGAGGTCGATAACAGCTGCTCTCCTCTTGATGTGCGATCCTGATCCTCTACTCAGATAGCTATACAGACAAGTCTGGACGGCACTCTTCCCTCAGATTCATACTGAAAACATCTGAAAACCTGGCAACAACCCTGCTATTTCTGCCACTAAAACATGCCAGGTGGGAGAGGGAGGAGGAGGAGGAGGAGGAGGAGGAGGAGGAGGAGGAGGAGGAAGAGTGCTTTGTTAAGTTAACTCTGTAGTGAAGGGAGAAGAAAAGATGATATTCTTGGAGAGGAACAACTCTGTCTACCGGTATTTATAAATATTCCTAGCATGTTAATTAAAGTTGTTTTATTACTTATATCTTTGCCACATTCCTGGCAAAACAACTTCTCTGGTTTCATAATGACTGTCACACATTTCTTTTCACAAACTCACTTCCAGACCACACTTCATCATCATCATCACGTCCTTTATTACTATTCATCCGCCCTGGTATGCTCAACTGTCATTCCTCCAACCTCTGTTGTCACACAATTTTTGTACACCACAATCTGCACTAACTGCATATTGACTCTTACTACATCTCAGCATTTATATAGACTGTCTATTCCGGTTTACTGTGTTATTACTGACCTATATCACTAACCAGACCACTATTTGCACTAACTGTATATTGACTCTTCTCTACATTTCAGCATGTATATAGACTGTCTATTCATATATATTGCGTTATAACTGATCAAGACCACTAACTAGATCATAATTTACACTAACTGTTTTGCTTTGTTTGGCGCTTCACTACATCTCAGCAGTGTTATAGACTGTCTATTCATGTATATTGTGTTATTACCATATCACTTTTGCATATCCTTCGTCTTAACTTACACCTCACTTTGCACCGACTTTGTAATGCTTACTTAATCTGCACTTCATGTAGCCTATTGTAGTCTGTATTCCTATATTGGATTGAATGTGAAACGGTATTTTGTCCTGCACGCTTATGATTTTCTTGGCCAGGTCGCCGTTGCAAATGAGAACCTGTTCTCAACAGCCTACCTGGGTAAATAAAAAAATCAATCACCACCACACCCAGACTGACTGACTGTTAAACTTACCTGTCTGCTGTGTGTTTTTCAGGGTCGCTGCGTTATTATCGTTGAATCGGAGATTGATGCCGTTCGAGCATTTGGAGACGGAGCCGTTCACGTGCGTCCCGCCGTTCCTCTTAATGGAGCTGCTGTGGCTCGAAACCGGCGCGAATGTGGGATCCAGGTCCATGATCAGCTGGTTGAGCTGGTCGATGGAGTTGTCAATGTCCATCGTGAGAGATTTGAACTCCTCGTCACGTTTGTTGTTGTTGTTATTGTTCATGGTTGCCTGTTCTTTGTGTGGCGCTGTGTTTCTCAGAGCATCTGTCGTCATGTCCCTGCTAGGGCCCTGTGGCTCAGTAAGCAGGCCTGCTTTGGGTGAACTGCTCCCTTGCTTGTTCCCTGGGTATCTGTCTGTCTCGTTTCCATCCTCTGCCATGTAGATAAACTGTTGTGCAGCAACCATCTGCTGCTGGCGAACCCAGGACTGTGTGGAATAGCTTCCCTGTCTGTAGACGTGCTGCTTGGGCAAAGGAGCACTGCTGGGATGAGCAGAGGCCACAGAGTTGCTCCTGGAGCTCAGACAGCCCCTTCTTGCCTCAGCATAGGCTCTCTCATACTCCTCCATAGGAGGGGGTACAGGGTGGTGGAGGTGGTGTTGGCTCTGGCTTTGCTGCTCCTCTCCACCGGGACTCCCAAAGCCATCTGACAGCAGGGAGTTCTGGCTGCTCTTGTGGCAGGAGGACGACAAGGTCCCTAAGCTGTCCACACTGTGCAGATCATGACCTGTAATGACCTCATCATCCAGAATGTCCGTTTCCCTCTCTCGGGGTCTGGGGTCTCCGTTGATGTGCACTTGCGCTGGGACTATCTGCTGGATGCCCACTATGGGGCTTTGATCACCCATCTCCCTCAGTGAGGGGTCCTCAAGACCAAAGCCACTTAAAAGACGCTTCAACTGGACCTTTTCCTGCTGGCTGGGTCCCTGGTTAGGCCTGATGGTGGTTGTGGTGGTGGTGGTTGGGGTGGGGACAGGTGTGGGTCTGTCAGCCCACAGAGAAGTGCTAGACAGGCCTGAGTCGCTGCTGACAGAGAGGGCGTGGTCGCTGTGGTCAGGGCTGGAGGTGGTGGAGGTTGTGCGGGCCCCTCTGCCCAGCGTCGCTTCTCCTCCGCTGGGGCTCCTCTTGTTAGCCGCTTTGTCCTGGGTTAGGCCTTGAGATCGTGGCGCTGCAAAATAGAAGAGATGCAGCGCTTCATACAGTCAGCTGGTATGGGCACACGTACACACAGAGAAACACAGACAGCAGAGGCTCACGCAGACGAACACAAACGGCACACAAAACCACAGACAGGACTCTGTTAACATGCACAGTCATGTCAGCTCACAACCTCCATCATTTAGAATCTGTTACAGACAAAGCTCAACACTTGACTCACCTGACAAAGACAACATTCCAGACAACAGAGAGCAAATGCCCTACAAATAACTAGGACGTTCATACATTGACTGAACAAATATATGCAAAAATAAAATATACGTGATAACATATTATTATATGTGTCAGAGAAAAAATCCCTAGTAGAATCACCAAACTTATTCAAATCCTTTGTTCTGATTTGAGTTTGTTTCAAGCCAAGATATTCCATTCATTTTGCCATAACAGCTTCCACCTTGCCACAAGGTGAACTGCCAAGGTGCTAGTGTATGCAGCGTCTACAGCCGACAAAGGTGTTCCTCATTCTAAGGTTATATAATAGATGTTAAGTCTTCCGTGTGGTGCTACAAGAGGATCTTCAGAGTCTGACCCCTGCATTCCTCACCCAGCTGTGATTAAGGGCACCCTACTCCCTCTCGCCTGCCCCTTGGCCCCCAGCATATGTCCAAACAACCTCCTTAATCCTCAGAAGTCAAAGACGAATCCCAGTCATCATGCGAGGCCGAGTCAAATCCATCACAAAAGAAAACAACAAGAATCTAGTTTACCTAGACTTACGCAAAACGATGGCTGGAGAAGAAGTGCGTGTGAGCAGCGATGCCAAACGTACCAAAAGTACCAAACTTGCTGTTTTACTGTCACTCTCTCCTCAACATAAGAGAGCTGGAACATGACTCCTACGCTTCTCCCTCAATCTGCCGCCTGAAGTACTTGCCTTTCAGACAAACCATGACTGGAGCTCCCCCTACTCCTACTCTGCAAAAGTTCCTGTATGTATAGCTACCCCCCCCCCCCCCCCCCCCCCCCCCCCGGCTCATACAAACACACTCGTGGAACCTGCATCTGGCCTTGAGCAGCCTTGGCTCAGCTCAGGCCACCATGCAGGCCAGTTCCGGCGGGAGTTTTCCAACAAATCCCTCTCGTAATAATCCTTCTGGTAAGGTGCAATCAGGTTTTAGGGTGGATGTTTCCCCTTCCTCTCAATGCTGGCCATCTTTCTCTCTCTCTCTCTCTGTCACCCCTGTCATCGTCCTGCCTCCCTTTTCTTTTCCCTCCCCCTCATGGCCGCCCATCTGTCTCAAGAAAAAAATATCTTACCTTCGCAGCCACTACCAGGTAAGCACACAAGACAATCCCAGTCTCCGGTAAAACAAAACTTGTAGAGAAGAGGCAACGCAGACACAAGAGAGCAGACATGGCTTTCAACCAGCAGATAATGGTCAGAGTCAAAACAAGAGTGTATGAATATGTTGGCCCCTGCTTTCTTTCTCTGCTGAGAAGGTGAGAGTGTTTGCACTCCACACAAGGGGGGGACCTTAAGATCTCCAAATAAGGGCAGAGGAATGTAAACAAGTGAGGCGGGGTTTCAGGATGGAGGCAGGCTGGAGGAAAGCAGTAACCCGACCTGTTGCCCTGCATTAGGGGGACTACCCCACTGGGGAGAGAGGGGGAAAAAAGAGGGAAAGAAAGAGAGAGAGGGCAGCCCAGAGAGGATCAGAGAAAGAAAACAACATTCCTGCAGCTCCAGCTTTTTTTACTTTCTAAAAAGACACTTTTTCATTAAAGCAATCCTTGCCTTTTACTTGGAGTTCTGAAAACGCACAAAGCCGAGATGTTTTTCTCTCACTCTTGTGCGTCACGAAATTGCATGCCTGCTGTCCTCTTGAACAATATCGGCATGAAACAGATGTGCCCTAAACTCAATTATGGGGTTCAACAATTGTTTTAAAAACTGTTTTACCTAGCAGGATTAACACTGACATTAACAAACCCATGAATGGTTAACCAAGTTTGTTCTTTGCTTAAGAAAATCATTTAAACCATTTATATCTAGCATTCATCATGTTGGGTTGTTGTGGTATGGTCAGTCCCTGAATAATCCACCAATTACAGTGCAGAGAGCAGCAAAACCAGAACCGTTCCTCAAGCTGCTCTCGTGTCGCGGGAGGAGGTTGGGTTATGTATGGATATGCAATTACCCAACCCTTTCCATTCCTTCTCAGTTACTACCATCCTGCACCTCCTAAATGCCAAAACTGTGAGTCGAAAGCATAATGATGATCATCATCCTTATTTTCTTCCGCCCAAGCTTCTACATGTGCCTCCGATGTGTAGATGACAGCCCTCTGGGAAAAAAAAAAAAACTCTTAAAGTCCTGTGTACAATTTGTACAGAACATGCTGTACAGAAAATGTATGAACATTTTTTTTTTTACATTTCCTCTCAAACCCCTAGTGGAATTATACAATGCAGACAGATTTGAGATATCCATCACTGAGAATTCCGCCTCTAAAATGCTGTGAAGGTGAACAAACATTGAAAAACTACTTTTAAAAAAAAATTCCACAGTAACTTCTCAGTTACTCTAGGTGATCCATAGACTTTGTTAAAATTTATATTTTCAAGAAAAGTGTATGGTATGAAATGGGCAAGACAATACAATACTGTCAATTGCTCAATCCAGTCATTGTTGGTTGAAGGATTTGCCTGCAGCCGTAAGTGTTTTAAAGCGACCGTCATCCTGTGTCACAAATTAATCTGGAATTTTGCTCAGGTGTAACCAAAGAGCAATCAACTTCAATTCCAAGTATGTATTATCTCTTTAATGACCTCTTGCCAAATGGAAAAAGCCCAGGAAGTAGGAGCATGAGCCATCAAATATTGTTAAACCACACTGACCCTTTTATAAACTTTGGGGTCCCGGAATTAATTCTGGTAATCCAACAGAACTCTTGCCAGGACTGTGGATTTGTGGTCTTAGTCTAGTCTTCCTATATATTACACCAGTACACCTCAGTTATCTTGAAGTCTGATTAACTCTCTCATGTCACTGCAGTCAGCAGCTGTAAGCCAAGCTACACTAAAGACAACAGCCTACTTGGACAGTAAACCAAAGTAAACAACCTTTCTGGAAAAACAATCTTTTAAAATTCAACTCTTCATTCACACGTGGGGATGAGCACACACTCTCACTGGTGACTGACGAAAAGCCATTGAAGTAAATTAGGTTTTCTTTTCACAACCTTAGCACTACAGTGGCAAATGTTTTTCAGACTTCCTCCTCCTGACCAACCTCTGAGTGACAGCCTTTCGGAGTCAAACTGGGCCTGCTAGAGAACTGGTGGTAAGAAGATGCAGAATTCCAACAAAGCTCCCAGTCTCCTGTCTCCGATGTAGTGTTTACATGAGAAAGCAAGGCTGTAAATATCCCACATGAATGCTTTGGAATCAAGGCAAGAGAAAAAAATACTCCTTTGGTAATGTCTTTGCTTTGCTTTGATGGATTCTTAAATTTGAGTGTTTTGCTCTTTCATTGCATTCCCAGAGGAGTGCATACAATTATATATGGACTTGTTGTTGGGTATTTTAAATGAAAATAATAAAAAAACGGCAGCTCATTTTCATTAAGCTGAACTTAGCTTATAAAAACACTCTGGGAAAGGGTGGATCTGTGTTTTAATGCGGAATAGAGCAACAACCTCCCAGAATAGAGCGACGTGGTGGTACCACGTCGCTCTATTCTGGGTTGTTGTGAATTCTGCGGTTGAGTGCAAAGCAACAACCACAGCTAGGACAGGACGCCCCGACAGGGTGGCTTTGAGTCGGAGTCTATGTGTGTCTGTGCAGGCGCTAGTGAGAGTGTGTATGTGTGTGTTTGTGTGTGGGATGGTTAAAGCATGCCTATTCATTTCAAGAAACAACAAAATAGAAATCTCTTGAGAACTAATTGCTCTTCCTCTGAACCCAGCATTCCCTACATACAACAACAATCCTCCCTATCCTTCACACAGAAACAACACTGCTTGTCATGCCTATCATACTGCAACCTAAAGGTACATTTCAGCTTTCTTTTCCTTTCCATAATAAAAGTCTTGTTTCCACAGGGCCTGGCTGCCTGGGTTTTATGTCCCACTCATGAGTAATAACTCCTGTTAGCAATGCTTGCAACATAAACCAAGTTAGTGGTGACTGTGTTTGCATGTTAATGCAATCACACTGCAGTCCCTTAAGAACATGGAGCAGAGGACCTGTCACGCTGTGTTAATTCCCTGAGGGAAAAAAAGAGAGCGCGAGCGCGCGCGTGTGTGTGTGTGTGTATGTGTGTGTGTGTGTGTGTGTGTGTAATAGAGAGAACACAGTGAATACCGGAAAAGTAACAGAGAGAGGAAAGTGGGGGGAACTCCATTTCATGTCTAAATAACACCCTACTCATACTTCTTCCATTCATAAAACAGCCACTGGTATTTTCACTCAGGTAGAGCCTGATTCATTAGGCAGACCTTGGCATTGTTATAAAGTCTTGTGAGTCACGTAGTGACTAATGCAGCGTAATTACTATACCTTCACCATCACAGATGTTCTGGTAGGAGTCCCAGCGGATTAGTGGGTCTGCTGTGTTGTAGTCCACAATAACATCCGCCCCATTGTGCCACCTGTCAGCACCTGGATCCAAAAATAACATTATTGTTGATACTGTATCAAGATGTTTTTTTCTTTACAACACAGCGAGCAGCATACAATACTATCATCATAATGCTATTTTAACGTCTGTTATGGCTCGAGGGAGGACAAAGAAGGATCTGTCTTAGCAGGACATTTTTGTGTAAATATTTAGGGATGGGCAATAATTTAATATTAAGAGCTTTCAGTGAAATTGTATCGCTATGGTAGATTTGAAGAGTTCATATATTTATTATCCACAAATCTTACTATTCAAACAAAACTATAAAAAGAAAGTGTTTCAGTATGTCCTTCGTTTTACTAGATTGTTCAGGTATAGAAGCCGTTTAAAAAGGAATAGTTTAACATTTTGGGAAATGCGCTCATTCGCTTTCTTGCTGAAAGTGAGATGTGAAGTTCAATACTGTTGAAATGTCAGTATGCTAAATATGATGCAACAGCCAGCAGACAGTTAGCTTAGCTTAGCATAATGACCGGAAACTGCTAGCCTGGCTTTGTCTAAAGGTAAAACATAAATTGTCGTTTTTACACTTTTGTTTTATTAAGGATTAAACCGGATATAATGTCTGATGGTGAGTTTTAGAGGTGGTGGTACACAGAGTGTCTTTACCTTTGGACAGAGCCAGGCTAGCTTCCCACTTTCGTTCTTCATGCGAAGCTAAGCTAACTGTTGATATTGATGTTTTCATCTAACTCTCTGCAAGAAAGTGAATATGTTTTTATTATATTATTATTATCTATTTATTTTTATCTATTAAAAAATAGCCTCAGCGTATCATGGTATAATAATAACAAATAAAGTCCAAGTTGTATTCAAGGTTGCAATGTCATTGTTGGGGAACAACAATATCACCCTTGCCAGAATATTTCAATTACGCTACAGCAATAGTAAGCAAATACACACAACGCATACAAACAGATCCACACAACATCCCACTCCTGTGGGGCTCTGGGGCAGCACATGCTGTGTTTCTTTACCTCTCTGTCAGCACACACTTCACACTACATTTCCCCTCTGCAGCATTCCACATCCCTTCTCACCATGGGGCAGAGGGGGAGGAACGGAGCCCAGGACAACACGGAGGGGAAAATGGAGAAAGCTTTGTGTGTGCTTTTCCAACTACCTCTCCCAGCAGCAACTTTTTTTTTTTTTTTATAAAAACCCAGAAGAGTTAGGAATCTACCTGGAATCCTCTCTGGTCCCTCGGAGAACACCAGCTCCACTTTACCATAATCTGCAAATCTGGGATCTGGAATTTAAGCACACAGGAATGCCATTAGTGTGGCCATTCAGAAGTGGAAGGACAAATGGTGTTTTCTGTAAATAGGATTCTCTCAGTACACGTAAAATGTTTGGTAAAACAAGATTATTGGTCTCAAAGTGCTAAGTCTAAATTAAGTCCAGACTGAGCCCTGCAGATGCTGCGTGGAGCAGAGGAGTCATCGTAAACTAGCAGAGGCACGTTGAGACCTGATCTCAGGTTTTTTTTTTTCCAGGTCTACCTTTGTTGGCAGTCTCCATGTCCTCTTTTTCAAACATCAGGTTGTAGCCCTGCACTGCTCCCGTGTGGAACTGCAGTCGGAAAATGACTTCACGATCGGAAGTTACGTCACTCTTGTGATAGCATTTAATCTGCAAAAGAAAATACAAAAACTATTGTTATTACTACAATCAACACTGATGTCAGAAACTTTGAGAAGGCTTTTTTTTCCTACCATGATGTCTCCTTTTAGAAGCTGGGCAGGCTCCAGGGTAATGCATACACGGTCTCTGTGGCCTGGACCAATGTGACTGAAGCAAAAACAACAGAGACATGATTCAAGTGAGTTTGGAAGCAATCGCAGATATTTACAGAAAGCAATAAGTCAGCATTAAAGTAAGTAAAACAAAGATTTAACTGAATGTATTCCAATATTGTTGGAAGCAAACAAATTACTGTACCACATGTAAAAGCTACTTACTAGATTCCAGATGAATACACTGCTTGCATTCCCTGGTAAACCTTGATGTACGGACGACATACTGAAAAGAAGAAAGATAAATTCTCAAATAAATAATAGTTAATAACATGGCATTAAGTAGCCTGTTAGGATAAGTTATTCACGAGTAGCTTCTCAGATTGTTTTGCTCACAGAAAGTGTAATAAGCAGTTGTTGAGAGAAAGGGATTTCAGCTCCACGATGTGACGAAGACCTGTGTTGTTTCAGTGAAATTTGTAAAAACAGCAATTTACATGCAAACACGGGAGTGAATTCCCATGGGTTTACTGGGAACTTATAAATAAGTTATTCTCTTCAGTTCTGTTTATGTAAGTGCCTCTATCTGTCTGAGCATGTGTGTGTGTGTGTGTGTGTGTGTGTGTGTGTGTGTGTGTGTGTGTGTGTGTGTGTGTGTGTGTGTGTGTGTGTGTGTGTGTGTGTGTGTGTGTGTGTGTGTGTTGGAAAAAGAGAACGATATAAAGTACAGATAAGTCTCCATCTTGTTTACTGCTCCAGCTCTGATGTGGTTGTGTCTGGGTTCTTTTATGGCGTCATGGTGGCAGCCACTGTATATTCATTGGGAGTTGCAGCTGTGTATAGTGGTAAACAATATGAGTTTAACCTCCAGTGGCGTCGAAGTTTGGGATCCCGTGAAGGATGACGCAGTGCAGGAACAAGGGTGAGGCATTGATCTTCATGGATCCACTTAGAAGACTGTTGAGGATCCAAACATACCTAACATGAAAGAACAGAGATGGATGTAAATAATACACAGGACTGACTATTGTAAACAATTCCCACAACCAAAAACATGCTGAATATCAAGGGTATCATGTGTGTTTTAGGACAATCCGAAATGTGTCAGGTGGACTTGTTTATTCATTTTTTTTTATTCAGATATTTACTGACCACAGCTTTGCAAATGTTAGACTGTATTTTTACTAAAGGCAACGTTCTTAGACAACTACTTGTGTTAAAGTGGATTAAAAGAGATTGCTCATAATTAGTGCAACACAGGGCCGAGATAAACAGGCTTTGAATCCCCTAGAGTGGGGGCAACTTCCACAGACACTGGATTCTACACTTCCCATAATGCAACTTGATGACATTTTTTCATTAGACCCTCCTTGCCTGGCAAACGTTCACGTCTTTCAGACTAAAGCTTCAAGTGTGTAACTCCAGCCTTGCATAAAAAAAATGGTAAACCTCCAAGCCCAAACGAAGATAACCCTGGTGACATCACTATGAGATCACCAGGGTTATTTTTCTCAGACTTAACAATAGTTTACATTTTGGAAAATTACTATTATGCCCTTATTCTTATATAGTTAGATGAGAAGATCTATACCCTTTTTCAGTCTCCATTTCCTTTAAATCAACATTTAAAATTTGAGAAGTTTGGCTTCTTTTATTAAATGAAAAAAGGGTTTTACAGTAAAACATGTTTATATTCCTCACAGCAAAGAATTGCAAAAGGTACCATCTTGGTTTTGGTATCGTAACTCAGATATCAAATATGCATTGCTGTCAAGAGATTTTCATCTGCCATGTTGTCATTGAAAAAAGTTTACCTCACATAAACTTGGGGGACAAGAAAATTTAGAGGAACTGGAAGAAAAGAATTTGGAGAAACCAGTTCTGTCTGAGAGCAATCAGTGTAAGCGATGATGATTCACAGTGATACACAGCATTAGGATTACACCAAGTCACCATGGGGTCCCATTCTCATTACCATGATCCACAATGACGGGCTTTTCAGTAAAAGAAAATAGACAAACAGCACCAGGACTTGTAAAGTTTTGTATTGAATCAGGTGGGTCTGGGACATGAATGTGTTTTCAGAGCACCAGTCAAACAACACACGATTAGGAGCATGTTGCTATATAGAAGGGCGTGTTCAAGTTTTGGGTCTTACCGTTTCTGGGAAGGTGTCATCAGAGCTGAAACCTTATCATCGTAGTATTTCCTCATCGCGAAGCGGTCCAACGCCTGATCAGCACTTTGAGGGAGACAGTGAGACACATTAAACACTTTGGGTAATTATGACTCAAGAGGGAGATTACACTCTGTTGCACTATAATTGAATAGTGTTAGCGCTAACTTAAATTAGGACAACACACACACACACACACATGCATAAACATGCATAATGGACAAGAGTGAAAGTAAGCAGAGAGACAGGGGATTCCAGCAGAGAGGAAGAGAATGCCAGCCTTAAGTAAACAAGGAAGGGGAAAAGAGGACAGAGAGAGGCCAGAGTGTGTGCACAGCTCTGCTATTCAGACGGACCTAAAACCAACAAGCACTGGAGCCTTTTCACCACAGCTCTGTTTCTCTCGCGCAGACCCTCTCCCTCTGCCCCCTCCCATGAATCTTTTCCATTGTAAATCTGCCTCATTGTTTTCCTATCTCTTTCTCTACTTCTTCTTGCCCTCTGTCTTTCACATTCGCCTTACCGACCCGGTCTTCCCCAGCGGGACGCAAACACTAAGGGAAGCGGAGTCTAAATCGAAGGCTGATGTGCGCTCATGCCACAATGACTGCTGTGTGCAGAGATGATCTACATAGTAGTATAACACCAGGCCGCCTCTCCTAATGTTTGCTGCATTTCTTTACTTTAGGGCTTAGACAATGACAATGGTTAGAAAATTTGAAAATCGGGTTCCTTCATGAATAGATTTCATGAAACTGACACTGTGGCCAGAAGCTATTACAGTAACTAGCTTGTTTCCAAGTTGATTCATGCAATTCAATACAGGGTGATTCATGGCGTAAACTGTGTGGTTTCCCTTTAAGTTTATAAGAGGCGACTTTTCTTTGACTCCCTCTCTGATTCACCTTGACCCTCAATTAAAGCATGTAAATAAATCCGCAAATGGTTAGGCAATGACATTTCTTGTGGTCTACGGAGTAAGTCTTCATGACCTGTTGTGGGTTCTTGTTGCCGCCAACAGTGAGTGGGTGCACTCATATTATAATAAATCCTGAATCCAGAGCAAACTATGGCATTTATAGTAACCCAACATGAAAATGTTACTCATCAGTGGTTACCTGGCAGATACGTCGGTGAAATGCACAAAGGATGAGATGACGACACCAATTCGACCCTTGCCACCCTGAAGAAACAACAGAGGACAGAAGGTGATCTACTACACACGCAACAAAACTCTAAAGTTTTAAGGCACCAAATACTTATTTTCTCAATCATTTTCCTATTGTAAGTGATGGGATCGTACATAAACACAGTATTCTCTGCCAAAGTTAGAAGATTATTGGTTATTTCACACACATCTGTATCTCTGCATCTGTATCATCGAAGCGGGCATGGCTTATTTAGAAAAAGGCAGTCACATATTTCCATCCACCAATTAGAATTTAGCAATTTTCGAATCAGAATATGATGTCATGAATATTCAATGTCATAGAGAAATACTTAAAATACTTAAAGGACAATTCCGGTGCAAAATTAACCTAGAGGTTAATAACACAACAGTGTACCGAGTTGAAAAGTTCTCTGGGATATGTTTTCATGCTAATCGAATGTGTCTCTAGCATTAGACAAGCTACCACAAAACCGGTGGTTACCTGCTAACGCTAGCTTTCGGGGCACTTGGTAAATCACAATTTTATACCACTAACGAGGCTCATAATAGCACCACACTTCAACGGTAGCATAATGAGGGTCCCTACATGCAAACCGAAGCATTGAGAACTTTTTAAGTGTACAGTGGAATTGTCCTTTAAGACGTTTTCAGGGGGTTTAAACAACAAAAAAGGACTTGTGAAATGACAAAATAATTGCTTAATTATTAATGCAAAACTGAGACACAGCTGATAGAACACAACCTGTACATGCTCACCCTGCAGTGTATGACCACCACGTGAAGGGGGTCAGCATTGAGCCAGCTCTCCATTGCCTTACAGATGGTGCAGATCTTATCCAGAGGTGGAGCATGCATGTCGGGCCAGCCTGTATCTAGAGTCTGAAAACACATTACTCACTGTAAACAGACACAGTAGAACTCTATACAGTTATCCAGTACCAATCAATATTATACTGTTTACTGTAGACAAAGCTGATCAAAGAGGCTGAACAGAGATCTTTTGCTGTTGAAATGAATTGTTATTTTCCAAACTGATGGCTTTTGTATTTGTGTGTGTATATACAGTATATATATATATATATATATATATATATATATATATATATAAAATATATATATATAATATATATAATATATATTATATAATATATATATATATATATATATATATATATATATATATATATATATATATATATATATATATATATATATATATATATATATATATATATATATATATATATATATATATATATATATATATATATTGCTATGACGTTTTATTATTAATTTGTGCTTATTTTATGTAGATGACACAATGTCACATAAACTTACCTTGGGGTTCATTTTAGTGAGATCATGTCTTTTCTCTGACAAGTTGATAATCTAAAGAGAACATACAAGACAGCCCATGACTTAAAATGTTGTCTCTAAGATTTCATTGTGCGTTAACACTGATTCTTACATCAGGTTGAGTGAACATTTAACTATGCACGCTGAGATCAATACTCTCATGTCAATATCCCATGAAAGCCCATCAGCCCTGACATCAATACTGTTTGGACTGTGACACTTCAGCTTTGACATTTCAAGGTGAGACAGCGGGCAGCACACGGACAAGCACTGACCAGGTAATTATCTGCATGCTTGGACTTGAGCATTCGTGTGACATCCTTCAGGTTGTGAGAGTAGACCTCCTCTGTGCACCCACGGGGGAAGGACACAGCGATGATACGCTCTGTGATGTACGTCAGGTCGAGTTCATATCCCTCCTCCATCCTGAATCCTGGGGCTTACTGTTAAAAAACATCAAAGCAGAGACACAGTTGGCTCAGGCCCTTCAATAACCTCAAACCATTCCCACTTAGAGCAGGTGACTTTGCTCAAGTCAATATTTGATGGCCTAAAAAGGCCAAAGTCCTCAACTTTAGTCATTGTTTCCAAGTTTGCTGCAGATAACCTTAGAGAATGGCCTCTATTTCAGATTGTATGACAGAGGGTGTCTTGTTTGTGCAGAAACAGTCAACAGTGTGAGTCACAAACACTGTAGAACTGTGAACAGGTTGAAACAAAACAATATATCAAGGTCTTTAAACATGAGAGATGAGAGGCACTTATCTCTACTGCAAAAAGAGATACAGTGCAGTGGTATCAAGAAATTGAACACCAGCAATCTAGTACTCAATGTCAGTCAGTCGGAGAAACAATGACAAAGACAAAAAAAACTTTCAAAGAATTCCGGTTAGAACCAGTTGCTGTAAATCCCTGAGTGATGGCGTGTCCCTGTGACCTCATGGCCATGCACTTCCTGCCGCGGTGGTCTGGAGAGAGCCTGTCTCACCCCACCACATCCACAGACACAGGCCTTATTCTCTTATCTAGTCATCTATATATGCTCTGCATGTGTTGACTGCGGCCATCACTAGATTCAACACTAATAGTCGCTTAATCGAAAAATCAAATGAATAGTTTTAATTGAGTGAATGTGCCAAATATGTTTGTTGCTGTTTCCAGGTTATTCGTAGTAAGGATTTTATTTTTAATATTATATTATATTATATATATATATATATATATATATATATATATATATATATATATATATATATATATATATATATATATGATTGTCAAATTAATAAATTCCGGTATTTGGTCGTACAAAAGAAACAATTTAAAGTTGTTATTTTAGGATGTAGGAAATTAAGACTGAGGTTTTAAACTATTAACTGCCATTTTATGGAATGCAAACATTTACTATTCTAAAAAGTATTTGTTGTCCTTGACTAAACCTGATATATTGTTGGACTGATTTGCAAATATTGCACAACAAAAATACATAATCATGTATTATATTGTTGTATTATATTATTATTATTATTATTATTATTATTATTATATTGCTGTTCTACTGTATTTTATGTTATGTTGTACTGTTTGATTACATTACTGCATGCACTATGTCATATCTTTACATCCATACAGACAAACAGTATGATCAAGTATCATTACGTTATTGTATAATATATTATTCTGGCGTGTGCCGTTATAGTGGATCATATTACATATACTATACTTTGCAGCTACTAATAACACAACTTTGTCATTTCACATGGAACATTATTGCAGTATTAGCTGAAGTACACTGTGGGTACTGCTTGCCTTATAGTTTTGAGTTTAATTACTCTTGCATAGTTCCTATTTTTATTTCTATTCATATTTCTATTTTATTTCTTTTTGAATCTGTATGTCAATGACTTAAAAAACAACAACTGATCTATACTCCTTTGTAGCATTTGTAAGAGATAACTTATCAATAGAGCTTGAGACACGTTTCAGATTTCACACAAACACAAGCACACACTCCCACAAACAAAAACACATTCCTTAAGCTGCCAAAGATATCATCATCCTACTTAAATGACTCCAATTGTTTGTTGTGATTAAACGACCCACAGTCAAAAATGTGTCCGTCAATTAAGTCTGCAATGACTGCAGGCTACAGCCCAACACTTTGAAGGGGGCCAGAGAGGGAGCCATAAACCAGGGACAGTGCATGGCTTAAACCAACCCTCAGAGCGGAATGAAAGAGGCCATGTGTATGAAGAGGTCATCACTCGGGGAAACTCGGGCTGGGTGTTTTGTGTGTGTGTGTGTGTTGGTAGAGGTGGTGGGAGCGGGGGGGAAGAGGTCCTCAGGGATTGTTGGAACTAATGGTGGGGTTAGTCTATTTCCCCCCGAGATTCTAAGGAAAAACTGTTGACTAATGGGAAATTAATGAACAGGTCGGCCAGTACTAAGGCTCTGTGTCTCCCCAGGGCAGGGGCATGGGAAGAAGGCTTAGTAATGTTTTGGAAGTGTCAAAGTACTGCGCCAACTAGAGATGGGAAGGATATCAAACCAAACCTTAATTCCATGTGACCCTGGAGTGTGAAAGAAATGTACTTAATTAATTTAGGTGTATTTTTTTTTTTTTAAGTTTGACACTGGGAAATACACGTATTAATTTGCTTTCTTGCCGAGAGTTAGATGAACAGATTGTTACCACTCTCATGTCTATGCAGTAGAAATTAAGCTTAACGTTACTGCCAGTAGCCGGGTATCTTAGTTGAGCATAAAGACTGGAAACAGCTAGCCTGGCTCTGTACATACTAGGTAACACCTCCCTACAAGCATGCAGCTTAGCATCTTATATCTTACACGTTTAATACATACAAAAAAACAAAGTATGGACGGTTATGTGCTGGACTCTTTCTTGGTCGTGTCTAGATGGTATGCCAAGATTTGCGAGAGTCTTACCAGATGGTTATGGTTAGGCATGGGCCTTGAATGGTTAAGGTTAGGAGCATAGGGCGTTGGGCAGCGAGTGTCACGTGAGTTTTCACAAATCTAAGGTTAGCATCTGGAAACGACTCTCCTTCGCAGTAACTTCCTACTTAATTGCTTACGTCAAGAAATAGTCTGGCACGTGACCACTCCACTTTTGTTTCTCTACGTGCTGTAGGCTGATTTTGTTACCTTTGGGCAGAGCTAGGATAGCTGATATCCCATGTTTCCAGACTTTATGCTAAGCTAAGCTAAACTAACCAGCTGCTGGCTGTAGCTTTATATGTGAAGACACTACTATTTAGACAAGCTTTTAGTTGATTGAGCTATCATGTTTTTTGTATGATGCTTTTTAAATGGTTATACTTGCTACATGTAAAGCACTCTGTGATTCTTTCTGTGATGGGTGCTATATAAATAAAGTTTACTTACTTACTAAAAGGACAGATATGAGTCTTCCAATCTAACTCTCTGCAAGAGATAAAAAAAGCTTTAAAAAAATCAAACTATTATCTGACATAGGCTAACTATTTTCAAGGTAACTAAACAAAGAGAAATAAAGGTTTCAAACAACTCAAATAAAACCCATAAAGATGCACAAAAGGAGCTAATATCACATTTTAAAAGAAATCATAAAAATTCTAAACATTATCGTGCGGCTTATTAATTTGTCATGATGCATTCATGTGCAACGCTGCAGCAATCAACAACCTTTTTCTACTAGACCTCTCACTTCTCCCACTCATCACTCAAGATAACATGAGTGACCTGCTCCAGCACGCACTAAAGATAATTGGTCTTTCATTTGCACTGACTGCTTTTGTTCCTGGTTTGAGGCGCAGCATTAGCTCACAAAGGCAGAATACGCAGTGCCAAGGAACTACAATCCCGAGCCCACCCATGGCACTGGGAGAGCAAGGCCGGTAGAGGAGTGGGGTAGGCAGAGAGATTCGAGAAAATGGGTTGCCAGATCTACTGTGAACAAGCTGCGACAGGTTTACTGAGGTCAGGATGTTGGGGGATTAGGGTGTGTCTGGCTACCCCAGCTCCAACCCCTCAGGTAAGAGCTTGACTAGGCTGCGTCGGTGCTGTCAGCCACGTTCACACATGCATGACCATCACTTGGGACCAGCTCCAAATGCCTTTCTTTCAATAACCCAGAACGCTGAAAATAAGTTAATCAAACATTCCATTTATGCATAAAGGAAATGCAGGGAAGAAAAGAACCAGAAGGCATATTAAAGTGCTGGGATGAAGCCTGATGCTATTTCAGGAGCCACACCCTTCACCTGGCCTGTACTGTATGGGATCTTCCATTTTGTAGGAGCAGTTGAACCACGAGATGAAAGAAGACAGCATCATGTAATAGGACATAAACTGCAGAGACAACGGTCTTAAAATCTAGACATCAGTTAGTCAGACGCTAAGGGTTAAATCGTGACCTCATAGTTGTTTTCATTTTTGAGTGCACTGTGGTGGTAACAGTTGGCAAAAACGTTGCATGCCTGTCTGTCACAAATAATAAAGACTCTACGGAGCCTGGGGTTGAGCCACAGCAACTGAATCCATTTACGCAAAAGTTTGTTTGTATGCGAGTAGGCTGGTTGCTACTTGTCTACAGCTCTGCGAATGTATTTTCCATTAGCGACTTCAGTATGGCCATCATCGCACAGATTGCTTTTACATATCTGTACAAACCAGTGGAAGAGGAAATAGAGTATAGAGAGTCTTGGTTAAATAAGAGAAAACAAGTTTAAGGTAAAGGATTGTAAAGACAGCGCACGTCATGAGATGACATCAACACTGCTGCAATGACAATGAAAAAAAGAAGTTTAAAGAAGTTTAATTAACATTTGGGCTGCCACTTTTATGTTTGTTATCAATCAATATAGCAGTTCTTTTGATTCAATGTTTAGTTTGTAAATTAAATGTAAAACATAATGACAAGTTCTCATTACGTTACTATCAAAGCCAACTATGTTCAATATGTTATGAAGCAGAAATGAATTTAATCCTTATATTAGAGAAGCTGCAACAACCCAACTTTAGTTTAGTTTTACCAAATACAAGACTCAAATCTACCTAATGGACTAATCCATATTTAAATAGATTGCAAATGAGTATGAGAAGCAACACACACACACACACACACACACACACACACACACACACACACACACACACACACACTCACACTCACACTCACACTCACACTCACACTCACACTCACACTCACACACCGAAATCAAACTGAATTGTTTCTGTTGGCTCCAGCTTCCATTTTATGACAACTCAAATATTTTTTATAGGTCCACTAAACTCAAATGATGTTTCTGAAATGAAAAATGGGTGTGCTGATATTCCTCACTAAGAGGAGAAAAAAAGAGAGCACCAAACCCCAACTCAACACAAACTGTCTCTGTTATACACTGCAGTGCTGCCACAGCTACGGATAGAGGTTTAAATCAAAGTGGGGGTGATAAAGCTCATCCAACCCAGCATGTAGGAGCTGGCTCGGATTTGCACCTATGGAAAAAAAAAAAACAGCTACACATACAGTACACTTGTGTCTCTTTGGGAGACTCTGGACAGATTAATGATCCCCTAAACTGTTTGTCTTCAAACCACAGTAACACCTAAAGTGCCATAAATGCTTCAGGAAGTCTGGCTGCCTGTGGGGTGACTGCTGAATGGAAATGTTTTTACATTTTTACTAAATGTGGCTACATTTCTTCACATTAACTTTCTTTATTTGTTTTCCCAGCACATGAAAATAACTAGTAATGCCTGTTTACCAGTCCATCAAATGACTGGAACAACCACAACAGATTTGTTTCTTGCCCTTGTCATCTGGCTGTAGCCCCCCCCCCCCCCCTTTTTTTTGGTGTTTAGCACTCACATCTAATAGCCACCTAATAACCTTGATACCATCAGATTCACTGTTCAAAACTGGCTTGTATTCACACTTGGCAAGAGCTCACGCCTCATACTGCGGGGATAACATGTCCACAGTGACATAACATGCTGCTTGAAGGGCCCGGAGAGGGACAAGGCCACAGTTTCTTTCGACCTTTTCCACTTTATATGTTTACGCTGTGCCTTTCACACCCATTCACTGCTGAAGAACTGAAATAAACAAAACCATGACAACTATTGAAAAAAAAAAAAAGCCACAGGAGGCGGGGGAGCTGGGTAATTTTAGTAAGTTTATTTAGTGACTCTGGAACTCTGACGTGTATTTGTCCCACATTTTCATGAGATATGTTGAAGGGAATAAAAATGACAGCCCTGGGCAAATCTGTGCACCCTTAAGGCTCCTAAAGTACTCCCTAATTACCGTTTTCTATCCCAAGGTCATAGTGGAATGCGTTCCAAAATGGATTATGTCCCACTCTCGCGCTCTCATTCCATCTCTTTCTTTCCCCTCTTTCTTGCCATTCTTTCCCCTCTTTATTGCTTCCTTTCTCCTTCCTTCTCCAGGTATCCTTCTCTCCGTTTAATGGCTTACACATGTCAGCCAAGTGGCCGTGGCACTGCTGTGACAAAGTGAAATGTCCCAGTGCTCCGTCCATGCTGTTCTTCCCAGGGTTAGATCACAGCGTTCTCCTTACAGTACACAACCCCAACCCTCTGCCGACCCACCTGTCCAAACCACACTATCAGGATCCCCATTCATCTGTCACCCTACCAGAGCTTTGTAATTACCGCCTGACATTTGGGGTTTCTGTCACACATTTATTTCGCCTTGAGGGGCAAGATATTGTTCACACGACTCTGACCTCAAAATAGAACCACCAACAAAAACTATAATTGCCAGTTCAAAAATGTTTCTCCTGTCTCAATGGGTCTGTAATTAAATTACAGACCCATTGAGACAGGAGAAACTTGAAAGAGTTTAGACTGCAAAATGTCTGAAATAACCTGCATGGTTTATGTTGCTTGAAAGAAAGGTGCACAAGAGGGTGTAAATGCAGGTGTGTGTCTGATTTCTAAGCAAGGGAGGGACTGATTTTCAGGTGAAGAAGGCTGTAGCTGTTATGATGTAAGGACGCTTGTACATGTCATCAACAACGGCTGCCTGGGAAGCATAGCCCTAGGGCCACAAATACCACACAGCAGCTGTAGCTCAAAGAAAAATACCATACTCTCTCGTTCTGATTGTCTCCATCATGTACCCACTGACTAAGGAGTCCAAACAGTCAACAAAAGGTTTCTTTTGGAACTTTACAGACTACTGGTTACAAGTCTTCCACAAGAATGGCCGCATATGTTTCACATTATAAAAGGCCCACAGTAAACCAGAGCCCACAACAGCAAGGAACCCCAAATTATAGCCATTATATAAAAACAAAAAAACACACACAAAAAAACAGTTCATTGAGAAAGACATTAAAAAGCTAAAACAACCCAAAAAGTTCAAGCCAAGCTTTAGGGAGTTAAATTCAAAAGATCTAAATAATATTTTTTTTCACATTGAAAAGAAACAAACACAGTGCTTTGTCAGTTTGAATGAGCCTCTTCTCTGTCTTCAGAGTGCTGCTGGAGCGCGCACACACACACGCACACGCACACACACACACACACACACACACACACACACACACACACACACACACACACACACACACACACACCTGGTTTTACTAGGATTCTGAGCCAAAGTAAATACAGAGTGCAGTGCCCTGTTTTGCACTTTGAATAAATGGGCACACTCAATGAAATGTGACTAAGTAAAGAGCTAAAGAGAAGAGGGGGAAAAGGGAATACAGTGTGTGGAAGTCTAATCCTGCTTTTAAGTACTGACCAGCCCGACTTTAAAAAGAAAAAACTCCCTGCTAAAGATTGACGTGGAAAAGTTCAGACATCGTGGCTTACCTTTTCAACCTGAAAGTGAGTAACGTTACTGTGGTTCTTCTTTTTTTTCTCCTCTGTGTCCCTTTGTCAGTCCGAGCTGCAGGAAGAGAAAGAGTGGGGTGAAGTCCTGATCAAAGAGCCGAGCTCAGTCCGTCATACAGGCTTAGTGCAGGCTGGGAGGCTCATTTTCCTCTGCTGGAATGTGCTCTCAGCTGGACCCGGTGCTCCCCTCGGCCTATTCTGTGGCTGCCGGTGATAAAATGGAAGCCTTTGCTCGGTTCTTGAACTACTGCTGCTGCCTGCTGTTGCTGCTCAGACCACCAGCACACTTCCTCCTCCAGTCCGTGCTGCCGCTGCAGCCGCCACAAGTCCTAGCATGGGATAGTCCTCCCACTGCGCCGCTAGGGCTGTCTCCCTTGTTCCCTCCCCCTCCCACCTTTCATGCTTCCACCATACCTCCCCTCTCTGCGGCCTCCCTCTGCCTGTCTCCATTTGTTCTCACCCAGACTTCCTCCAACCCCCGCACCTCCCTCCTCCCAACACATTTAATCACATAGTAATAAACATATTAGCCTACTGTTATGTTTTTTTTTTTTGTTGCATTTCTTACACCATACTACAGAAGGCTGCATCACCCAAATCAAAGATTTAGGCCGAATAGGCTATGTGTTAAGTGAAGTCAGTTTTGTTCATGTAGCCCAAAATCACAAATTTGCCCTTTATGTACAGTGCTAAGCATACTTGAATACACCCATGCTAAAGTTGACTAAAAATAAATAAAAAAAAACATCTTTTGGAATTTGATCTTAATGCCTTAATTAAAAAAAAAATAGGGAAAAATCCAACCTTTAAGGACACCAATTTTCTTTGTGAATGAATAATGTATCGTAAACAAATAAATGTTCAGGGGTGTACTTACTTAACATTTATTTATTTACGATACATTATTCATTCACAAAGAAAATTGGTGTCCTTAAAGGTTGATTCCTTAACCCTTTCCTCATTTTTTTAATTAAAAATGAATGAAATTAATCTTAATAAGACATTATTTGCTCGGTTCTTGATCTTAATAAGATCTTAAGATTAATTTCCAAAATATTTTTTATTCCTTTTTAGTCAGCTTTAGCATGGGTGTATTCACTTATGCTTAGCACTGTATGTTTATGTTCACAACTTTGTACATTATGTCAATTTTTTTTTTTAACTTTTTGGTTCATTGGTATAATGATAATATGGACTACATAAATATGTTAGCAATAATAGAGTTGGGTTTACCCTGTGTTGGCCAAAATGCACTTGACCCAATATGACTTCGTAAATTTCCAGATCGAGATGTCTGGACACGCAGTTAAAATATCTTCAGGCTACAAGAAAAACGTGCTTGATCCTTTATGCAATTCTTGGTTATCAGTACATATACATATATATATATACATATATATACACATATACATACATATATATATATATATATATATATATATATATATATATATACACATACATACATACATACATATATATATATATATATATATATATATATATATATACACACATACATACATATATATATATATATATATATATATATATATATATATACACACATACATACATACATACATACATACATACATATATATATATATATATATATATATATATATATATATATATATATATATATATATATATATATATATATATATATATATATATATATATATATATATATATATATATATATATATATACATATATATATATATATATATATATATATATATATATACACATACATACATACATACATATATATATATATATACATACATATATATATACATATATATATATACACATACATATACATATATATATAAATATATATATATATATACATATACATACATACATATACATATATATATATATATATATATATATATATATATATACATATATACACACACACACACACACGAGACCATTATAATCAAATTTCAAACATCATACAAACAGCTCATGCATTGCTAGTGGTTTAGTATGTTAATAATTCCAACACTATAACCAAAGTGTACAATTTTGATTTCTACCTCTGTGGTACAACTTTGCTTAGACGGCAAACAGAATTGCATTCAACCCGTTTTAGCATGAAAATTAGCGCCATCCATAGGTCATAATTGATAATGCTGAGCTTCTCCTTAAACGGTTTCAGCTTTTAGTATGCATAATACAGATATACAGCTAGTAAATGAATGAATGAGTAAATGAATGAATCGAAATTGTTATGACAACTTTATTTTCGATCATGTGAGAATAACATTTTAGTGATCATTACATTTTAAGCTAGACCTCAGCATTTGCATCTAAAAACATTTTTTTTTTCAAAACATAATTGAAGACAAAAGTCAAGCTGCAAGTAAAAAATATAAATTTTTACTGCATGTTGAAGCTGAGGTGAACAAGAATATGAATTGAAATAACAAAGTGTTACATTCTAAAAAACAAAGCCACATATTAAAATTAGCTATGCAAAAGCATTTTCAGCATTAATCATAACCTGCATTAAGTATAATATTGAAACACCAAATCACCCAAAACTGCAAACACTTAGAATCAAATTCAGTATTTAAACAAACCTCCCAAAATCTCATAGGTAGCAGAAAGACATTTAGAAAAGCAAACTGTTACGAAAGTACTCAAATGCCATAGGCTGGGTATAACTACTCTACTTTCATTATTTTGTTCTATGCTGTGTATTAAGAGAGAGTGTTAGAGCCGAAGTTGGTACTGCTGGAGGAGAAGCTATAGCTGTAAGTAGAGGTGTAATCCACACTGCCTCTACGAGATCCACTCCTGGAACCGGCTAGGGAACCAGCTCTGGACCCAGAGCGTGACCCTGGGTTAGAAACATTGTAAGGGCTGCTGATTCCCTTGGTGGACATTGAGGAGGCCTGCAGCATCTTCATACCATTGCTTTCTTCCACCATGCAGCTGTCCATGGCTTCCTTGTAGGAGATCTTCAGTTTTGTCTTGGGACAGGTCAGGTTCTTCTGGTGATTCCGTGAATCCTGAAGCTTCTGGGCCCCTTGACCATCTAGCCAACCTCTGCGGATAGCCTCTTCAATGGTGATGCGACGTTCAGAGCCAGGCTCTATCAGGCCTCCTGTCAGGTACTGAAACTCCAAAAATCTCTGGCCAGCTTCATAGGGCAACCATGTCTCCTTCACTGCCTCTGCTGCAGACATCTTTCTTTTAGTCTTCACATCCTCAAAACCAACATAGGCTTTCTGGGCAGGTTTCAGCTTAGCGCTCATGCTTTCATCGATGATACTCTGATGGACAGCATCCTGCAGTGACAGTCTCTCACCAGTGGCAGGGTTGATAATACCACCTGTGCTTGCCTGGGCCTCCAGTAGCCTCTGTGCTGTAATAGTGTCAACTATGCCTCTTCGGAGCGCTTCAGACACAGTGATTTTCTCCAAGGTCTCTGTGTCAAATATAGCTGCCACAGGGCTCTGGTCATCGAACATGTCAGGGGGAGAAACAGTGATTGAGATACTGTTGAAGCGTTTACGGACGGTCGGAGAAGATGGCGGGCCCTGGGTGGGACTGCTGCAGGTGACCATGTCATCAACGTTGCTGGCTGCAATGGTCATCTCTGTGCTGCTGGTTCTGCTGGTTATTTGGTCAGCAATCTGGGTCAAGGTTAGCGTTCCGCCACGATACTCATCCAAAGACTTCTGGTCAATGACACCGCGGTCCAGGCAGTCCTGGATGTCATACTGGGTTCCTGTTTTCCTATCCACTATCACCAAACGTGCAGAGCCATCAGACCCCTTGATAGTTATTTCCTCCCACTCGCACTCCTGCTCCGACAACTCCAGGAAAGTGTCATAGTCAATTAGCTCCCGGTGATAGGCCTCCCTCACTGACATCTCCAGCCCAGTGTCTGGGTCAACGATCACAACTCTCCTCTTGCGCAGGACATTGGTACGGCTCTCCTGTGACTTCTGGGGCTTCGTCTTATCTTTGAGTGGCAGGAGTATTAGACCTGTTTTGCGATCTGTTATGCACCTGTCTTTAAGTTGAAGATATGTCAGGTTTTCCTTAGTATTAGGGTCAAAGAACCCTTTTGTATCATCTCCTTCGTATGTTAGGATCTCATTCATCTCCTTATCAAAGTATCCCCTTTTATAGGCAACAGCAACATCAATACGGTGGCTCTCTTTGGGGTCAATAATCCCACCACTGGCAATTTGGGCCTCAAGAAGACGGATTCCATGACCTTTCTCAATAAGGTCTTTCTCAATAGCCTGGAAGAGGGAGATTGTCATTCCTGTAGAAGGGTCTTTGTATCCAGTTACTGCCTTCTCTGCAGACAGCAGCTTATTCTTGAACTCTTTTCCTACCAGGCCTCTCTTGGACGCCTCCTCTACTGTCAAAAACACATTATTGACTGGATCGACAATAAAGCCAGAAGCAGCTTGGGCCTCAAGAAGCTCCAGGGTGGTTCCTCTCATGAGCAGGCCTTCCTTCATTGCCTGATACAAAGGCATTATTCGGTCATTGGCCTCATCATAGATCCCTGCAATGCAGGTAGAGCCAAAGAGATACGACTTTAGCTTGTCTTCAATGTCTCTGCTGGTGAGCTTGCCCTCTTTGAGCTTCGCCAAATCAGTTTCATCCAGTAGTTCAGAGTCGACAAGGTCTGTAACATAGACTTCACCACGGAGACCCTTTACTGTCATGGGCTTTTCTGGACCCTGGAGCAGAAGCAAGCCAGAAACAGGTTCCACTATACACTTTTTCCTTAAGTCATTATAGCTTATCTTCTGTCCTGTCGCTGGCTCCAGGTAGCAGGTGGGATTTTTGGCCAAAGCCCTATAGAGCTCCTCATCAATAAGATTGCGATCCAAAGCCAGATCTATTGGAAGGAACACACTCAGAACAGGGTCTAATATGCCTCCAACAGACTCCTGAGCCTGGAGCAAGCGGATGGCTGTGACTTTGTCTATGCGGCCCTGTTTGCAAGCCTGGCCTACAGATAACACTTTGCCAGTGTATGGATCTTTGAAGCCTGTGCAAGCTGCTTCAGCTCTCACCAAGGTGTCTCTGTCTTCTGTGTCTACAATCCCTCTTGAGCAGGCAGTATCCACAGGCATCTCTTCATTAAATGCAGGGTCCACTATGTAGCCTGTTGCAGCTTGAGCTTCCAGGAGCATTAGGGCACTCTCCGGGCTGAGGAGTTTCTTGTTTTTTGCTTTAGTGAATGGCATTTTCCCTTGAGAAGCGGATGTCATGCCAGCAATTATGCCAGTACCCTTTAGACTGAGCTGGATGTCCACAGCTACCTCAGCTACACTCTTTTTTCCCTTTAGGAGTTGGTCTAGCGTGGCTTTACTGATTATATCACAGTCACAAAGTTGGTGGGCTGTGACTTTGCGGCGCACCCCATCAAATATCAGCTTGGATGGATCAATTGTTGGGACCTTCTCATCTGTCTGGGTCTGCTTGGCCTGAGCGCTGGGTCTCTGCTGCAGCCTGTGTATCTCTCTCTCCAGGGCATCTCTCTTGAGAGCCAGTTCTGATGCCTCCTTTTCAGAGATCAACAGACGGCTCTTGAACCTCTCCTCTACACTCTTTAGCTCCCTCATGAGCCTCTCAATTTCATTCTTCAGGGAGAGCCTGTCTCGTTCAGCCTTGTCTCTCTCTGATTCAAACTGCCTAATGTGGCTGTCTCTCAGCTCGTACTGGCTCTTCATGTAGTTGAAATCCTTGAGGACAGCATTCTTTTCATCCTGCAGCCGCTGTTTGTTGCGGAGCTCAGTCTCTAGTGTGAGCTTGATGCGGGTGAGCTCCTCTTCTATGCGCTGCTGACGAGTCTTGTCCTGCTCCAGCAGTTTAAGCTTAGATAGCAAACTGTCCCTCTGCAGCAGCAGCTCACTGTATTGGCTTTGGGAATCATGCACCATCATGGATGTCTGGGGAGAAATAAGAAAACACATTATTATGTCTGTAAAGGAATGCCAATAAGTGATGCACGGAGCAAAAAGCAGATTATGCAGAGCCACAACTCTAATGAACTAATTACACAGCATGTTGTAAGAGCCTTTCAACACATACAGTTGCTATCATTTGTAAAGTCACAGGCAAATTAAATGTTAAGAAATGCCAATCGGTTGTCAGTACTGGTTGAACCAATTGATAATGTATATACTGTATGTTAAAAGATATGTACATAGATTTAATACATTAATTAGTATGCAGTGATTAATTGACATTGTGATTATCATGTGAGTTAAGTTCAGTCACATAATATGCAAAGTCAAAAGGGTGAACAACATGCATGTCAAAGCAAGACCATTTGTAAGCAAGTGAATTTCAAGCAAAACTCCTAAAATAAGTCAGGTGTTACTAATATAACAGGGCCACTTTGAAATAATGCTTAGTCTTAATGCAGCCGTCCATGCAAAGCAGACAACAATTAATTCAATTATGTGTAGATGATCCTTCAGTGCAATCAAAAATACCTCGATTGATTGCTTTTGGAATTTGTCTGTTTCCAATTTAAGCTTTTCTCTCTCCTTGGTCAGGTCGTTGATGAGAGCCTGGAGCTCGGCTGTCTTCTTGGTGCTACTCTGAAGCTGGACATGCAAGGCTGAGATCTGAGTGGCACTCTCTCCATCAATAGTGGCTTTGCTAAGCTTTAGCTCATCTCTCTCCTGTCTAACTGTCCTCAGCTCCTCCTCCAACCTCAGTCTCTCCTTGGTCAGGTTCTGCGTCAGAGTCTTCAGCTTTTCGATCTCGGTAGTGTATTCGTTAAGCTGGCGGCTCTTCTCCTCAATGGTCTTATACAGGCTCTCATTGCGTTGGTTGAGCTCATGAGTCCGGGCCTGTTCCTGCTGCAGTTTCTGTTTTAGTGTCCTCAGCTCAGCCGTGACAGCTGCCAGTTCTTGCTTGGTGACTTTATGCTCCTTCAGACTCTTGTCCAGAGCCTCCTGGAGGGCACTGATGTCCTGCTCATACTTCCTTCCATAGTTGGAAGTCTCGAGCTGGACAGACTTCAGTGTGCTAATTGTGGTGGTGTGCTCTCTGCAAGTATGTGTCATCCTCTCCAACTCTGCCTCCATTCTCTTTCTACGTGTGAACTCCTCCTGGGTTGTCTTCTTTTGCTTCTCCAACTCTGCTTCCATTCCATCCAGAGAGCGCTGAAGTTCTCGGATACGGCTCTGCAGCCTAACAGAACTCTGCTCAGCCTGGGATTTCTCACTGGTCTGCTTCTCCAGCTCTACTCGGGTGATGCTGATCTCCTGCTCGTACACTTTAAGCTTGTTAATGGACTCCAGATAGGAGGTGTTCTTTGCCTTCAGGTCTGCCTCAGCCTGTTTCAGGTGATTGATTTCCATTTCCAGAGCTCTCCTCTTCTTCCCCTCCTCCTCCAGGTTAAATGTTAGTATGCTGATTTGCCTGGACTTCTCCTGATTGTTTTTGATGGCCTCCTTCAGTTTGAGCTCATCTTGTCCTCCCTGCTGCATGATTGTTCTCAGCTGAATCTCCAACTCGCTGCGCATCCTCGTTTCTTGTACCACTGAGGCCCTCTGCTGGCTGGCCTCCTGCTCTGCTCTGCTTTTCTGCTCTTCTGTGTGAGCAATAGACTGCCTCAGTCTCCTCAGCTCCTCCTCTAGATCTCTCTTCTCGGCAGTGAGTCTGTCAACTTGCAGCCTCAGTTCTGCTGTGTCTTCTTCTTTTTGCTGTGAGGCTTTTAGGATCGTGGTCTTGGTAACGTGGATCTGTGTCTCGTATGTCTGCTTAAGTTGATTAACCTCCTGGGTGCACTGTGTTCTTACCTTTGAGATTTCTGATTCAGCGTTTCGTCGACGAGTGGCTTCCTCGTCTAGCAGTATCTTCATCCTCTCCAGTTCATGGTCCTTGTCCTTCACAGACTTTTCCAAGTCTATTTTGGTCCAGTTGAATTCTTCCTGTTCTTTCTGTCTGCGGCGAAGAGCCGCCTCATACTCTTCCTGCTGGCTGGTGTAGCGTTCCTCTGCCAACATTCTTTTCCTCTTTTCTTCATCCAGCTGGTATTTAATGCGGGTCAGCTGGTCGTTGAGATCTTGAAGCTGGTTGTGTGTGCTGTCCAGGCTCTCCTTGGTAACGCTAACTTGTATTGCTGTGGTTCTCTTCACTTCCTCCATAGAAATGAGCTGTTCTCGTGATTGAGTGAGGTCCAGCTTGTAGCGGGCCAAAGCATCCTCGAGAGACTTGTTTTTCTGGTTACGGTCCTGGATGTCGTCCTTCAGACGCTTTAGTTCCTCCTCCAACATCTCGATCTTGGTGTTCCTGATCTGAGAGCATTGACAAAAACATAAAGAGCCTCAGTCAACTACTTTCATATTGTTAAACATATTTGTTCATTTATGTTATTTTTATCATACTATTTATTTAATTAACACAATATTATCGACTTTTAATGATGTCTTAAATGGCATCATACAAATCTGACACCTACCTTTAGCTCTTCCATGTTCTTCAGTAGCTCCCCAAGGAACTTGTAGTAGTCACTAGAGCGGGTGAGTAGCTCTATGTAGTGGGACTGGAGGTCAGCCGCCTGATGGGAGTTAAAAAAGGTGGATGAATACTGATGTCAAATGTTCATGTGTTAATTTCATACCGGTGAGCTCTTTACATGATGGATGCAATTAGGCAATTAACCTTTAAATTGGTTGTATTACATGAGCTCATAATAGGCTTGCACGATTCTGGGAAAAATATGAATCATGATTTTTTAGCTTAGAATTGATATCACGATTCTCTGCCACGATTGTTTTCTCACGAAGTGTAATGTTTTTGAAATTGCACACACAAACCATGACAAAATAAAACAAATTGGCAGTACCAATAGCACATCACCACAAGCTTGTAAACATAGAGGCTTCAATGAATGAAGAAAATAAAGCATACTGGCCATTTAAGTACAGTAGGCTACCAAAAATAGTGACATATAACACAGTGAACTAAATATGGCCCTGATACAGGCTCTAGCTGAACTCCTTCAACATGTCTTCACATAATTAAAACATGTTAATATCAATGTCAAATGGTTTCAATAAATTAACTGAAAGAGAAAAAAAAAAAAGAAAAGACAAATTTAAATAAAAAATCGAAGTCATTTAAAAATTAAATCGCGGACAGGGGTGAATCGAGATCTCAATTTCATAACGATTTATCAGGCAGGCCTAGCTCATAATACAAAAGAAAATAACCATTGTTTAATTTATATTTAAGAAACAGAAGATCAACATATAATGATAACTTGAATGTTTAATAACTAATAGCTAAATGAAAATTGGTTTAGTATGACTTAATGGAGAGACAGTACTCATACCTCTTGTCTGACCACAGAAGCGGGGGACTGCAGCATTGTTCTCTTGATAGGAATATTAAGCAGAGTTTCCAGGCCTGAACCGTAAGAAGCCAGCTGCAGCTCATAGTCCTAAAAAAAAAACCACAACACAACACGGACTTCATTATTTGTACAATGCGTGCCTTCGGTTCATCAGCTTGTAAACATCTATGAAAATGTTTTAAAATGAAAGAACACGGTGAACATTAATTGACAACCTACCTTTATGGAGGTAGCACAGGTGTCTGCGTTTTTCTGCACAACCTCTACTTTCTCCTTCTTTCCTTTAATTTCAGTGTGAAGTGCCTGTGCAGTCAAAAGGGGGCATTAAAATCACTGATTTAATCTGACATGACACTGTCCAGTTGGTGCTTCTTCTCAGACATCCATTACTTTATTAGACAAGAATGTTAATGATATTATAATAAACAGTAACTTAATTTTCTTGGTCTCAAGGGAAAGTAAGTACAATTCCATAAATCACTGGAGAAAAACTGACACTTTTTCCAACACTTTACACTGCTGCTGCGCTGTGTGTGATGTATAAAATCCATACACCTACACCAATGCTCACGGCTGTCAGAAGCTCAATAAATTGTAAATGGTGGATATTTCCAATTCAAAATCAAAACAGTTCAGTTCAAAAAAAGTATTGATTACAATATGTTTATGTAAACAAGGAAAGACGTGCCTTCTGCTGGTTGAGGTGGTCCATTAGAGTCTGGATGTCGCTGAGCTTAACCGTCTGAAGGGTGTCCTGGCGCTTCCTGGCATTGTCTATCCACTGTTGCAGCTGAGTGCTGCTCTGCTGATAATGATTCAGCTGTTTTTCCTGCTTCTCCAAGTCCCACACTCTGAGGAGGAAAGAGTGGGAGGAAGAGGAAGGGATGAAAGGACTTTTTTGGGTGTTTTTACCAGCACCGACGAATGGAGGATGTGAAGAAATATTCACAGGTACTGAAGCAATGTGTGTAGTGTGTACATGTACAGACTATCATACCTGCTGTCAATCTGGGTTTGGATGCGCCGCCAGCGGTCAGACATCTGACCCACCAGGTCTGAGTACTTGGACAAGTCTACGTCACACTTGTGGAAGGGCGCGGAGATTTGACCATTCCAGTGCACTGCTTTAGCCAGGTCAGACTCCATAGCTGTCAGCAGGTCTCTTTTTTGCTCCAGATCACTCTTCATTTGCTTCATTAGAAAATCACAAAATAGATTAAAATTCAAACATTTCAGCTGTAACGATACATTCTATTTAAGTCTTATTTACATTTAGAGGTGGGCGCTATGACAATATGTATGATTATGCCATCATATATTGGATTATTACAACTTTTATTTTTAACTGGATTGTATTGGTGTGTACACATATATAGTGGCATAACATGGAAACAGTAAAGTACAAGTACCTCAACTCAAGTACAGTACTTGAGTAAATATACTGTGTTACATTCCCACCACTGTGTTTTGTCATGTGACCCATGTGTGGAACCTCAGCCATGTGTTTTGTCCCAGAGAGGACAAAAAGGATTCAGTGAGTGTTTGTATACGTCTCGAGACTGGAAAAGCAAGAGACTGCAGTTCAAACTACATATAAAAAGTGTGTCAAACCTTTAGTGTGCTCCGATATTTTTCCACCTCTCGAAGGTCCAGAGAGGTGGTCTCCTTCTCTGTCAGCCGGGCCTCATTGACTTTAATGATATCTTCAGCCTGGAGAAGGCTCTGGAGCAAGGCCTTAAGAGCCGACAGCCTGTTAAAGACACAACGCCATTACATTAAATGAACTTGTGAATTTCACTACATTTAATGAAAAAATATATTTTTAGTCTATAATCAGTAAAGCTGTATGTTGCCACAAGCTCCGGTGCCAGTATTTACTTTATTTGTGCAGTATTTTCTCAATCATTGTGGGATAAATAAAAAGGAGATGTGATTAAAATAATGTACCTTTGAAGGTAGGCTGGGTAGAGACCCTGCAGGCCTCTTAGTTTTCCGTTGATGATTTCTAGTTCAGAGCGGAGGAACTTGGCATGCTCGGAGTCTGCAGGTATCCCCTCCAGCTGCTTTATAATCTTTTCTCTTAGTCGCAGGTACTCATCATGAATGGAGTCCAAGTCTTGGTGCACAGTCTGGATATCAATATGTCATAATAAGTTACATTTAGCATAATCAGTTGTTTCTCACAGTGCTTGAAACAAGAACTGTATGTTTTGTTTTGTTTTACAAAGTGCTCGTTAAATTTTATCTATATTTTGCCCATTTTGAAATGGGGTTTTGTCGCAAAGAAGAACCTCATTTTTAATCAGATAGAACAATAAAGAAAAAAGTTACACACCTGCAGCTTCTGGATGTGCACTGAGCACTCGTGCACACTGTTGTCCCCCAGGGGAACGTGTAAATGACTGGTGAGACCGGACTCAGCCAACTCCAGCCTGCGTCGAAGTTCTTGCAGACTGTTGAGCATGGTGAGGCTGATGGTAGAACTGGCTGGGGGAGGCTGGATAGAGACGGGGACGACAGGGGGCTTGGGGATCTTTGGAGTCGGAGGTTTGACATCAGGCTTCGCCCCTTCGTCCTCTTTATTGGTTGGTGGAAAATGTTAAGAATATTGATTAAAGTGGGAAAATAACAGCAGTATTTTTGCAAATTCAGTGGACTGACAATTTAGGGATAAGGTAAAGACATTTTACACTCACTGTAAGCAGGCAGCTGGATAATCAGTGTATCATAGTAGGTTTGGGCATTATCAAAGTGGCCCTGCATGGTTTTCTTCTCCTCTTCCCCAAACAGCTCAGAACCTTGGCTGGTACGCATGAACTCTTGGTAGTGAGTCTCCAGTCTTTTGATGATATTGCGGTACTCGTCGGGACGCATCTTAGACAGCTGTAAGACAAAAGGAGAGGGGTCAGGTTAAGCAAAAGAAACAGGAAGTGATGCAATTCCTGCAGACGGTGTTTCAGATAAGATGGAAACAAGCTTTGCTTGGTATGTTATTGTAACAGGAAAACTCAGAATAAGTTCTTGTAATCTTACCATGCTGACAGTGAGGGAGTTGATGTAATTCACGTCTTTGACGCAGTATTGCCATGAGATGAGACTCTTGATGTTGATGTAGAGCTGATTCCAGATGCTCATGATGGCTTCATAATACTGCTCATTCCTAGTAAACAGCAAAAGCCATTACTATGCAGACACTACATGATAAATACAATGCAATATTTATTATTATTATTATTATTATTATGTTTTCTTTTTAACTGAATGATTACTTGCACCTTTGTGGGTTAATGGTTATTTCAGTCCCTCCAGAAAAACGTTGTGAAATTATGTGATCGCATAATTCAATGCATAATCAGTCCACATATTTATGTAGGGGGCCGCATTTTTTCAAATACGCAACACTTTCGCCGCATAAATGGCCGATTTCCGCACAAAATATGCGGGCTTGCATGATTTCATAATCCCTGCATTTTCATTGCAAAAAAGTCACATATATCTTAGCAGAAAGTTGAAAAATGTTGCGTTTACTTCACACATGAGCAGCTATTTCCCTGTTTCCATGGGAACGTTATGAAGTGACGTAATTAGCCTAGTGAGAACAGGGAGTTGGGGGAAATCACTTTTTTTTCTCTTTTTCATCAAACCGCAGTTTTTGCAAGTTCCCGTAATTTTATCGCATAAAACTGCATAAATATCCCGCATATTCCATCGCATTTTTTAAGAAAATGTGCTGCATAATCAAGAATTTTTGCCCGCAACAATCACAAAAAAAAAAAAACTTTTAGAATCTATCGGACAATGTCAGCAAAATATACCATCCCAAAAGAAAGCCTGTTTTCTTATCTAGCTCTGGGAAATGTTATGTATTCAATATATTTATTACATTAAAAAAATCAGACCTACATTGGTCTACATTGACTGAATGGTTCTTACTTGTTGGCGAGGCCGACGCTGAGAGGGTTTGGTGGGGGGATCAGCAGACACACAGAGGGAATCAACATGTCCAGACCTCCAGGTCCCGTCACGAGCCACTTGCTGCGCTGCGAGTTATCCTTCAGGATGCCCTCATTCCCTTTTAAAATCCCTATCTGGAGCACAAAACAGAACATATTAACAGAAGAAAATAATATTTGTAATATTCTACTTTTTCATCTGTGTCTATGTGTGTGCGCGCATGTTGATAGAGAGCATATATCCCACCTGGTCTTGTTTAAAGTCACATAAGGCCTGTACAATGACAGCGCTGCTGCTCTTAGCCTCAGGGTTGCGAGGTTTCAGCCTGACGATGGACTTAGATTTGTTGACCAGGCTTTGGACCTGCCTCTTATTCTCCATGACTCGCTCCTTATCTTTCTGTGAACATGCAAAAATCCGACATTGTTTTTAAATTAGCCATGAGCTGTAAACTGCAACTATTATTCAACTACACTATCATCAAGTTCAAAACTCTACAGACAGACTACAGACTCTACAGACATGCAGAGGCATTCTATGTAGTCTCTTAAAAATAAAACTGACCGAACCAGTTAAACAGACATGTTTATGTGGTTAACAACAGAACCAATAGTTTGAGCGTGTCTTGTGCTTCACACCAGCAGGAAGAAGTGCAGAAGAGTACAACGATACCTCTAGGTTTTTCAGGAGTTCATTGAGGTTATCCAGTGGGGTGTTCTTGTCGCACGTGTACTTGTTTCGGATAGCCTCACACTCCTTCTGCAGCTTCGCATAGGTCTCATTGGCCTCCTTGAAAAACTGAAGAGGGCAGCAAAAAGCTTTGATTAGTGTTCACATGATGACATACAGTGCTCTATCTGTATAAGAGCTAGAGCTGAACTGAGCACTTACTTGGCTGTAGGCAGCATTCTCCTTCAAATGAAGATGGATACACTTGGTGATCTGCAGCAGCCAGCTCCACTGGGTCTGTAAGGTGTCCATGTAGGCCTGTGGACGCACACAAAATCATCAGTACAAAACCAATGAACACTTTGCTCATTAGGATAGGAAAACATCCAGAAAAAAAACTAAACACCTTACTTCAATCTTATCTGAGGCAGGGTGGTTGTTGTTCACAAGTCCATCTGCTTTCACTTTGAGCTTGTTTAGCTCCTTCTCTTTCTCCTCCAGGTCCCTCATCAGCCCCTGTCAGGAGAACAGAAAGTAAGGGACCCAAAAGGCTAGACTTTGGACTCTGAAAGCCACCATACTTAATTGAGATTATAATAAAAGCACATCAATTATTATGGTATAATCACAGCCATAGACTAAAACAGAAACATCCAACCAGAAGATAAGTGTTCAGACAGAGATCCTTACTGAGTAGCTCTCTTGCTTCCTAGGGATATACTGGTCGATGTTCTTGTCTCCCCAGTCAAACATAAGCTCTTCCTCCTCTCTCTCATTCACCCACATGATGGCTCGGGAGATCTCCCCGATGATGCCCTGAAGCTCTCGCAGCTGAACCACACGGCTGTGGGACATTTTCTGAGACGGACACAATGTAAAGTTATGAATTTGATAAAAAGTAGCAATGGTGCTGCTGATTTTGACAATCTAAAAAAATACCATGTTTGTAAAAGAGTTTGGTTCTACCTGTAAGCTTTCCCATTCTTGTTCCAGGATGGAAAGGTTGTACTTGTCGCCCCTCTACAAAAACACGATTTTGTTTTTTGCTCAGTTTTAAATAGGATTACAAAACCTTTGTACACATGACACATCCTCCTCAACAAACAAGATATCTAAAGAACCCAGTCCAAAGTAAATAAGCAACTGAGAAGAGCTTCAAAACAGGGAAATAGGGTGACCACTTACCAGTTCATCTCTGGCACGGTCTACTTCTTGGCTCCTCTGGATAGAGCTGTGGTTTTTGCTTTGGCTTATGATTTGCTTTTCTATGGTTTCGGAGTCATCTCCCCATGGAGCTGTCTCAATCATGCGCTACAAGATGCAGAATCACAGTATTTATTACCTTTTAAAATGCAACAACTTCCACATACAATAACAACGTCAACATTAACCTCATTTAATGCAAAAATACATATTTTGTAGAACGGTCCTGTATAATGGTTCATGAAATAATATATTTATACTGTATACACATTTTTAAGAATAAGGCATTATTACTTTTTATTGTCAACAAATTCCATGAAAAACAAAACATGCATAATCCATCTCTCAATGATTTCTGCCCTTCCTACCTGTGGAACTCTGCCCTAAGCCTATTTATTTCTACCAAAGACACAAATATTTTAAAATTATTCACAAATACACTGTTTATTTTTTCTTAATTCTCTGTAATTTCCCTGGGCACTGCAGTGTTTAGCAAATGCTACTCAAACAGGAGTTAATGATGCATTTCTTGGGGACTATTTTCAGCTGTGAATTAATACACATGTAGTGCTGCAGTCAGCAGGACAGTGTACTGTATGTGGAATTGACTCAAAGTAAACTAGTGCAACATGTCACCCAATGCAACGGTGTGGCTCATCAATGTGGTTTTAATAGTTTTAGGAAAACAATGAAGCTCTGGAGCACAGAGGACTAAGCTTTATCGGCTTTAGCTACACAGGCAATCCTTATTCATATCATCAACTCATTGTCATGTTTTTTTTTCAACAATAGAAAACCCACTGAGCCCTGCTTATTCTTTAAGGCAATATTATTATAAATCTCAATGCCTGCACTAGTCTGCCTGCTGTCAATTCCCTGACTTCTTTCCCTCTTTGTCCTCTAGGTGGCAGCATATAATCATTAAGTCCATTGTTAAGTAGGAAACTATCCCAACTATTCCCCTCTTGTTTGCAGCACTCACTCAGCTTTGATAAGAGCTCTGCAGGCAAACCGACCTCAGCCAGTCCCTGCTCTTAACTCACATTTTTTCTCTCTCTCAAAGCTTTTGTTCTCTCACCACTCCCTTTTCCTTCATGACTGCTTGGCTGAAGCTACACATGACTTGGCTGTTAAGAGACTGTCAGCAGTACAGCTAATGTCCAGAGTAGAAAGGTCAACAAAGTTATATGTTGGACTGTAGGTACAATGGCTAAAAGCGTAACCGGCAGTAAATAGAGACACTAAGTAAAAATAGTAGTGCATCAAGTGATATGTTCCCAGTTTTGGAGTTACAAAAAAGCAAATACCTAAAGTACAAAGGTTGTCACAGACAATATATAAAGAAATGTTTCTATATCAGATGACAAGGTGGAAATTAATGAAGAAATATAAAGGGTGAGGCTTGAAGCGTTGACAGAATGACAGGGTGTGTTGTTGGTTGGGTGTGAGGGTGGGGGAGGTAGACAGTAGAAGGGCGTTTTCCCATGAGCATGTCAAAGTTCTGCTGAACTACCCTGTCCTATAACAACTGACTCAGCGTAGAGTGTCAGATCACACTCCTTTACTTCTACTTTTCTTTTTGCTACTTCTCCCCCTCCCCCAGCGTCTTTATCTCCCTCCCTCTTTCCCAACTCTGTCTCTCTTTCTGCATTTCTCTCTCGCAGTCTCTTTCTCAAATGAAATGGCGGAGCTCTTTCCTCTCTTCTTTGTTCTAATCCTTCTTCAACCCCCCCCCCCCCCCCCCCCCGGCCTCTTTCACTACTCACGGATCAGGTTTTGGCAGTGTGTCCAGATGGTTTCAGTTACAGGAGGTCAGAAGAAGTGATAGTGCACCTTTCCCCCTCCTCCTACTCTAAATGGTGCACAGTACACTAACTCACCCAGGTATACAGACATGCACACACACGCAGGTGCAGCTATTCATTCTGCTCAAACAGGTTATAAAAAGTTTTGGTCACTGAATTTTGCCAAGATGTTTGTGGATGATGCTGTCACAGAAGGCATCAGACACATTACTCATTTATGTTTTTGTTTTTTTTAAATGTTCTTAAAAGTCTCTGACGTATGAAGAGCTCACCTTCTGTTGGGCAATCCAGGCCATGGCATCATTAAAGATCCTCCCCCCCTCAAGGGAACCCACGCTGCCTCTGTTCCGTCGTAAGGTCGTACCACTGACTAATTGCTGTTGCAAAGCACCATACATGTGCTGGAACTGGTCTAAGCTGTAGAGTTGTACAAAAAAGGAAAATACGTTGTGAATATTCTAAAGCACAACGATGGATTAAGAGCTTAAAGAGCTCATCTTGGCAAATACAGCTGAATGACAAGAATGTTCAGAGAGCATATAATTCCTCAGAATTACTTTGCCTTTAAAATGTTCGGTTTAACTATAAAATGAAATTCAGATGCTACTCTATGACCTCAAATATTGGCAAATTTTACCCATTAACCTGTAGGCAGAATGTATATACACAATCATGAATGAACATGCAAATGCAAACATGCAAATACAGCAAACATACTCACACTGCACTTTTCTTTTCTTACCTTCTGAAGATGTCATTAGGTATACGCATTTGCTGCAGCTCTCTGCCATAGACCTTCATCTGCTCCATGGTTTCTGCAGCCATGAACAACTGTTTATCTACCTCCATGGCTGGACCCCCCTATAAAAATCACACAGTATAGACACTGAACTCTAGCCACCTGCAAAATTATACTTCATTTTAACTGGCTGATGATATTATCTGTTTTTTAAATCTGATATGTTATCATCATGTTTATGTGTGAACAGAAACATTACAACAATGAAGTCAGTATCATTCTAATTACCACTAGAAGTGAAAACAAACACCTAATTGAGATCAGTTATGTTCAGTGTAATCTGTGTGCCACACTTACACCCTGGATTATCATATTCGCTCTCTGCAGGAAATCCTGGCACTGGCTTGTCAGGATCACAGCTTTTTGCTGCATAGCCTGGACACTACACATAAGGACAAAAACAAAACAATACATTTTCAGAGCTCATAATACGTGTTTTAATCAATCAATTCTATGCACAGCTAGCTTTGTTTTACTTGTTTTTTAAGTTTTTATTATACTGTTTCAAAGACAGATACTGTTGATATAGTTAATAAGTTACTAGATTGGTAAATGCTTGTAAATGATCATTGGATTTCATGACTTTCAAACTAAAATGAATACTATCTGATCCAACATTCTTAATGAACAACATGACATAACAACAACAATAAAGTGTTACAATCAAAAAAAGGACAAAGCAGTTTCTAATGAGGCATAATCCTTTAACAATTATAAACTTGTATTTTAATCCAACACAAACTCGTTTATTGTTTTTACTCTGTGGCTGTGGGAGATGAAAACAGGTCACCAAAGGGTCACCAATACAAAAAACTAACCAACTCTTTCTCTCTTTAAAGAGCTTGCAACTCCCCCATGCACATCCTGTATTTTACTGTAACCTCTGTTGATCATGAGTTAAGCATTTGGGAGATTTTTTTTTTCCCACACAGAAAAGGAAATAGTTTGAAAAGCTCTGTCACAGACATCACTGTTGTAACAGACATCACGATGCATGATAGCAGTGGGAGGACATTCAAGGGGAGTGTTCACGTAATTCCTCCGCTGTAATTCAGAATATTATGAAACACATCAGGAGTGATACACCTAGGAGTACTTAGAAACACGTTACGAAATCAAATTAGAAAACCAGGATAGGCTACTTATTCTTGTGTTCTTGAACTCTACAATTAGCACTACAGAATTCAGTAACATGGTTGTGCTCTTCAATGGAGCTAGCAGTGGCCTTATTGGAACCGTTTGGTGACATGTTTCTCTACCTACCGGTAACGACACAATCCCCTAAAACATTTCCAACTGGATGTTATGGTTTTGCTTGGACACAGCTGACATAATATTTCTCAAAAATGTGCATGAATTTGTAGTTTATGGTTAGCATTTTGTTAACTATAAGAAGAACAAGCTGCACGTATTTGTTTTAACATTCATTTAATGGCAAATTCAAACGCAACTAAACACACAACTAATTTCAAAGCAACAGGTGATAACTTACTTCATTCCACCACCTCCGCCCGAACCCATGCCGAGGACTTGTCCTTTCGCTGCCCCCCCTCCGTGCATGGAGGTCCTGGAGAAGGAGGTGTAGGTGGTGCCCTGTCCTTGGTAATCTCCCTGGAAGCCGTTTCCACCGACCAACACGTCGTTTCGACCTAAAGTCGTCATGTTCGCCAAATCTTGTCGCGAATTACTTCTCTGGCCCGCGGTGGCCAGTCTTGTGTTTGAGCCGTACAAACTCATGTTTGCCGAGCTGTTTTTTTATGTTTGAAGAAAGTATTCAAGTTTAAGTCGTTTTTCTCTGCTGTCCAGAGGACAGACCGCGCACTTCTCCCCTCACCGTCTCTTGTTGCGCAGATAATGGTCTGCTGTGTGAATAGACGGAAGCTGACCGCATTTGGATAGAAACCACACCTTGCTGTGTTTACGAAACACTCCTGCGCCCTCTTGCCTGTGTGGGAAGATATAGTGCTTGGACTCAATGGGTTCTCGGTCCATTCTGCTAAAAGGTTATGTTGCAATCATAACTTGAATTTCTCAGGTGCATTATTATTACAACATGGGTTTAACTGTAGACGAATATAGTCCTGGGAAAGTGACTTAAAGCGTGTTAAATAGGCTAATTTGCCACTACTGGATATTAAGTTGCCTATCTTGATATAAACAAAGACATTTGTTTTCCATCTTCAAACCATGTACTAGAGAGGTTTATACAGACCTTAAAGTCTGACACATTTAATTAGGCCTATCTTTGGCAAATTGCAGTTATGCCTGTTTTGTTACAGTAGGTGCACCTCATAACCTATTTTGTGAAGTCTAATTGGAATAAATTGATGTTTTCATAAAGTTGTTGGAATAACATCTAATGTAACTGCAAAACAACTGGACAATTCTGCCTTTCCTGTTACGATTTACATTATTTCTGTTTTATTTTTGTTTTAATGGACCATTTACCATGCATCTGGCAAAGGGACAGCAGTTGAAAATCAGCTATTGGCCGATACTAACACATTCACAGTGATATTGATCACTGTGCATTTTTCCTGTAATAAGATAAAATAGAAATAGAAATACATTCTAATAATAGTTTTGCTACGGATTCCCTGTCCTTTCATTGAGACTCACTGAACCTCATTTATACACCATCTAAAGAATTATACTAAACTCATAATGGGATTTCTTCTTAAATTTATGTTCCCAATAAATTAGCTTGCTCTTATTCTTCTCTGTTATAGCTCAGGAATGTTTGCTCATTTAAAGCCTGGCAAGTAATAACGCTCTACACACAGTTGACAATAATTAAAGAATACAGCAGCCAACACATTTAATCCCCAGAAGAGTGAGTAGAGATAGTGGTTGAGCAAAGAATTTGTCATCCTGGGTTCAACATTCTTGAGGTCAAAAGGAGTCAATTTGAGAGTTCAGTGTTTTGCATAGCTGCTTAAAACTGAGCCAAGTCCACCAAGTAGATTTTTTGTTTCCATTTTTTTTTCACTTTGCCCTTACTTCTCTCTTATCTCTCTGTTCATCTAAACACACAGCACATGACAGAAAGGCGTTTTGAAAAGTGAAAGGGAGTGAAAAAGACGAGCGTGGAGGGTGACACATACCTTTTGTCAAGTGTCAGGCGGTGTTTAAAAAAAAGTGTGGGAAAAGAAAAGTCTGAAGCGTAAACACTTAACAATGCCTAAAGTGCTTTGGTCTTAGGTCAGGATAAACTCTTACAGCCTTTAGGACGGATGGAGAAAACAATAGTCGACTAGGCTGACAGACATATTGTGCCCTCTGGTGTTTTATCCTTGAGCTATTAGCCATTGAATCCGCACAACTACTACACTACATCACATAGAAGTGTGAGAACAGAGAGAGATGGGGGGGGGGGGGGATGGAGGCATGGGTCATGGAAACCAACACCCTACACTGGAATTTTCAAACCATTTAAGCATTACTATACTTTTTTCACATTCAAACTTTTTAAATGCATATATTTGAAAAACCTGACCTGACGTGTGTGACCTATGTGCAATGTATAATATTTTACAGTACCCCATACAGTCATAAGTTTTACTTTCAAACGTTTCATATATTATAATGACAATCTCTTGAAAGGCTAGTTTCAAACATGAAACACACCCAACTACTACTACAACTAAAGACACACCCTACATTTTTTTCTCCCTACTAGGTTCAGGTGGGTTGCTTTACATGTTTTTTTCCACTCTTAATACATGTCCTCCAAACAGAAGACACTGCAAGACTGAGCATGCACAATTTTCCAAATTTCAGTCTAATAACAGCAGAGACGGACTGAACAGTAGGGCACTGAACCTTGCTGTACTGTTTAATGAGATAGTGAAGAATAGTTGGAAGCACACATTGATTGTAAGCTCTCCAACAGAAAGGGTTTGGCCTCATTAAAACTGAGACACACAACTCACTTTTATTTCTGAGATTGTTGTGCAAGAATTTTCTTTCCAAAGTTTTGAAAGTATATATATATATATATATATATATATATATATATATATATATATATATATATATATATATATATATATGCAAGATATGAATGTTTGTGGGCGATTTAAATGTCAAGGCAGTCAAAGTGAGATGTGGCAAATAGTGCAGGGATGGTTCATTTTTTCAAGTTATTTTAATACCCATCTGTCATGCACTGGATCTGCCCTCTGGTTGGTTTATCCTCTTTTGTCTTTTATCTCTCTCTTGAATCTCCTTTCTGTCTGCACTGTTCATTTAGATGAACACAGGGCCCTTTGCAGAGAAAATGAAATCGTTGTTGACTGTATCTTCAGCTTGGAAGTAAATATTTAACCTAATGTTTGCTTTCTGCACTAAAAAACCAGTGTGGGTCACTCACTGCTGTATTTCCCGGTTGTGAAGAGGATGTTTGTTGCAAACGTACATTTTTTTTAGGTTTTCCCCACACCAAACTGACATCTGGAATATAAAACTAAAATGATTCACACCAAAGTGTCTAATATCATATATCCAAAACAATTCAAGGGCAACACCAGGTTAACTCTCACGTATTATGTCTAGTGATTCACAGTTAGTGTCAGACCTGAAGTCACACATATGATATCATTTCCAGACACTGGTACTGATATCATTCACTGAGTAAACAGTGAGAAAAAAACAACCCTGACAGCTGGTTTATTAAATTACGTAGACAGTTGACATTGTCATGCTTATTAACGCTGGGATCTGAGTTTCCCCAGCAGCTTGTTAACATACAGATGGTTCCTCAGACTTTCCACCGCTTCAACACTATTGAAAAAGAGACATGTCTTCAGTGCTGCTTTACAGGACCACTGGTGGATAAAACCAAGTTCTCCACATTAACTACATAAAAAGGAATTTGGCAATAAAAAAAAGATTGCCATGAAATTATAGATAATGATGATGAATAGTTCATTTTAATCTACATATTAGTGGGAAATTCAATATAAACAAATGGCCAATATTTGGAAGAATATATTGGTAATTGTAGAACGTAAACTCTTCTTCAGGTCATTACAATCGTCCCAAATTTCCCAGAATATTAGGGCCATGGCCTAAGTTATCAACTGGGAAACACATCTACAACATCAGAGGCATTCTGCAATGTGTGTGTGTGTGTGTGTGTGTGTGTGTGTGTGTGTGTGTGTGTGTGTGTGTGTGTGTGTGTGTGTGTGTGTGTGTGCGCGTGCGCCCATTAATTTATAGTTTTTTCGTACCTATCTAAATTGATACTAACCCCAAAGTAATAAATCACACAATGGTTCACCTGTCTCTGTTGGACTTTGAAACCAAAGTGCACTAAAAGTTTTATATATGGCTGCATTGTCTGTGGAAGGATTAGTTGTTGTTCACAATACGTTATGATACGTACATAAAACACATACACATAAACACTATTATCTGACCGTGAAGAGTAAAAGTACAGTTGTCTTTTCACAGCAGAATAGATATGAATCACTCACTGCAGAGTGAAAGCTCAGTCACACCTCTGGAATTTTTTGTAGTTTTACACCAGCCAGTTTATGAGACACAGACAGACACATAACACATGCATGCACACTTTCACACACACTCTCTCTCACTCACTCACTCGCTCACTCACTCATTCACACACACACACACACACACACACACACACACACACACACACACACACACACACACACACACACACACACACACACACACACACACACACACACACACACACACACACACACACAAACACAATCACCTGGGCGAGGTCCTGTCCTAGACACACCTGAATTAGTTGCTAGGGAGGGACAAGCAGGTTTAAATGATAACAAACAGCACAGTGAGATAGTGTGACGGTACAACGGTCGTCTGGTTTCTGTTGGCCCACAGCCATGCAATATTTTCTGCACACTGCAATAAAAACCATTGTCTGAATGACCGATTTGAAAAAGGATTCAGATAGAATATATCCGGTCAGTAATGTTTTTTTTTTATTATTATTATAAACGTTCATACAATAGAGCTGCAGGCAAAAGAAAAGAAAAAGTCAAATAGGTTAAGGTAAGTAATTGACATCTAACAGCTTAATTTATCACTTATATCCTGTCCTTTATTTTGTGAGAATGTTAAACCTGCTTTCAACAATAAAAGAAAATCCCCACTTCAACTTCACAAATGTTAAAAAACAAACAAAAAACACAAAACAGTTTATGTTGCATGACTGTTGCCACATGAAAAACAATAGGCTGCAAAAGCAGTGCTGTTGCTCCAGCTGCAGGTGTCATCAGTGTGTAACTAAACAAGACTCTGCAGGCCATTCAGGGGCCCTCATCATTCCTGGGGCTGCTCAGGATCTAACATGTTTGCTGTGCATGCAGTAATACCTCTGCAGCAATAGCTGTGTGTTGATTCTTAAAATGTATGTCAAATGTCACGGTCTACTCCAGTGTAATGTGTCACGATTTGGGGATATTTGTTTCTCAAAATAATCAGAAAAGAGAAGAAATGCAGTTTCAAATAGCCAAAAAACTAAACAAATGTCTTCACTTGCAGATCTTTGAGAAACTGATACAAATGAAATGTGCATGATCCAACAGCTTGAGTAATGAAAAAAGTATGTAATAGCACGTTATGGCCAGGAGGGTGAAGCATTGCTAAACACATGTTCTGTTCATGAAGAAGGCGTCTGCTTATCACATGGTCAGAGAAATAATATAGGCTAAGAAGCTAGGGGGTGTAAATCAAACCCGGCCAATATTGAACTCTTTCGTTCAGTTTATCCCACGAGGCTTCCTTAAATCATTTAAAATGAGTATTACAACACAAATAACAAATTAATGTGTGACTATTATGTGTGCATTTTGTTTTGTAACCAACTGTCTTATTATATTCACAATAATACGTTAATTTAATTATATGTCTTGCAAAACAAATTGTGGAATTTCAGTAAAATGAGGACAAGAGATATAATAAAATAATTAATATTCTTATTTGATACTGATCAAATCGAATGTGAAAATTACAATATGTAACACAGCGTGTGATGAAAATCTGATGTGTTTATAAGATATGGCTTTATTGACAGGTAATACATTATGTAATAATGCTTTATAGATTAATAAGGAAACACTTTGGGTTGCCAGGTTGTGATACAAATCAGTTGGCTGCCTGGTGTTTATCCCTCTCCAGCATATTGCCTTTTTTTTAGTTCTTTGGTTAATTAGCAAGAGCCCTAAATGTTTAGTTCAACCACTCAGCTGTGGGAAAGAGTGGAAGATCATCTGGAAAAAATCCATTAAATCACAACCAATTAACATTTACAACTCAGACAAGATCAATTATTATAGTATAATCTCCTTATTAATAGTAGAATATCATTATTAATGACTTACTAACATGTATAACTACAAACCTGTTAAATTGAGAAATGTAACATTTTTCACCACCAGGCCGAGGCGGAAGAAGTATTTCGATCTTTTACATTTAGTAAAAGTAATACCAATGTGTACCACAAGTCAAAATGTTACTCAAGTAAAAGCACAACAGTGTTAGCATCAACATATACTGATATACAAAAGTAAAAGTGCGGATTATGTAGAATGGCTCATTTCAAAATCACATGTATTATATTATTGGATTGCATCACTTTAATGTTGCAGCTGGTAAAGGTGGAACTCATTTTAATTACTTTGTACACTGCTGGGTAGGTTAACATTTAACAATACATCATCATTTATTTGTTGATTTATATTTTGTTAGTATTAATGATCTGAATATGAAAAGTAACTAGTAAGCTTTAGAATAAATGTAATGGAGTAAAAAGCATTTTATTTTTCTCAAAAATGTAGTTGTGACGAAGGACATATACAGTCCTTCCCAGTCACCAAGACAATAGTAGAGTAGAAGTATAAAGTAACATAAAATGGAAATACTTGAGTAAAGTACAAATACCTCAAAAGCGCACATACGTCCAGTACTTGGGTGAATGGTCTTAGTTCACCACTTTTCTTTTTTAAATATCGTATTATTGATCTATAAACGCATTGTGAGTAATCTTGAATAAGGGTAATATAGAGAGTTACAAACGCTTTATGATGTAAATTGGTACATCAAGTATTGTATGGGGCTGCCCAAATTAGGGCAAAAACCTCAGTGAGATTCGGTCAACACAACTGTACAAAATCATAAGGAAGTAGAAATGACTGCATAATGCTGACTCCTATGACAACCAACAAAGTAGTAGCCTACACAATAAAGCCTACAATTTCTAACAAGACAAATTATTGATTTCTAATTATTGACTTTTCTATCTCTCTTGGATCACTCATGAACAGTCAAAATACAATGTTACTCTGTCAAGACCATAGCCCTTTAAATGCTGTCTCCACAAACTGTACACTGTTGTGCCTATACAACAGACATAAATGATTTATCCCGTATTAGTGGTTTCTGCTCAAATCTTTGATTACAATTTAGCCTATATAAAGAGTATTCATCTTTTTTATTTATCTATTATTCACCTTTGCTGGCAGCTAAACTAGAATTGACATGTTGTTTTGTTTGGTACAGAACTGGGCAGGGACAGAGCTCCTCCTCCTACCCATAGGACATCTGTCCTGTGCATTTAAAATCTGAATTTATGTAGGCCTATGTACTTCTCTATAGAGTATATGTATGTATGTAGCCTATTCTACAATGTTTGGAACAATGTCACATGGAAGAGCCTCAAAAAGGCTTCTGGATCTTGTGACTTTCTTGCAAAATTGAATGGAATTCCAATTTCTCCCCAAAGGTTGTTAATGTGTGGAACAATACTATGGTTATGTTGAATTTTATTCTGTCATTATATAGGCTACACATACCATGCTCGCAAACACATGATTCAACAGTGTGTTCATTAAAAAAGATACAAACAAAAGTACTGGTGCCTTTTTACTGACTGCTATAAAGCAGGCTAAGGAACTATGGTAATATTGGTATTTTTCAGTAGCTCTGCCTTGCTCTATACTGCTGCACAGAAAATGAACATTTCCCTTCCAAAGTGGCTACCAGTGGCTACAGGTGGCCATGTTGGGGGTAGAGTCGACAACACAACGCCTTTATGGGCAGGTGTGCCACCTGCGGCTCCCTAAGGAAACACTTCCTAGGGTTCTGCCGCCAAAGCTGCCCGACAGAGCAACCAAAGAATGAGACGACGGAAAAGATCATGAACTAGTTTTCCTCGTCACTGCTTTCATTTACTGCAATCCGCATTCATTTCGGAGCTTGAGCCTGCAGTCAGCCCCGCACAGGTTTGGGTGGCAGACGGAGGAGGGAAGAACTTCCTGATAATAAAGAGGTGCGTCTTATTTCCATTCAGTGATTGACTGCGCACGGCTTTCACCGCCGGAGCTGGGGCCATTGACGCATTGTGGAGTCGACAGGGGGGTAGCACTGCAACCCCGGCTTCGCTTCACAACGGAGGCATCTATCGGCGAAACCGCGATGGCCGTGGTGCAGCTCGACACGGAGGACCATCAACCTGAGAACGGCTTCGTGTCCCCCGATAGTACGTCGGGGCTGCTGACACGCATCGACGGCTCTATTCTGCCGTTTCTCGGGGGATTTGGGAAGTACCAGAAACAGCTGATCGTGCTGACATGGATCCCGGCGTTATTCATTGGATTTAGCCAGTACTCTGATAATTTCCTCCTTGCGCAGCCGAACAACACATGTATCCAGCCTTTGGCAAACCTGACTAATCAGACTACAAGCCATTCATCGCTGTTAAACGGTCCAAAAAACATCAGCGCGCGGCCAGCTTATATTTATGCCAATAGAAGTTACGGCGCCCAATACGGCGTTCACAATGAGACAGCCAACATGCAGTGTAGCTGCAGTGAGTGGACCTTCGAGCAGCACACGGGACTTGTACAGAACGTGGTTACCAAGGTAAGCTGTGGATCTTGAGGGTGGACATCCTTTTCCATATTGTATTGTCTGTTTCCGCCCTAATCCTAATATATTTGCATATTAAGAGGGAGACATTATTGCACTTATCAGCACGACACCCTTCCTTAAACTCACTTTCAAGCAGAAGCATTCATTTAAATAAAACATTATGTATATTATTTGACTTCTGGATAGTGGTTGTGCTTATGCCTCCATTTATTCATCCAATTGGCGTGCATTTCTTTACAGTGGGTCGTTCAGCACTGAGTCATTTAGGCTATATTCCGTGGAGATTCCCAGATTCGGTTTACATTAGACCTGAAAGTAGTGGGCTTGTGGATATGTGAGAGCATGCACAGTGACTGAGTCATCACAACAGCTGACACAAGGTGTGACCTATTGCAGAGAGACGCCACCATTGGCACATTGGGCAAAACTGCCAGGGCTGGTGGAATTTGCCGGTGGTCGTAATAGACATAATAGACGCGGAGCTTTTGATTTGGAGCAAAGGTCGTTAGTGCGCTCTAGAATAATGCAACCCCATCCCTGGCCAAACATCACCCGCACTATGCTGCCCTAACCAAACACCAGTGAGATGTTCTTATAGCTTTCATTGTGGGCACTTTTACCTCGGATCACATCACCATTGTGTTGTAATATCCCTGTCTGCACAGGCCAGGCTGAGGAGACAGCATAGGCCTGCAGTCATCATAGCTGGTCTGCTAGCTGGAGGAGGAAGTGTTTTTTTATAGTCCTCATTATGCATATCAGCCCTTCTCCCAATGTGGATGCTGCGTGATTATATCAAGATATTTGTATTTTTAAGACATGAACCTTTGATCCACAGCGCTCTCCGGGTAAACTTGATATTGATGGGATAACGTGATTTAAATCTTCAGAGAAAAGACTCTTTACCACAGAATACAATTAAGACTTTAGAAAGAGAAAGACTAAATAATTAGATAGTAATGTTCAACACTCGGTTTTGCTTAGAAACAGTCTAAAATGTTGACACACACTCTGATAACCTTTCACACCCTTGTGGAGAACAGTAGCCTAAATTGCATTTCAGTCTGGCACTCATGCCATAATCAAAAGGTTTATCAGGAAGAGTTAAATCTGAAGCCAGGCTTGGAAGCTTCTCTGTGCTGCAGGAGGGGGTTGTGGCTGCCTGAGCTTGTGCCCACTATAATGCCAACAGCCCATCTGCTTATCACTGATAATGTCCCCCATTTACATTAAGCAAATAAAATGCAACTCTGGCATGTCCTCCTGCATCATAAGCCAGGGGTACAGTTTAAGTCTTGATTTAATTTACTGTCCGCAGGGTAATTTGGGGGGGTGGGGTTGCATGAACTAAAGCCAGGCTGATAAACAGTTTTTATGGATGGAGGCGTTCAACATACTCTCATACTGCAGCTGAATATGAAGTCATATGTGAGGGAAATCAATTGGGTGGATCCGTATTACTAACAAAGAGAAAATGTCAGTTCTCTCATGAGAAAAAAAACAAAACAGAGAAGTTTCCGATATGAAGGGTTTGGTGCTTAAACACTGTCGGCTCTCTTCTGATGCTGGTGTTAACCTGTACATGCTAATATTTGTGTTGCCTTTGCATGCATACGGATAATGTCATGTTGACACTACTATCACTGCAGATCTGTGTGACGGGCCTGAGCAGTTGGTAAAAATGTCTCGTTCTGACAAGGTCGCTGTCAGGAGAAATCCGAATCCCGAATCCGAGCCAAAATTGAAGCTGAATCGACTCCCCCACTTGTCGTTGGCCTCGTCATCTGTTTTGACGACCTGTCCCTTACTCTTCCAAGTCCCCTTTTCGCCACCACAGAGCAGTAACAAGGATGACACTACAGCAGGAAGTGATGACTTGGCATTTCTCCCTGTGTTTGGATTGCATAGGCATAACTGCACATGACTGCGCTCAGCTGTCTGTGACACTTGATCCCTAAAACCATGCCAACACCGACTAAATGCGGTAGTGTCTCTGTCAAAATGTTAATGTAGAACACACAATTCTAATCCCATGTTACTCTGTCAACCCTTGATATAACACGAGGCAAGCATGTAATGTGCACCTTGTGCCACATAGGGATTGCCTCTAGAATCGGTAGCATGCATCTGCTCACTCCTTTTTTCTCAGGGCAGTACAGAAAGAAGGCTTTAATGGAGGCGGAGGAGGTTGAGGTGGTGGCGAAGCATCCAAAGTGGTTAATGTGGAGACCCATACTAATTGAGTCAAAGCTCTCCTCAGGGTACGTCTTAATTTGACTGAGCCTTAGAAATGAGAATGTATCATTACTCAGAGACAGATAGTCTCTGTGCAACCTATCCTACTCAGCTCGCATTCAGAAGGCTAGCAGCTGCACACACCTGCCTGAAATAGTGGCCTGAGAACCTCATCAAAACAAAGATTAACCTCACGCTGATTCCCTGTGAAAATCCGGTTCTTGTATAATAATCAGAGACAATTGCCATTTAGGGATTGATGAGGATTTTAAGATCTTTGTTCTCTTGTGAAACTTTACTGTAGAATGGCGTTCGGACTGGTTACAAAACCATGACACTGTCATGCATTTAAGCTATTTTTTAAAATCTAGAACACAGTTATTTCTGTTTAGTCTATAAGATGTCAGAAAATGTAAAAAATTGAATGTCTACAGATTGCTTGTTTTGTCTGATCAGCAATCTAGAGCCCAAAAGATATTCTATTTAAAATGACAAATGAGGATTATACATCTGAGAAAAGCAGGAAATCCTCATATTTTAGAAGCTAGTTGCTTAATAAATGACCAAAATGATTAATCCATTATCAAAATTGTTGCAGATTAATTTTCTGTTGATTATTGAGTTAAATTGATTAGTAGATTAATCGATTAGTCGGTGAGTTCAACAGAATAATAATAGGCAACTATTTTGATAATCGATTAATTGATATTTGAGCAATTGTACACTATGTCAGTGCCATGTTTGTTCTTGTAGGTTAGAGTATTTTGTAAAAGCGATAAGGACGATATGTTGTAAAAGAACATTGGTGAGTACACCCAGACCCAGTATCACTGTGCTGGATGTTGCACACCCATAGATCTGAAAGACGATACTGTAGTTGAACACACATGCAGGCCTCTCTGCTCTGTGTCCCTTCATACTGTTTACCCAGCTGGTTGGCTCCTTCCACAGACCCCAGATCAGTGTGGGACACTTTGAAACTGTCTCAGCTGTCGAAAGGCGATGACCCCACTGCAGATACCCAGTCAGCACACATTGACAGCCACTCACAGCGTCAGCTGGGAGGAAAGACACTTGTGTGACCCAAAGATAAAGCTCTGTTGAGGCTCTGTGTGTGTGTGTGTGTGTGTGTGTGTGTGTGTGTGTGTGTGTGTGTGTGTGTGTGTGTGTGTGTGTGTGTGTGTGTGTGTGTGTGTGTGTGTGCAGTGAGATAAAAGTGTGTGCTGCAGGCTTGTTTCTGATACGTCTTCTAAAAGGGGAGGGGTGAACATTGTGGGTTGTCTGACCCACGGCTGTGTTTTTAGGGTTGTGTGATGGAATTTAGGTTGTAGGAGCGTTGGTCGGTTGTTGATACATATCAGGTGTTTTCGGTGACAGATATGTGTACTCATGGTTCTTAACTGTCAACAAAAGGAGGCAATGAATAATATATTGATGGGAAAAGGTTTGTTGTTTTACCATCTGTCACTGTTGGTTAGCCATCAGCTAACTTGCCAAACATGTTAGTGTTTTTCATTTGGTGTGTTGTATAGTCTGGATGCTACAGTAGTTTGACAGTTATTTGCAACATGGTCACACCTAGATAATATAAACTTGCTCTCAGGCTGTAAATCCCTCAGGCTACATCTCCAATGTCAGATATCTGTGTGTTGTTTCCTTCTTGGCTTTTTTTTTTTACCACAAAAGTGCCATGGAAAGAAAGCATGTGTTGTATAGATTTATTTTTTTGCTCTCTATTTTGTTATTCTCTCTCACCCTCACCTAAGCTACCATGATTTTAACACTTCGGTGCGGCAGTGTTTCTAAAACTAGCACTCGAAAGCAGTACAAGTCTGATAACCACGGTGACGGTCTGTTGCTAGGCAGTAACTATGCAGCAGTCTCTCCATGTGTTTTCTCCTCACAACTGCTTTTAAGCATCTCTATCCCTCTCTCTTTAGCTTTTAGTTATCCTTACCCATACTTTCCTGTATTCTCTGCATTCCTCTCCCATCTTTTTGTATGTTCTGTTTCTACATTGTAGAATCTTTATTCCTTCCTCCTCATGTGCTTTCCTCCATCACCCTCCCTCCTTTGAACCCCCCTCACCCACCGCCTTAGTTCAATGAGTGCAGAACTGTGCAGCTGTAGTTGAGAGCGTCTTCATCTAAAGCTAATAAGACTAACTGGTGTAGACTGATCATTGGTGGGCGGTCATTTGGAGAGAGGTCAACGGAGCGCCCTGGGGATTTTAACTGATTTGATTTTGGCCCTTCATTGTTCTGCATTTTCTGTCGGCTGTTAGCTTTATATGCGTATAAACCAACTCTACACACTGACTTCTCGTCATTAATCCCAAATGAGCAAGACTGTAGCAAAGTAGCAACTGGCAGAAATAGGGCGCATAGCAGACAAGCTGCGAGGATTTGACTTGGATTAAATCGCAGTTTTCTGGGATTTCTTTGCTCTGCTACAGCTGAAATTCTGTTCATATTTTTTTCCACTTGTGCTAAGAGTGTGGGCGCCATTAATGATTGTGTATGAGACAGTTTGCACAGTCACCAAACTGTCATCCATCCATGCCGTGCCAGTCCCGGTGTAATCGCAGACTCAGAGTTTAATTTCAGTATATATCACAGACCCTTGGTTGTGCAGTGATTGCGCAACAGGAACTTGTTTGCCACCCTCTGTCTTTTTCTCTGCAGACATCGATACTGAAACCATGAATGAGTGGCATGCCTGGATCATGTGATGGCCAGATAGCTCTGGGTAATCCTGGAGCGTTCCATTTTAAACGGGTCACTATGGTAGTAGAGGTTATAAGAGGTTAGAGCCCCTCGGAGAAAAATGTAAAAACAAAAATTTATTTATATATATATATATATATATATATTTGTGTGTGTGTGTGTATGTATACCCACATTCTTTGTAGTGGTTTGGTGAATAGATTAGGAAGAATTGTGGCACAATTGCACCTGCTATGGCCACTGTCTGCTTCTTGCTACCGCTTCTGTGGAAACAGCTGGGCAGCCTAATGTCCACCCTCTCTGTGGAATTAATCTTCTGTTCCTCTCAGGATCAACTATATTACTAGGATCATTGAATAATAATGTCAATAGTAGTCAAAATTGCAGGTTCGGGTAGATTTGATTAGGTATTAAGTTTCTTCCTACAAGCAGTTCACATGCACATACTCTACTGGGGTTTACAGTTGCTGCTGCATCTCTCTACGATCATTATTTGTGCTGTGTACAAGGCCTGTTTGTCAAAACTTGTCACTACTGTGGGGTGGTGGTGGTGGTGGGGGAACTCAAGCGTACTTTATTAGTGCAAAAGCAGCCACACTGCATTATTTGCACTCAGGAATCCCTCTACTGGGAGTTTCAGTAGGCAAAGAAAATGAGGAGATTCAGAGTTGACTGTAATTAGAGGAGGCATAAAGAAATAGTAAAATAAAAGACTTAGTAGAAGTTCATGTACACCCAATTAATTCTGACTGAGGAAATTACGAAGAAGAGATGATTTAATCCCTGATGTTGATTTGCAGAGGACAAATGAGCTTTTCCAACCTTTTCTTGTGGCACTGTAAGGCAGAATCTCTGTTTTCAAGACCACTTATATTGTTTGGTAGCTAATAACCAAGTGAGTAGTTACTCCATTGGAGAAATTCTAAAATATCAAGCCTGTTTGGAGATGTATTTTTGGGGATTATTGAATTTAAAGACCAATATTAAACAATGATCAAAACTGAACATAATGTTTGGAATGATAAACAAAGGAAAGGTAATTGTTGAATGAATTACATATCAATGTTCCTATTAGATGAAATACAAGGAAGCCCTGTTACAGAAGTCTACCCTTCTCACATTTCAGTGTTAATGTGTTTTGAATGGTGATAATGCCTCATAAATCAGTCCGATCTAGTGTAGAGTTAGTCAATATATAAAAACTGTTTCATCTCAAAAATATATAGCTGTTGCCTTTTTGAACTAATGCCTTTGTATATTTGTCTCTACAGTGGAGTCTGGTGTGTGACTCCGCATGGAAAGTCCACATCGCCAAGTTTTCTCTGTTGGTGGGATCCATCTTTGGATACCTGACGTTTGGAATCCTTGCTGACTGGTAAGATTTTCAGAACAAAGTTCTTGCACAGCATACAGTTTAATTTACAAGTGTGTAATATAAAAAAAACTATTTCTTTTTTTAACATTGAAGAAAACAAAAATAAGTTTGACCTTGCTCCGTAGGTTTGGCCGCCACCCGGTGCTGATCATATCGGTGCTGTTCATGCTGGTGTTTGGTCTGACTGTGGCCTTCTCTGTCAATGTCCCCATGTTCAGCACCCTGCGCTTCTTTGAAGGCTTCTGCCTGGCAGGGATCACCCTTTCTCTCTATGTCCTCAGTAAGTCTTTATCTCTCAACTAAAAGCTCTGTGCCAATTTACCTATTGCTAAGCCCTGCCCCGCTTGTTATTGTTACTGCGTCTGTCGAGCTAGCACAGTACATACACAGTTTACCAACTTTACCCCTCAAAATGTATCGTCATTTTTGAAACAATAGGTCTTAGATTTAACACCACAGTATACGAAAGCAGGATTCACATTTCTAGCCAGCCACCATCGATTTTGTTGGCTGAAAAATACAGCTTTCGCTAGCAGACTTATACTAGCTATCTGGCTAATTAATGCTAACTCTCTGAGGTGGTTGAAAACTCAATTTCCAACAGAGTTTGTTATGTTTCCAGCTTTCTTGTTACTTGTTGTTCCTTGAACAGAACTGGTTAGGTTGTAAGCTATTATTGGACAATCACTTTTTCTGGGAAGGGTTTGGCAACAGTTGGTTGAAAAATGAGTACTTATCTGTGTTGACTATGAAAGTTGAATATTTTGCTGATACATTTTGCTTGAGGCCTTTCAGAAAGCACTTGAAACCATTGAAAGTGTGTAGACAATCCTAGCATTTCACTTTTGCACTAAACAGAAGTGCTGAGGAGGAATGACACAGCAATAATGTAGCAATAATACTATGGGAAATGAAGGCCTATTCCATTGTCACTTGACAATTTAGCGGTAGGCCAAACTGGTTTGTTTGGGACATAGCTCCATGTCTAGGAAGTAGGAACAGTTATATTGTTGCACTGCAAGCTGTTATGATCTGTTTTCCTTGGTAGGGCTGAGTAAATATTTTAACATCATCGTTTAAAAAAAAAAAAATGAAATATGAAAATATCATAAGCTAGGAGAGATATTTTCATTTAATCAACATCTTGCACAGCATTACATTTTACATACTTGAATTCTAATTCAAATTCTAATTTAAGACTGTGGCCCACTAAAAGACAAAATAACCATTTTGATTAATGTGATGAACATCCATTTTTATCATTAGGTTTTGAATAATAAAAATCTTTGCAATATTAATTTAACCTGCACCGCCCACTCTCAATCTGTAGTATCCTCCCACTCATGCTGTTCTTATTTTGACCAGATACGTCTATTCTACTTTAATTCTTGTCTTTAGCTGAGGGTAGCATTCAGCTAAAAGTAGAGTAATTGTGTTACAGTGACCTCCTAACATTCACTGAATTGAATGCCGTTGTCGGAATAAATTCTCATTACAGAACAACAACCAGTACCAGTCTATGTACCCTTAAAGTGAACTCTTTAATTTTCATTTAGGTGTACCAGCATGTGTATTTTCCTGAGACTTTAATAAAGGTTACTGCTGATCAATAATCTGATAATGGCATAAGGGTGTGTGTGTGTGTGTGTGTGTGTGTGGGGCGGGGGGGGGGGGGGGGGGGGGGTAGTTGGGTGTTGTGGTAACTTGTCTTTAATATAGTTTCACTCATCACTGCAGGAGGAGGCTTTAATTTTCTCAGAAATGAATCCTCTCTGTTGATGTGACCTTCTCTCTGCATAGTAAATGTTTGATAGTGTCCTGGTAATTGGCCATGCAGTTAATGCAATGTTCTCAGGTGGTGGCAAAATTGAGAGGGAAGGGGAAGATGAGAGGGAGGGAGCAAGGGCGAGATGATGAAGGAAGGGGCCCTCAGTGTCCTTGTCATTCTGATTTACTCCACATTGAACACCTTGAAAAGCTTTGTCGCGCTCCCAAAATAGAAGGACCGTTTAGTCTGTTCCCGGGACAAAGGAAAGAGGGAGGGACAGAGGGAGGCAAAAGGGTGTAGTTAAGCTGTACATTATGGTGTCCTATCAAATCTAAATGAATTTGACATCTGCATAGCTTGTGTTCACAATATCCCACAGTTTATGGCTTTCGAAAATCAGTGGTTCTCAACCTGGTGGTTGGAACCCAATAGGAGATAGTGGGGTCAACATTTCTCTACATCTTTGTCTAATTCTTGATTTTATCTTATGAAATGTTGAATAGTATTCAGATGTAGTCTGAGACTACAAGAATCAAAAGAAAGAATAGGAATGTGTAAGAAAAAAAATTTGTACAATTCAGACTTGACACTGCAGTTCTTAGTTTACATGTCTGTGTTGTTTCATCTTGTCATGTACAAATATGTGTCAGTTTAATGTGTCGGCCATCATAAAAGCATAATGGCGCGGTGAACAATGCAACTTGCTTTTATATAAAGGCAGATTTAAATAGGCATTTGAAAACACAAGTCATACGCCTCTTTAATGATTAAATGCCAGAGCAGCTGAGCAGTACCTGACCATTCTGACTAATAAAAAGGAAACAGTATTTGAATATAGACAGTATTCCAAATAAACTTAATTTGTTTCTGAAGAGTCCAATTATTGTGAGTCAGAGTAAAGATTTATATTTTCCCCTGTGTATTTCCTCTTTGCTTTCTTCTCATTACTCTTTCTGTAGTTCAACTTCTATTGTTATTCTATCTTCCTCAGTCTACTTGAAGTCTACCTTCTTTACCTCCTTCTTTTGCTCTATCATTCTCCTATTTTTACATTCTTTGCATTTGCCATTTTACCATACAGTCTGCAATTAAGTGATTGCAAAGTAAATCGAGTGGTCACGAAGAATCTGTTGTAATTGTATAGGCATTCTTTAGCTTTAATCTGGTAAATTCAACACTTTACCCTCTGCAATCATATTCAGGTACCTGTGTGGTTGCACAATGGCTTAGAAGTTGCCAAGAATATCTTAAATAGTAGGTTCAAAGTTTCTGTAGCTTTATAGGCAAGTAACTCTAGAGGCAGTATTTGTTTAACCTTGTTCGCCCTGACAAGCCCAGGATTTACCACTATGACCAGGATTGTGGAGTCTGGTTAGATAACCCATGTTGATCCATTTGCATCAACAGCAAAGACAACTTTACAGTTCCTTGATTCAGGCTGAAACGGGAGTATATAGATCAATTCCTCATTTAACAATCATGAAACGATCAGTCCGCCACAGACCTGTCAACAAATTAAGCAAATTCTTCCTCACAGTTAATGTGGGGTTTCCCATTTTATTTGGGTACTTATTCATGAAATAATCAAACTAATTTCCCCACATAAGCGGTTTTCTTATTTTTTTTACTAATCAATGTCCTAATGATTCTTTGGAAAGTATACATCTGTTTATGAACAGCTTGCTGAAGTACTAATATAGTGACCTAAACTTGAGCAAGGCTGAGCTGGAAAGATGTTTGTTTGAGCTTTGCATATTTCTATAGGTTTTTGTGTTGCTATATCGCTGCCCTTATTTCTAATCATGTGTGGCCTCTGTCACGTATTTACCCTGCAGCCACTCCGTATCGACAAAAACTCCACAAGAGCTGCTCCAAGAGAACAAGCACAGTCGTTCAATAACACATTACTGGAGAGGATCAATTGTTTTTATTTCAAGCCGTTCTGTTTAGGGTATGTTTTGCATTCGCATGACAGTTGGCAAAAGCTAATGTTTATTTATATTCCTGACACTGTGTCAGTCATATGACATGTTCTGCATGTAACATTATAAACCACATGACCCTCCTTTTGTGGCTTGCTTTGTTTAGCTTTGCTTACAAAGAAAAGTCGGGACCAAATCCCAGCTTTGGATGTGTTTGCGCTGTAGACAATACACTAGTTCCCCCTTTCTCATCAATTCATGTGCGTTAGTTCATGAATCTTGAAGTCTGGCCACTATTGTATGCTGCCATTATAATCTAAAAAAAAGCAATACAGTGATTGCAGTCTGTGTAAATTTTATACATCCTTGTGAATAGGGTATTGCAGTAATTAGACCATTCTGACCTGCCCCCGCCCCTTGTATATGACCTCATTGTTCCCTGGAGGTATCAATGGCAACACCCATTGAGTTTTCAGTACATGGGTGCACACGGCTACTATCCATTCTGCCAGGATGGCCTGTCGAAGTCAGGCCCACTGCAGCGCCTAACATGGCTGATATGATGTGACACTTATACGCTAACTGGCACAAAGGGACAGAAGAAATAGGGAAAAGAGAATTGGTTGCCAGGTGGTTTCAGACAAAGGGAGAGAGTAGCGACTAGCAACTAATACGAGTAGGGGAAAAGTGTAACGTAAAGTCTGAGAGGAATGTTGAAACAGCATATGGACTGGAGGAAGCAGAATGTTTCACCTCTGATTCTGAAGAGTGATACGATTTCACCAACACTGCAAGTGTTTTTGCATGTGCATAACATTAAGCCCTTTCATGGATAAACTAGGCTAATGGATAGTTGTATGACAATGATCTATAGTATATTGGCTCCAAAGTATAACAGCAGAATAGCAAAGCTGATAGCTATAGAAAGTCACCTGATTTAGTGCTGCTATTTATACCCTAGTGCTCAGTTAGTGTGTGCTAGCTTTTTTAGCATCACAGCACCAGGCAGAATAGGCAAGGCTCATATAGTACCTATAGCTCAGCATCATGGTGCTGCTCATAAGGTAAACAACCTCACCACCCCAACACCCGACCCTCACCTTCTACAAACACAAACAGCACATCAGCTAGCTGAGTCATGCTAGCTGGCTGCGATGGGTGTTTGGGAGATCATTTTGTGATCAGCTAGAGACAAGGTGATTGTGTTCTGGGGCATTGGGCCAGAGCTCGCTTTTTGTGTGCGCAGGTTATATCATGCATCCACATCAGCTACTGTATGTGGGGCTAAAATCAGATGCTTGTCTAGACATACATTGATTTTTTCCCCCCTGAAATATTTATTCACACCAAAAATATGAGTTTGAGTATTATTACAGAGAACAAAGTACACATACTGTATAACTTGGTGAAACAATTGTGGGTTGATGTGAGGTTTCTCTCTACAAAAATGCCAGCTGTAGTGTGTGCACGTATGCATGAGCTCAGTGGTTTTCATCTCGCATCTTTAATTTCCCTAAAAGCAAATATTAAATGTTAATAAGAGGCAGGATGTTTATTTTGAGAAGTCTGTATAATGGCCTTACAGTAAAGAGCAAATGTCTCCAACTCATCTTAAGTGGAGTTTTTGCTCACTTTCTTGTCTAAATCTGTAGAGGCAAGCCTATACATGTCAAGGGTGTGTGTGAGAGAGAATATACATAGCAACGGCCTGTTACATAGCAGCTCCTCAGAAATAACAGACCGTAGAATGCTGTAATTGACCAATCAGAATTGAGTATTCAACAAAGCTGTGTAATAAAAAGACCTTTATAACTTCCCTGTCAGTAACCTTTGACATACAGTGCTGTCTGTGTGATTATCTACAAGGAAAAGGTTTTGTTTTATGGACGATGTTCTGGGACAAACTCATGCTAATGGTTTGAGGAAATGGCCAGCTCAAATTGTTGCCACTTATGTTTTGATAAGGACAGGTGCATTCTTTAAGGTTTATTCCCCTTTCCCTTGATATTTACACATGGTTTCTGAAGTGTTACTTAAACTAGCCAAGGGATATATTATATATGAAGTTTATGTTTCTACTAGTCATCTAGATAACTTAACATTTAAAAAAATATAGTATAAGTGTCAATTAATTTGGAAATCTTCACTTGTTGCTATGCACCACAACATGCCAATAATGGAGCCACTCCCTCGCTAAATATGTTTCCAAGCTGATTTAGTACTGTGGTGTGCCTCGTGCCCTGGCTAAAATGCACAGAGGTCCCCAGAGGCTTGGATTTTGTTATTCACTGCTTATGGAAACTTGTCACATCTGGGAGAGAAGATGGAAGACAAGGAGAGAGAAATGGACAAAATAAGCATCAGAGAGACGGACAAAGGGTGATTGTTAAATGTATCACATTTTAGTTTAGTCCATGAATGTTACATGACCCCATTTCAGCAAGTGCAATTTCTAAAGGACAATAAGTATTGTATTCATGTAACTACGGTAAAATTACTGCTAACGTGCCCAGACACTCAGACTGTATTGATTGGAGTAGTGTTTGCTGTCACCTCCTCCTCCTTTTAACATAAATAAATAAATACATTTCACTTGAAACACAGGGAGGGGAAGTACATGAATGTTATATGATGATGGATGGCCTGAGATGCAGTGGTATCATAGCAAGGAATCAGTGCTCTGATGTACAATAATTACATGAGCACCATACAAAAAGGTGTATATGGACCGTGTAGAGATAGGTCGTGGTCACATAGATAGGATTATATATAAAGCATGTGGCTGTAAAAGGATTTATGTGCCATACTCAGCAATAATATGAACTGTATTTACTGTTAATAGGAATGTGTGGAAGCGAAAATGTTCAAAAATGGAGCACAATACGGGCGTTTGAGAGCATTTCCTCTCTTTTATTTAGGAATGCTATTCATGATGCGAAATCAAAAACCAACACTCATTTATATCCTCTCATCTCATCTGTCCTCCATAAGATTTTACGTAAATGGTCATGTGTGTTCCCCAGCTGTCTGTGTGCATGTTTCCTGCCTTGTGATGGTAAAGTAGTGCTGCTCTACTCAGACAGGATGATCTGTGATGCATGCTTTTCTGCTGCAGTGTTATGTCAGGCTAGCCAGGCCAGTCTTGTTCTCTTTCCTGGGTTGCCTGTAATGAGGTGCTTTTTTTTCCTCTGTGGTGCCCTCCTGTTACCACAGGCGTTAAGTTCTCTGCACACAGGTGAAGTGCAAGGGGTAGCACATAAAGATGGAAGCTATATGTGTATTCATCTGTGTAAATGGCTTCCTTTGTGGCAATGTCAGATTCCTGTTTATTGGTAGAGTCTGACAGACGGCATGCTTTGTTTGCTTGTCTTCTTCCCCTAACCTGTCTTGCTCTGTTTGTGTGTAATGTCATTGATGGATATCACTGGGTTTGGCCTAATTCGAGTAGTGCGTGCCATATCTGAAGAGAGAAGCTTTTCATTTGCTCTCATATGGCTATGCCTCCCTGAGGACAGCAGCTAGGCCCACTTCACATCACTGCAGAGATATTGTGCTGCCATTAAACGGATCTCACTAAGGCGACTTTTTCTTCATTCTGAATGTTAAGAAATTCCTTGTCTCGCATTGCCAGACCTTCCTCCACAGCGCTGTGGAGGAGGGTCTGGTTAGTCCACACAGCATTCCGGAAATGGGAGAGAAACGTGCTCTGGTTTATTGACATTTCTTTAAACCAATCACAATCGTCTTAGGCGTTGCTAAGTGCAAAGCGGAGCCGCGGTGCCGCTGCAAAATAGCCTCGGGAAGGAACTTGTTTTGGTTGAACATGTTTACGGTCAAAGGTTGTTTTAGTCTTGCAACAGAAAACTCAGATTGGACAGATAGTCTAGCTAGCTGTCTGGATTTACCCTGCAGAGATCTGAGGAGCAGTTAACCATAGTCCTCATAAACCGACCAGAGTTTAAAGGTCCCATGACATGGTGTTCTTTGGATGCTTTTATATAGACCTTAGTGGTCCCCTAATACTATATCTGAAGTCTCTTTCCCAAAATTCTGCCTTGGTGAAGAATTACAGCCACTAGAGCCAGTCCTACAATGAGCTTTACTCAGGACGTGCCATTTCTGTGTCTGTAGCTATTGAGGAGGAGAGAGGGGGGGGGCAAGGTGGAGGGTGGGGGTGTGGACTTGACCAACTGCCACTTTGCTCGTTTGAAAGCCATGATGTCTCTCTCATATTGGTTGGCCAAATTCTCTGGGCGGGCAAAGTAGAGAAAGGGGAGGTAACCTTGCTCCTTATGACCTCATAAAGAGGAGATTCCAGAACGGCTCTTCTGATCTTACTTTTTCTCAAAGGCAGAACAGGAGACCCAGGGCTCGGTTTACACCTATCACCATTTCAAGCTAATCGGGGACCATAGGCAGGCTGGGGGAACTCATATTAATGTTAAAAAACCTCATAAAGTGAAATTTTCATGCCATGGGACCTTTAAAATTACAACACAAAGAAAGCAGAAGGTAACGGGACATCGGAAAATGGACATCTGAAAACGGTGAGATCCGGCGGAATTTCCGGGAGAATCAGAGCAATCCCGGAAGTGAAACGTTGTGGATATAGACTAAGAAATGCCTGAAAAGGATGATGAAGTATACAGAGAGGCAGGGTGGGACATTGATGTGGACTGTGTACAGACAGGAAATGCTTTTTAGCCAACGAAAGGTATTTTCCAAGATACACAGGTTGACCTGTCCTCATCCTTCAACACAATCCGCTCTAGCTGTCACCTGATATCTGGGTTAAGGCACACGCAGCCCCCCCCCCCCCCTCAGGGTAACATTTCCCTTTTTGTGCAGAGTTTGCATTTTTGGTTGCTCAGCAGACTTCCTCCCCTAACAAATTAGGCTACATGCATATCCTACATCTGTTATTTGTCTGTCTTTGTTTAGGAGACCACTTCCCTGCTTAAAGGCACACTCTGTGACCTAAGGGCCGTGGTCTAATTTTTAACCTTTGCTGTCTGTGAGAGACATTGCATGACATAACCACAAGCTATCTCATGTCGCAAATTCCTGAGTGAAGTCCAGTGATTGTCAGAAACAGCATGGGCAACCTTTGCACTTTCTTGTTTCAGTTCTTCTTTGGTCAGGCTGATGAATCTGTTGTGTTAGGGCAACTCAGGACTTAGTCTTATATGCGTGTCAGAGTACAAGCTGTATATCAGTCACTCTTTGTGTGTGGGAGGAAGGGGGTGGCAGCGGAGAAGTGGTAGGTGTAGTTAGGACATACACACTCAAACTTTATCAAAGAAAAATGCTCCCCTCGTAGTGTTTTACTTATGGTTTGATTGTAGAGAATTTCAGACTACACAGATCAAAGGAAGGTGCTTGTGGCTAGTTGGCATTCTTTGCACCTCCAGATAAGGGACTAATCAATGAGTATGACCTTATTCTCAGTCAATAGCCCCTTTTCAGTACTAGTAAGGAGGTCACCTCGGGACATTTGTGTGCTAAAAAATACTGTGGAATCTCCCTTGGGAGCATTCTTTTGTAGTTACTTGCCAGAGCAAAAATGTAAATAAACTGGATGTTTGTTCTTGCTCATATGTACCCAGAATCTCAATGATCTACCTTCAGTAAAATTGGCTTTCTGCCAAAGCTTTTTGGGTGATTACATTCTGTTAAAATGTGAAGAGTACATTAAGAGAAATGTGTCCTATTCTCAGAGACTGATTAGCTGTGGGTTAAACAGTGCTGTGCACTCACCCCCACACTGTGTGGTCACTATGTTCCACTGAGGATGCAATTTGCCTTCACCCAAAAATATCTTCGATCTACAGGAACCATAGATCAAGGTTCATTGGGTCCTAATCAGAGAAGTGCTGTTTGCTGACCATGCTGCACTGGCCTGTCACTCACAAGAAGCACTCCAAAAACTCATCAGCAGTATGCACACGCTTGAATTGAGTTTGGTTTCACCGAGCATTTCCATCTGTGACCACAGCTTTGAAGGTGTGGAGCTTTAACCAGGCAAGTGAACCAAGCCTGTGAGCTCACACACAATAAGTACATTACTATGTGGAACGTGAGCATCTATCAGGAAACGGACGACAAATTAAAAGCCTGAATATGTTCGTGGAGAAACCATACAAATGCAGATGCACAAAGGGGCCCTGGTTTGAAGTCTGAAAATGATGTGAGTCATTAGCCTTTACAGTCACGCAAACTCAACCCAATTACACCCATGGGAGACTTTGGATGGTAGGCTTTTCACCCCATCTTCGAGTGTGGCCATTTTCGTGGTCATTATTCTTTTCTTCACTAATTTGAATGGGTGTGGCTAGGTAGCTAGCTATTAAGAAAAAATTACATTCCTTTTTTAATTCCACCAATAAAGCTTTGATTGATTGACAGTGGTAAATGAGCATAACAGCAGACCTATTTTGGTTGCTGAACCAATCCGAGTTGTGGGTGGTGATTCAGAAGTCTGGAACCATCTGGTACCATTCACCCTGAGGCATGAGAATTTACAGAAGTACAGGTAAAAGACATGGAAGGAGAAGAGGGAACACAGCTGCGGGATGGCAACTGCAACACAGCGGCACTTAATATTTCACTTGTAACACCTGCAAGTAGGCCTGTAGCTCCAGACTCGAGAAGAAATCATAGTTATGCCATAAAAACCAATCACAGCAAACAAACCTTGTTATTTTTCAGTATAGAGAAATACTTAAGAGTCTCCCTTATCATGAAGTTATACTTAACAGATCGAGTGGCCAGGAGAGGCAGTGAAGTCATGGCAGTAGGCCATATGGAGCCTATGGGTACAGGGCGTGGCTGCACTGAGTGCATTAAGTGGTCAACCAATCTTTCACTTGTAAAACAATAGGCCTTCTTGACTGAGCTATGTACTTGACGGAAGACTAGTGAGCTACTGTGGCGTGTACCAGAGAGTGTGATTCATATTCTTGTTTTGCCAAAGTCAGCAACCCAGCTAAAGCTTCTTTGGGGATTATCTTCATTATTAATTGGCTATTGTTTTGATCAGTGATGGGTGTCATTTCCACTTTGTACAGAAGAGTGTCCGAATGCTTTTAAATGGGTCTATTTTTCAATAGCTTGTATGTCCCATTTGTTTTGTCCGCCCAGAGATCCTCAGCTAGCATCTTCTGTCAGTTTCTTTTATGTGTCATCAGATTAGTTAATAGATTTATGTCATGAGAACACAGGCGGCAGCAGGGCATTGTGGGAATGCTGATCTAGTGGGTTGTGGAGGATTAGGGTCAGCAGGAGTAAGGAGCTCAGCACTCCTTTCCTTTCCACAAACTCTGGTCTTCATTCTGCAGCACAATATATACACAACACATGTCATATTGTATATATATTTACACTTATTTTAATATCTTTATATCAGTGGTATAGTTTGTACTGTCATATGTCTGTGCGTGTCAGCAATTTTTTCATACCTCACCCCAGGATCTACTCTTTCGGTCACAATGCAGTGGCCTGTTCAGTGCACATGATGCCTTTTTATAAATAACCGAAGAATTCAAATCCCATGCAGTCTGTAACCAGTGAACCGTCACTTTTCTCCCAGCTGTACACAGAAAAGGGGTCTTGAGGTTAGTTGGTTCAAACTCAGCAGGTCTTGCACCCATCGCCCTGCTCTCAGCTCATTGGCTTTGTCATTCCAGCTGTGATAGTGTCTGTGAACAGAGAGCATTATTCATGTCCTCAGAAGGGGGCAAGTCCTAATTGAAATTCCGGTCTTTTTTACTGAAATGAAGCGGGTCTGCCGACACCCACTGTATTATGCTGGCCCTGTCACCTTGAAAGGCCCATCTGGAGACTGTTCACATTCTTTGGCAGCAGAAAAGACCCATTAGAAAATGAAATTGTTAAGTATAACAAAGAGGCATGAATGTAGCAGGACAACAGATTTGGGCATTCCGACAATAGCAGCATTGCAGTGCGGTTCACTGTTCTATGGTTTGATGAGAAGCCATTCTCTACACTGCAGTAACTAAAGGGCTGGACTGTCTGTGGTTGCTGGCTGCCCATGTGGTGTGCATGCTAATGGCTGGGTGAATGAATCAGTGCCATTCTGATAGAGGAGAATTGAGTACAAGGAACCTCTTTCTAGTTAGTTCACTCTGACAGCAGCCTATTGTAGTGGCCTGTCTACTGTCTCTGAACAACAACTGTACATGGTGATTTATCAGGGTTTCTCGTTTTTTATACACACAAAAGAAATCTTAAGGATTGCCACTTTAAGTTTCTTTTGATTAACATAATTTGTTTAGTGTTTTGACAAGTGTTAATCAGTATTAGGTGTTTCCTGTGTTAAAAATCACAGTTTTAATACAGTAGTAGTCATAATGTAAGTTGGCCTGTTTAATTAGGACAACGTAAACCTCTATTCATGAGCATAATCATCACCGCCAGGAACCATGTTCTGGCCTGTCTGCCTCACCTAGTCACAGGCTGTATTCTGTTTTGATAATTCATCTACTCTGGCCTGTTTCTGTCAGCATGAGGAAGAAACAGCTAATGGTTAAATCTCATGTTCTATGTACATAAACACTGGATTGGGTTGCACCAACTATTTGGGAACCCATTACCATAAGTCTCTTTTAACTTAACTCAACTCTAACTATCTAGCTTTAGTGAATTACTAAATGGGCTTGCTACCATTAAAACGTAAGAAAGGCCTTACCTGGAAAAGTCTAAGTAGGTTTCTAGGAAACGTAAGTTTGTATGTTGTGTTATTTTTCCAAAATATAATTTGAAATCTTCCTAGTTTACATCATTGTCTCAGATATGCCGACCATATTTCATATTCCATGTAAACGAGACAATGTTAGCAAGCTAACAATAGTTTTGTTACTAACAGTTCCACCTGACAGTTACTGGATGTAAATAGTAATATAATTTATATTTGTTATTAGTATAATAAAATACTAATAACTAATTTCTACCTAAGAACTCATATGCTGCAATCTCTTTTAATTTAGGGATGCGTTAATTGTAACTTAATAAACTAGTAACTAGGCGAAGTTTGAACTTACGAAAAGCTGGTGTCATATTTACAAGAAACCTTGAAAATGGGTTATTTTCCTTGCTCTCATACATGCCCATTTTGTGTCTTTTTGTGTCGGTTGCAGAAAAACCTATTAACACTGCTGTTTCTCTTTCTTTTCCTCTCTGCCAGGGATTGAGCTGTGCCTGCCAGGATGGCGTTTTTCCATGACCATGGTGGCCAGTTTTGTGGTGTTGGGTGGTCAGCTGCTGATGCCCGGGATGGCATACCTCTGCCGGGACTGGCAGGTACTCCAAGCTGTCATCATCTGCCCCCTGCTGCTGATGCTGTCCTACATCTGGTAAGAGCATCACTTTGGCACTAACCCGTCATTCTGTTAACAAGGTGTTTTACAGTTTAAATTCTACGTGAGACTGAAATATGTTACCTTGCACGGCAGCTGGATTCTCACGATATCACGCAAGAATTGCGAGATCACAAATCACACGATAATCCATCTTGTCAGGCTTCAAGTAATTAGTTTTTTGTCTGAACTACCAGCTTACCGAACCAATCAGCGTCCAGTGGGGAGGTACTGGCCGCTATGGGCGTGGTTTAGGGGTGTGTGACGGCTGCGACTGTTCGTTCAAAACAACAATGACGGATGTGATAGATAGATGGTTCATCCAATCACCTGCCAGGTATATGTTGTAAGCGCCTGCCCTTTGCCAAACAGTTTCCAATGACGACTTCTCAGGTGGTTCTGTGTAACAAACCGTCTGGCACATCAGGTTAGGAAATATGTGCTGCCATTTGCAATTAAACTCTACATGTGTTAGATTCTAAGCAACCAGTGATTTAATAATCGGGAAAAAAAAAACTGGTAAACTAAAGACACTTTAGCAGATTTACATCTACAATTTTTCACCAGTGAATTCCCAGCTGAATGTCTTTTTGTTAACTCATTTGCAGCAACCTTTACTGTGAGTGCAATCTCTTTTTTCCAAAGCTCCGGCAATAAATACTTGCGTATTCGCCTCCATTTATTCTACCGTGATCCACAGCACTGCTGGTGTGAGAAAAATATTATAATTAATATTAATAATTATTAGTAGTTATGAGAAAATCCAAGAATATATACGTGGATTTTTATTATAGGTTATCAAAGGCCTTGGCTTTGTTCAATGCTGTGCCCGAATAAAACAGACTCAGAAACGGTCCGAATCACTAATCTGATCAAACATACTGGTGATATGATACACTTCAATCAGAGTAGGACACAGAGAGAAGAACCGGTTTTCACCATGATACAGAGCAGAGGTCAGAAACCTTAGGCATACATCAGGGTAATCACTGCACAAACAACGATAACTCAGCAGTCAGATGGCTAAGCTGTGGAAAGGGGTTTGTAACAGTTTGTTGTTTACTTTGATGTGAGTATGGCCTTGCTAGCTAAAAAAGACTTACAGAACTCAAGGACATGAAGCGGGTTGTGAAACAGATATCACGCATAACGCAACCTGCAAGGTGCAGGGCAAGCTTTTATTGGCAAACCAGCCAACACGTTAGCCTCTTTCTGTACATGTAATAGGGCTGTCCAACACAGCACACACTACTGAGATCCACAAACGCATCAGCGACTCAGCCAGCTGGAGTCAGGTTTCACAAAAGGATTTTGGGAATTCATTCATTCTCTTGATTAAGCCAGACAGCGTTTAAGGGCACAGATTGGATCCATCACTGACAAAGTGGCTGACTCTGCAAATATAGAAATACAGCTGATTGGGCTGAAGACTTCCAACACAGCAGGTGATCTAAGTTTGCTGATTTGGGAAAACAACTTAAAACCACACTAGTACAACACAATTAATCCTGCACTTTACTCACATAGACAGAGTGTTCCAGAGAAAAGCAACCGACTGAGGCAACTGTGGCATTGTTTTTGCTGACTGTCTTTGAATCAACATATGTTTGTAAGGAGAAACCTGACCACTCACAAGAATGTTGCCACATGTAGCAATACAACTACCAGATAATAAAGCATGGGAAATGAAAGCCATGACAGGGATAACAATGGCTGGCAGTCATGTGTTTATGTGTTGTTCCCACTGTAAAGACATCCGGGAAGGCTATTGGGTATGTAAGTGTTCGCGTATGAACCGGATTTTTCTGTTCAGGATAGAATTTCTAAACTTAGCTTACCAATACAGTTTTCTTTTCTGCATTTAATTTAAAAATAATAATAATAAAAAAAAATGATGTGGTACTTCTAACCCTGATTAAGAGAGATTTCAATCTGCCTTTTTAAAAGGAGGATTCATTTCGTTTTGACTCATGTTTTTATGTCTTATTAACGAGGACATCCCCCGTCTTTTTGACAGGATCTTCCCTGAGTCACTGCGTTGGCTGCTGGCCACTCAGCAGTACTGCCGCTCCAAGTGGATCATGGGACACATAGCAAAGAAAAACCAAGTGAACATGGAGCTTGACACCGACAATATCCTCACAGGTAACGACATTAACACTAATTCTGAAGAAATCAGCATTAAAAGACATCGTCCAAGCTTTCTGTTTTTTCTTTTCTTTTCTAAAGAGCTGGGTAGTATCTCCAGCTGGGCTTTCCTCAATAAGACAGACTGACAAGGTTATATCTGCTTCCTGTCTGGTTGCCATAGTAACGGACCACTCCAGAGGTAGCAGTGGGTGTTGGAACATTACATTATGACACACTAGAACGTTCAATAATTTCATTATAGCCTGGGTGGGGGGACATGAGCTGACAGGATGGTGTACGGACGGCAGATGGACGCAGGTCATGCTCTTTGACCCCGGGTTAACTGTGTGTACATAAGACCTGCCAGAGGCAAAGAGCAGAGTGAACTTTGTTGTTGTTAAATGTCGTAGCAGATTGCATTTGTATTAAACTTTAACCGCACTGTTTACTGTGGTAAGTTTGTCCTGCTATTGCTGACTGTATTTTGTCAATACATTTAGAAAAACCAGTGCCACTGCTGGGAAAAGGCTCAAAGAGGAACCACTCATTGTGAAATTGGCTGCATCTTTTTAGAATTTGGAGACCGTGTGCTGATGCAGCATTGAGAAAAGTGCATTGCAACTGATAATAATTTATCCACTCTTGTCTTTATAGTAACTGGCTGTCCCCAACCCTTCCAGTAATGTTTACTTTTACATCTAACTGCTCAGCACTAAATACAATGTTAGGCACTAAATGTAATAACAGCCGCTGTAGCAGAGCAGTTGAGCAACTTTTTCAAGCACTCACGACACGACACGACACGACACGACACGACACGACACGACAGATGCATGTGTAACAACTTATTAGGTCATCTTTGGAAAGGGAATGGATTGATTTGCATATATCTCAGTTGGGATAGTCTTACTCAGAGGTTTGTAGCCAGGCAAGGGGATCACCGGAAAGCCTGAGTGGTACAGCCCGAGATAACCTTGAGACGGCAGCGTGGAATGTTGTCACATGCCTGAGTCAACATACAGTACCACAAAGCAGAGGTGTGTTTCTGTGGCAACACGCATACTGCTACCAAAACATCCGCCATTTGCTGTGTCATATCACCTGCAGGATAGGGCAGTTTCCCTCTCATGAACTGGTTCTGTTTCTTCTGTGAGCGCTGTCATACCTGTCTCACAAAGCAGCTGGAGACTAGTCATGTGGAATGAAAGGTGCTCATTAAAAAATACATGTGGAATCATTTTGTGGTTGCAATGAATCAGGCATGTCCTTGTTTGAATTTAGAGAACCCAGACTGCTGTCGAACTTTCCTTTGACCTGAAAACTGAATTTGACATGATGATTAACTAGATTACCCAGGGCCTGCTGGATATATAAGCAGGCTGATGACATTGGCTGAGAGCACCTTATTACAGATATGTTGGATTCAGTGTATATGTTGGCTGATATGTAAGCAGAATTTTGGACCACATAAATATTTTATAGGTTGCATTTGTAGGTATTTTTGACCCTTGTTTTTCTGAATACATGTGTAAGATATTTTTGTCGTATTTTGTATATTATTCAAATTACTGTTTAAAATTGTAGAATTTCCGATAAAGTTTATTGCCCATAATTTGTTGTCATCTAATGTTTACTCTTACTACCATCCTCAATAGAAAACGTAATTGTTACTGTAAATATCCTCATTAAATGTCTTTGTTAGAGCCCTTTTTCAAATTTGAGGGGTAACTGCAACAAAAAGTATTATCATTAGTAATCAGTAAAAAAGCACCAGGTACAAATATTACAGGTAGTGGTTTAAAAATTGTATATCATTGTCCGATTTTACCCATAACATTTTATAGATTTTTTTTCATAGAATAGAACTTATTCTCTTTCAACTACTAAAAATATTCTTTAATATTGTGCACCCCTAATTTACATAGCCTACAGCCTTACATAGTCATAATAAATAAACCATAACAGACGTAAACTTGTGGGGAAAAAAAAAAACTGTACTTACAAGAACACAACACAAGTTATATTTTCTTTATACAGAAATAATTATATGTAGTGATGCGACAACATAGGATAAATAATAATAACAGTAAATAATCATAAAGCCCAAAAAAATAATAATGCATTCATGCAGTGTCCAAAATAAGCAGGGCAGAAATGTAGCCTATTTTATAGACACTGTTGACTATTGCACTTTAGACTACTCAAAATTACTACACTTTACATTGCTAGACTGAAAGTTATGAAATAACTTAAAATATGCTCAAATATTGATATGGGCCTCAACAGTCAGATATCGGTCAGACTCGAGGATTAACATGTTTGCTTGTTTTCAGAACTGCAGAGAGCTCTTCAAAAGAAACCCAAGAAGACGTGCATTGTGAAAATGGTCGGGACGAGAAACCTGTGGAAGAATATTGTTGTGCTCTGCGTCAATTCGTACGTGTCTTTTGTATTAGTACTTTGAAAAACAGTTTGAACATTTACATCTCAAGGTGCTTATCTGTGTGGAAGGATCTGAAAACTAGATAGAGAAAAAGGGAGTGCTTGTGTGTGCTTGTATGTCTGTGTCGGGGCGAGGCAATGCCAGTCAGACGCTCCATTTTGAGCAGTCGATATAGCACTATTAACCTGGAGGCTCGGTACAGCATTGATCAGTAGCTCCCAATGCTTTTGCCCTTCCAAACTGTATGTGTGCTGCTCTCTCGTATCATCTCCGGTGGGATCTCTCCTCTCTCTCTCCTCCATCTGAGACCTCATCTCCAGCTAGGCTGACCCAGCTTTAGCTCTGCTTCACTGCATGGTATCCTTAACTCCCCAAGTCGGCATCAATTTTACATGAGCTCTGTCCTTATGAAACATTAGACGACCAGGAGAGAGCCTGTGTGAATGTTTACTCCCGTTTTGAGTATGCTTGAGGGTGTGTGTGCCTGTGTGTCAATAAGTCAGTGTTTACATGTGTGCAGTTTCTTTGAGATAAGTTGAGATGAGAGAAAATGTGATAAATCTCTTCCGCCTCCTCCCAACCTCTTCATCTTTTAGATTTGCGTGGTTCTGTTGTCTCTGTATCTTCTCCCTTGTGTTGACAGTGTTGTCCATTCCTTCTTTTTGTTTCTTTTCTACCATTCACTTATTTCTCTCCAACTGTACTAGTATCCCCTAACCTAGACTTGTGTATGTTCTTTACCTAACAGGCTAACAGGCTATGGGATCCACCACTGCTTTGCCCGCAGCATGATGGACCCCGAAGCTCAGGAGACAACCATGTTCCATAACTTCTATGCAGATTATTACACCATGGCAGGCATTGCACTGGCGTCCTGCATGGCGCTGTGCCCGGCGGTTGGCCTAATGGGCCGGCGGGGTGGCCTTCTCATGTTTATGATCATTACTGCCCTGGCATCACTGCTGCAGTTGGGCCTGCTCAATTGTGAGTACTTTATGAGGAACGCATGTCCACTTAGGATGATACCACAAGGATGTTGTTTATTGGCTTTGAATATCTGTGGCAGGCTGGTACTACGGTATTCTATATTTTTCTTATTGCCAACAAATCCAATGAAAAGACCAAAACAGGCAATGACCTGATACTACTACCAAAAAAACATAATGTCTGTGTACCCAAAGCCACATATATCGTATTCCTCTGTGCCATAGAGCTCCATTGTTGTCCAAAAACATTTTCTTTTTAAATATTAATGAGCCACAATTTGGCACTAGGGGACATGCTTCTTCGGTACAATGAACATGTGACTGATGTTTCGAGTCTACATACACGTCCTGCTGCTGGAAAAACCAACACCAGCGCACCAACAGTGTGTTCATTCATGGCAGATAATAGTCCCCAACAAATGCATTATTTAATCCTGTTTGCTAAAAACAACAGTACCCCTCTCATTTAGGGAATTGTTTAGCCTTTTTAATAAATGAAATTAATTATTAAATATTTGTGACACATTTTCAAAGTGTATGTTAAATCGTATTGAAAGTACTTGAATTAACTGTTAAACAATTAAATGAATACGTAGGGTAGAAAGATTTGGTGGAAGGTTTGACACAGTTTGTGAGGAAGCTGTAGTCAGAGAGCAACTTCTATCATAGCGGAGGTTTCCTGTCTGGACAATGATTCATCAGTATTGTTTATTGACTTTCAGTACAATCACTTTATGACGATATGCTCATATTGCATAGCACCTTTAAAAGAATTCTGTAAATGATTCCAAGCAAATTAAAAAGTAATGGCAGAAGTTATTGCAAACGCCCCGATACATTATTTTTTAATCATTTTTTCATTTAATGATATATGTTGATATTGAAAAAATATTTTTTTTCATAATATTGATTTCAGCCATCTTGCTTGTGTCTCCTACACGTACAGTAGGCTACATTATGTAAGATCTTAGTTTACTTTAGTTGTTTTTTAATGGAGTAATCGAACATGTCTACAAACTGTTTTGGTCAATGTGTACTAAAAAGTGTTGTAGTGGTCAAAACCGTGCACAAGTCAGTTTATTCAGTAACAAATGAGTGAGCCGTAATGTTTAACCTGAGTCAACACATCAAGGTTATGCTCAGGATTCATGTTCCCCTTTGAAGCTGTTTATGTTGTAACCTGTGTGTGTTGACAAGCTTTGCTCAAAATGTGTCCATATTTTTGTTTTTAATGTTTTACTCCAGATTTTTTATTTAATTTACTATCTGAGCACGTGATGATTTATTTTGCTTTGAATCTCTCACTGATACATATCTGTTCATTGCTCTCATTCTCCTCTAGTGCTGGGAAAGTACAGTGGTCATCTGAACATAGGTAGGATTATTTCTATTCTTCTTGAGTCTAGTATTTGAGATGGGTTGATCAATAATTAAGTACTCTTGCATAGATGCCATTTTTTTTATTAGCTTCACACTCCTTCAAAGTGTGAATTGAATTGTGTCATACCACTCACACCTAGGTTGCTGCATTATCTAGATGAGCTTTTAGGAAATGCGCTGCAAACAGACATCCTGCAGTATTTTATTAGGCATATACAAGCCCTGCGGAGAGACACATAATGAAGTCCTAGATTTAATTATGGCTAGCTTTTCACTAATTCATCCTCCTTGTGTTGAACAGGGCGAGTCTCTTTGCTATCGAGCTGTGAATCTCATAAATAGCCTTCTTTCACTGTTCTCATCTGTTTATTAATGTCTTTATCATCTCCTCACTAATCCCTCTGTGGGAAGCAAGAGCTGAAGCACACTCCTCTGATCCACGTTCTGTCCACTAGAGGGGCTTCTAACATTAACCTAGCCTTGAAGGGGATCTACGCCATTGCACATTGCACGCAACTTTTTTACATTCATTTTCCACCATGAGTACACAACGACAAACACAATCAACAGAGAACTCTGTAATGAAACATCATCTAACAAGTGTAGTGAAGCGGCTCTGTTGTAAAGGCTAACGGTGATCGGTTAGCACAATGATATGATGTTAGAAAGCACAGCCGAAACTATTTGTCATAAACTAAGTAACAAACGATGCTAACGGCATTAATACCTAAGCCAAACGGTGCTGTCACTACTATTTTAGCGATTTATAAGCAACCTGTTTCTTTCAGATTGTCACGTTACTGAGAATACAGCTATTAGAAGCTAATAGATGAAGTCGAGGCTAACTCTGACATCTGTAGGGCAGCTTACATAAACTTTAGCTTTCTCCATGAAGCTCCCAGCTAACGTTACTATAACTCGCAACGCAGTTAGGAAACAAGAACGAGCTAACTGTTAACATAAGCACTTTGGCTCGGAGGATGTCGATTTTAAAGTCAGATTGAAACTATTTCCCATCCTTCTTCCGATTTCCAGCCACAGCCTGTCACTCCCCCCTGTACTAACATTACTCGGTACGTAACGTTATCTTAGACCTTACAATGCCTTGTGTTTCTCACTCAGGCTAACTTATTGTTCATAAGACGTAACATGAGTGACACATGCGGGTAGGCCAAGGCGAGAAGAGGGAGATTAGCTAACGTTAGCCAACATATAAAAAAGTCACATTTGAATAGTAATTTCTGCATTCGAATAGTATTGATTTTTTTATTTTACTATTGAAATTATATTCGACTTTCGGTATTCGTTCCAACAGCCCTAATTCAAACCATCTTTGGTCTAAATAGGCTTATTATGCAACCAAACTTCTCAATAACTCATCCAAAAAAAAAAGAAATTACCATTGGAAGGCCATAACATTTTATTTGACCAAAGTTTATTAGCACTTTTACCCTTTTTTTTTTTTTTTTAAATGCACTAATTTGAAATAGTGGTATTTCAATTTTAACATGGCGTACTCAGTAGTGATTTTATATATATATATATATATATATATATATATATATATATATATATATATATATATATATATATATATATATATATATATATATATATATATATATATATATATATAGGTATACACTTGCTTAAAAATTCAAAATATTATGGCCTTTTTTGCTTCCATATATCCTTATCCTTATTTGTTTTCTTTTAAGCCATCAACCTGCTAGGGACTACAGGTGAAAATTAGCCTTGCTTTAATGTTCAAAAAACACTTTATTTTTCTCATACTACCCATGGCTGCTGCACCTGTATTCACCCTTTAAGCCCCCCTTCCCGACAAAGCCAAATCTGCTGTGATTGGCCAGAGTGTTTCCTGGAATCAGCGCTTCGCTCCGCAGCCTACGCTGTTGTTTCACTAGTATCAGCTGGAGCTATTGCAACGCAGTAAATAGCAGGACTTTGTACCGTGAAAAATCATCAATAAAGGTTTCTAAACTAAATACTAAACAAACGGACATGTCCCAGCAGTAGTGACCCGAAATTGGGGCGAAATCACCAACAACAGCCCCCCTAACCCTTATTTACATATGCCTTTTATAGACTACACAGTTTACTGAATACAAGTTGCCATACGTGTGTCTCCTGCTTTGTCTGCAGATAGCTCAGGTACACTGAAGAAGAACTTCTCCATCGCCTTCTCCATCATCGGCATGTTCTCTTCCCAAGCAGTCAGCAACCTGAGCATCTTCTTCTGTGCTGAGATCACACCCACTGTGATCAGGTAGGCCCAATGAAACTTTGGGGTGACAAAATGTGGAAAATGTGCTTTTACTGTTGAGGAGAGTAACAGCTGTTTTTAATGTATTGCACATTGTTTGTCATGAAACAAGTAGGGGATTAGTCCACAGTGTGTTCATGTTTGCTCTAGTTTGGGCATTGTCGACATTTTAAGTGTTTCTTCTGCACCAGTTGGGGGTGGCTTGTGGCCCAGAGGTAAAATGGTTGCCCCACAACCACAAGGTTGGCAGGTCAATCCCAGGTCATCCGCCCACATGTCAAAGTGTCCCTGAGCAACACACTGAACCCCAAGTTGCTCCCCGTATGCTGTATGTATAGCTGTCCACTGCTCCTAATCCTACTTAGGATGGGTTAAATGCAGTAATAGAATTTCACTACATTGTACTTTGTGCATGTGACAATTAAGAATAACGTTTGATCCTTTTAATGTCCTGATTCATTTCTAATTAACTTGATACAGTGGTTGGTGTCCATAGCATCACATGTTCCTGCAGATGGATTAGCTGCTCCACCTCCTGTTAAAGGAGGGTATGGAATCATTGAACAGACTCTTGCGGTTCAGTGTCAAATGTAATCCACATCTTGTAAAAATTAGCCATCCCCTTTGAGAATATATGACACGGTACTGGATGCTCAGTATCTGGGGTTATGTAAGGGGTGTTGTTCTGCAGTGCTCCAAGGGTGGCCTCTGGTGGGGAATTTAGGCAATTACAGGAGAGGAAGGGGAATCCATGTAGAGGAGGGCGTTTGGTAGTGCTGCAGCATACATCAACAGAAGAATGAAGAAAAACAAAAGAGGTCTTCCCTTTATATGAATGAATTAGGTGAAATTTCAGTACACGTCGATTGGGATTTACTTTAATTGTAGTGAACCGTCTTCCCCTGTGGCTGGTTTATACAAGGTGTATGAGTTTTTAGGCATGTGTGATCATAGATCATAAAATGTGATAACATTTTCCATCTCACCATAGGGGTGGTGGGCTGGGCCTGGTCCTAGCCAGCGCCGGCTTCGGCATGCTGACTGCGCCCATCATGGAGCTCCACAATCAGAAGGGCTATTTTCTTCACCATATTATCTTCGCCTGCTGCACTCTAATCTGCATCATCTGCATTCTCCTGCTTCCCGAGACACGCTTCCAACCCCTCCCTGAGACCCTGGCTGATGGCGAGAGCTACACCCGTCAATCTCTCCTTCCACCGAGGAAACCTGGAGAACAGCGCCTCCTGCTGGCTCAATCCGAGAGCAGTAGAGACTACACCAGGGTACATGACACGCCACTCCACGAAGCAGCCGCCACCGCAGTGTCCACTATGGACTCCACCGCCTCATCAGCTGTTGATTTGACCGTTCTGTCGGTCGGAAATATGTCTGCTCCCACGTTCATGGAGGTGCACCCTGGCAAGCCTGAGCTTAAAGACCCCAACGGTCACTCAGTTTTATCTTTATCCACAACCCCCATCACAGCCCTGGGTAAAGATGGCATCATACATGCCAGTAGAGAGCACCTGCTGTCTTCCACTCCATTACACAAACCCCCATGCGTCACAGACTCACTTTTAGCCGATGCCGAAGAACCTCCAGCAGAAGTCCTGGAATCTATTGAGCCATTGACGGATTCTGCCATTCCTGAAATGAATGACGTTGGTCCTTCCCCTACAAAAGAGTCAGCCACTACCCCTTCCCCTCCATTAGACCGTTCCACTCCCCCGGTCCCTCAAACTGTGCCTGCCTCCCTATTGATCTGCACCACACCCATCATCGAGCCCCCACCTAGCTCCACGTTAGAATCCCCCAACACAATGGGAAATGAGATCGACAGTATAGCCCCGAAATTCGACCCACCTTTGCTAGAGGCCGCTAATGCCACTTTAGCAGACTCCCCTACTCCATCTATGCATGACAGCCCCCCTCCTTCCCCTACCCCCTCTCCTGTTCCGATAACAGATTGCAACATTTCCACTGACCCTCCACCCTCCATTAGCACACACTCTGACATTCCCATCAAGTTAGAAATAGTGGAAGAATCTACATCTACTCCTAGAGACTCCCCCATACCTCCTGTCATAGACCCCCAACCACCACAGTTAGACTCTACCTCTCCCTGTGTTAATGTCATATCCCTTCGTTCCCCTACTCCCCCTAGCCCAGTCACCGTTTCCCCTTCACCCACTCCCCCTCCACCCATTGAATCAGGCCATACACCCTCAGCGGCCTCTTCCACTTCCCCTGTCATAGATACTCTTAACACTACTGCACCGATTCCTACCATTCTCCCTGTCACAGACATTGTGCACACCTCCACCCCGGAATCTACCACTCTGACTGTTCAGCCCACGCAGGATTCAGCTACATCCCTTGCTGTAGATTCAGCAGCAACTTCCATCACAGATTTAGGCGCTACAGAAGCAACTCTCCCCTCTCTAATGGTCTGCACTGTCTCCTCCCCCATAGACTTTGGCGTCCTTTCCATCAGGGACAGTGCCAGCACAGAAAACAACACTGTCAATGGTGTGGCGTCGTTATGATCCAGTGTTGCAGTCAGGAGACAAAGCTTTACGGTTGCACGAGGAAGCAGCCCACGCCACACAAATAACCAAGAAGGGGGCGAGGAGGGGGGCACAAACTGTCCTACTCTACCCTAGGCACTTACTGAAGATTGTCCTCACCTGGAGTTGAGTAGACATGTCTTACAGAGATGCTGTATGTTTCTCAATGTCCCCCCTTCCTGCATTTAGCCAATAAATGAGAGCACGCAAGTGAGAGAGTGCCAGAGGCTGGTTTGTGACAATGTGACAGTATCTTCTGCTCTTTTTGAATGTCACTGGAAATCACCAGCCTATAAACTACTTGATGTAAATGAATGGGAAATCACTGTCTGTCATTTTAAAGAGACTTACAACTATACCCACAATCACTGAGAGAACTGGTGAGACATACAATGATGCTAAAAACAAACAAAACAAAAATCAAATCACTGGTACTTTTGCTCAAATGAAATGTCTGTCTAACATATTTATACAAAAATATCGCCTTACCTGTATGGACAAAAAAAATCTGAATGTTACATAATACTTTTTGCCGAGGTAAATAATCCAAATTGGAGTGATTTTTCTAAATACAACGCCAAAAACTACTCTGACCAAAATTAAATGTAGACATAGTGCCAAAAAAAAATTAGTATAAGAGTATTTGCCTGTTAGGTGAAATACCGTTTAGTGTACTCCCCCGCCATAGACTGTATGTGGATTAAAGTGATTCAGATTAACCCTTTTCCAAAGTTCAGAAATACAAAATAAGTAGTAAATTGTTTATCAAATTACTGAAACGCTATATCATCATTTAATGAATTAGAATTGGGAGATGAGATTGAGATTTCTAAATTGCTTTCATGAACACGTGGTTCTTTATATGAACGGCGATATTAGAGAAAAGAATGACCCATATTTTGTCGGTCTGAAAAAAACTTATTTTTTCAATTGTTTCAGTCAACGGAATTGATGGTATGCAAATGCTTTTATTTGTAAATGTGATATTGTAAGTAAATGCATAATTAGTTGTTGAGCTTGACTAAGTCTTTTTTTTAATTCAAAGTATTTCAAATAATCTCCCATGGCGTGCCCTTATTGTACAAAGCTATACTACATTCTTACAGTATTTGTGGCATCTCAGTGTGATGCCACCTTATTCTTTGCAGTTGGGACAAAGCATGAAAATAATTGTGAACGTGTCAGCAAAACCTTAAAAGCAAACCTTAAAAAATACACATAAGCTATTTTTGAAATGAAACCAATGGATGACAAAATGTTCGATGTGATTGCCAACTGTCACAGCAAAGCTAACCTTTAGTGTGTTTTCCAAATCATGTTCTGACATTAACGTAGTTTATGTACGTATGCCAATGTGTTCATACATGCACATGCACAACTAAGTTTACCTTACAAAAAAATGCAATACATTATATATTTGTCAAAAAGACATTTTAAAATACAGGTCAAATCCTTATTTATATGTAAATTAACCTATTCATAATATTAAATTGACAAACTCTTGCTTAAGGAGGCACTTTCTCTTCCAAAGCCTGTGTCCATCTGTGGACGGCGTTATACTTGACTTGCGTGTAACTTGACAGTTACACACTTCATGCTTTGGAGGTTGTAATGTTTGTCAGAGATAGATGTATGATTATGGATAGACCACTGTTTACAACAACAACAACAACAATAATAATACTACTAATAATGATACATAATAATAATTACACTTTACTGTAAAACTCAAGAGCCAGGTGAATGATGTCTTGTCAGTTCAAATGTGATAAAACTCTCTCACGGTACGTCATATTACATTCACCCAGGGAGTATTGGTGATCTCATGAAGGTGTCATTCAGGAGTCAAAGACAACAACAGACTTGTGTCGTTGACACCATCTGGTGGTACACGTATGAAGAACCTTCCAGGTACTTTACTCACCAAAATCCTCTTTTGCTTTCATCGAAGTCAAATGTACACTGACGCAGGTGCTGCATATCTTCAGGTGTCTGAATGATTGAGCAAACCTGCCTGTGTTTGTTTTCCCTGTAAATGCAGCTTGAATCAAAGTATGAAAGCTTTTTTTCTCGATTGATTTCAATAGATCATCAAGTCAACAAACTTCCATTTAGTGAAAGATTCAAATGAACATTTAATGTCTTACATGTCATGCTGCTAAGCCTCAAAGCACAATGCCCTGCAATCATGTGAAGTCAAATTTAATGGAGCTTGGCTTGATAGTATATTTAAAAAAAATGGAGTGCGATTTTGAATACAGAAATTCTAGTATATTCTACTAGTAACTCATTAACTTTTGCAATAGACCCACATGTAATGTACTCTGTGGAACAGAGTGTTGACACTGGATGTATTAAGGAATTCTTGGCATCTGCAGTAAAGAGTGAGTGAGTTGACTGTTAGTGGTCAGTAGCTTCACATTACTCTGAGTCCGCGTTGTCTGTGAGTATTGTTCTTTCTGTCTGTGTGCGTATTGCAAAAAAGCCACATGCAGCACCAGTGTAAAGACGGTGACACAGCACAATACAACCAGTGTCTATTCTAAGATCTGTTGCTTCCATTTTCACAACTCTCATGCAGCTATTTCACGGTGCTGATTAAGAGTAATTTATCTGGAGTAAAATTTAAAGTAAAAAATCTGTAAAAGCGATCCAAAGCAATGTTAGCACCAGCGACAGGGTGGACTAGGAGACAGTGACTTTCGGAAAAGCAAAAAAAAACTGGTTATGCCTTTGTAAATAGTAGATGTGTGGAAACGCCCAGCGTTGCTAAGATGAAGGATCATAACATGGACTAATGAATAACATAGACTAATGAATAGTTTTGAACCCCGGTGTACACACATGTCAGGTTTTGCTTCTCTCAACTGTGCGACTCAGATTCTCCTGATGGGGAGATTTGAATGAATGTAAAAACCATGGATTGTACCATTTATAATTTCTGATTGTTTGGTTTTGTTTTTGTTTTAACAGACATAATGCACTTGTATATAAGCCATACCTGTTGTTAAAATAAACCACTATTTATTGATCAACTATGGATATACCCGAGTGTTTCATTTTGTAACATGGATTTTATTAAAAGTAGATCCCAGGCAAACAGCAGTCAAATATTTCCACTGCTGGCTGGAGGGCTTGTACCTTTTTAAAGAACAATAAAACAGGGAGTGCATGACAGTTTGCTATTACAATGTTATTTTAGTCATCAAATATGGTTTCAAAGGCTGGGTTACCGAGCGTGCAAATGTCCCAGACCCTCAGGGGCACCCTCTGTGTGCCAATTACTTTGTGGTGATATGATTAATTAGTGGTTCACAAGGGTTGAGCTGAAACATTTCAAATCCAGACTAGTCTGAATCTGTTTTGTGTTCTCTGTGTGCGAGTCCTCCCTTGCTGCACAGTATATCATTAACTATCAATTTGTTTGGTGAAAAGTGTCACTAAAGCACAATTAACAAGGCTTCATAGCCATGCTGGCTGTTTAGGCACAGAAATGCTTTGAACTAAATGCTAACGTCAGCATGCTAATATACTCAGAATGACAATGCTAACATGCAGATGTTTGACCATCTTAGTTTCCTAGGCAACCTATTTGGTCATAAACCAAAGTTTTGGACAAATTCCAATTTTTGACCCCATAAAAAAATAATGGAATCACCAACATTATTACAATTCATCCTAAGGGGAACATGGATGTATTTACTCATTTTTACAACAATCCATTTGATAGCTGTTGAGACATTTCACTCAACAAAAACAAAATCACAATTGTGAACCACATTAGTGGGGCAAAAGGAAAAGTCACGGGATCACCAAAGTCACTAGGATTCATCCTATGTGGACAATGAATGTCTATTAACTGTAATGACAATCCACCAAGGGCCAATGTAGCTCCTGTTTTTTTACCCAATCTTGAGAACCTGTATTATAGAGGGGCACTGCATGTGTTATAATCTAGTTTAAATATATATTTAATATTTCAGTTAATATTATGCTTATGTGGTTGATTCAATTATTAACTAACTCTATCTAACTGACATCTGGGGCAGGGTAGCAGCACAGAAATACTGGTTGGTTTCTTGGATTCTGGCCAAAATGGGTTGGGGAACATTATGTGTAAACCCCAGGGCTCAAGAAATGAGCCCTGCAGCATTTTCTTAACTAATAAGAGCATCTACATGCGTTATTCAAACTACAACATAAAAGCATCTATGAGTTAGCGTTACACTTCCCTAATCAGAATATCCAATTATGTTTTGTTTTAACCTGAAGTTTGAAACAAACGGACTTATTTGTATAGGCTAGTTACTCCTGAACAGTGTAGGCCTTTTCACACGGTCCTAATTGAATCAGCACAAAAAAAAGGCAACATCCCCGCTGACCGGGACAGGGTGATGTCAGGAGGATGATGCGGCATGATCCTCTAGACCACTGCATCAAAGCCGAGCGCTCCTATTGGCAGACAGGGATATTGGGATGCTGCGCTGTGTGTAACGTCATCTGACCAGCAGCACGTTCATCTATCTCGCCGGCTCAACACTCGCTCTAGAAATGTGGTGCAGATTTTGAGAAACACTACGGCAAGAGACTGAAGACTGGACGCCGGTAAAGTCGAGACAGGACGCTCTGTGCCCGCATCCGCAACGCACCATGAGGGAAATCGTTCACATCCAAGCCGGACAGTGTGGAAATCAGATTGGGGCGAAGGTATGAATGTTGTCATTCAATTTAAGAAGGGGGATACATGTACGTACTTATAATTTTAATGCGGAACGTGCCACGTGTTAATGTTTTAGTGTTTTTTTTGTTGTTGTTGTTGAATCGTTAATAGACTCGAGTCATTTCAATAATTAGTTTGGCGTCTTTTTGGCATTCATAAATAACCATGTCGTTTTTTTCGTTTGATATATTGAGATCTTTTTTATTGAGATTATTTATTGTTTATATTACCTATGTGCAGGGTGCGGTTCAGCTGTGATGTGGCCCCCGCTGCTGCGTGTCATTTAGTCACCAAGCAGATGCGCAATCACTAAAATAAGGCCTGACAGTACGCGCTTTAACTCGTTTTCACACCATGTTATGTTGCTAAATGACCCCAACAACTGAAGTTCATATGCTTATGTTTGTTCTATCTTAGTTCTGGGAGGTGATAAGTGATGAGCATGGCATCGATCCAACCGGTAGTTACCAAGGTGACAGTGACCTACAGCTGGAGAGGATAAATGTCTACTACAATGAGGCATCAGGTAAAGTAAAAAGGGGAAACAGTATGAAAGTTTTAAATAAACCACGTTTGCATCTGAATAAGTTACTATTCCATGAAGCTTTGTTTCCATTGCTCACTATCCTTGCATCACCTTATGCTACACAGACCTCATTTCAATGCCACAGCATGCTCATATCATAAATTTAGCTGCAAGGGGAAAGTAGGTCCCACAATGAGTGCAGGGAAAAATTAGGACAGTGAATCTGCTAAAATCTCTCTCTCTCTCTCTCTCTCTCTCTCTCTCTCTCTCTCTCTCTCTCTCTCTCTCTCTCTCTCTCTCTCTCTCTCTCTCTCTCTCTCTCTCTCTCTCTCTAGGGAGCACAGGTATCTGCAGTCTCTGTATAGCTGACCCCGGGCTCACTGTGCCTTGGTCTCATCTCAGTATCTGATTTTATTGACATGGCATGTTGAAGGTCATTACAAATGCATTGCGTGTCATCCGTCGCAGCATTGAACAGTCAAACAACGACGTTGAGTATTTATGCAGCTCTGTAGCTATAGTGATTCGGTCTTTGAACCGATGATGTCAGAGAAGGACAAGTCAGTGCAGATCTCGATATATGTCTAGACGGGATTGAGATTACTCATCGCCTTTGCATGAATGAAAGTCCTGTGCAGGAGGCACATCTAGGCCTAAGCAGCATATTCACTACCACTAACCTATTTTTCTAGCAGCAAGCATTATTGATCCTTTGTTTCTATGTTGCATGCTGGCATCAGTGTAACCTACTGGGTCACTGTTGCATTGCACACATTAATTTCTCTTTTGAAATTAAAATAATAGACTTGAATATGTTTTCAGAAGCAAGCTACATTAGGAATTACACAGGCAAGGAAAGGGGAAAAAAGAGGTATGGGAAGAGGAAGATTGCTTTGTTGGAATGCATTCTCCAGTGCTCAGCACTTTGTGAGCCCCACTGGTCTAGAAGGAGCAGTGCAGCATGCTGCAGCAGTTTGCTTGCAAGGAGGGTTACAGACTAAGATGGATGGTGGAGGAACACAGTCAAATGCAAAAAAAAAAAAAAAAAACAAGATAAGCTTTCCAGATTGATCACAGGCTGTAGTATCCTTTAAACAAAAGGCTGTTTACCTAAAGGATTACATTAACAAACAGTACTGCTGTATTCATATCCTTTTAGATCAGTATAATTATGGAGGAAATACTCTTTCGAGTTTTTTCTCATGGTTTACTACAAATGTTCTGATATCATGCACATTGAGACTGCCGATATATTACTCCACCCTTCCATCCAATACCTCTCTCTGTCCCTCTATCCTCTGCTCTTTTTCATCCAAAGGCAGCAAATATGTCCCTCGTGCCATTCTTGTTGACCTGGAGCCAGGAACCATGGATTCGGTTCGCTCCGGCCCGTTTGGACAGCTATTCAGGCCTGACAACTTTGTCTTTGGTGAGTAGACATTAAATCATTATGTCAGTGCTCACCCTGAACCAACTGCAAATACAATATGTGTGTGTGTCAGCAGCTGCTGTCATACCCTGTAAAGCTGTGCTTAGTTTCACCTGACAGCACTGTATTTTTCCAGCATAAAGCCTCCGCAGTCTCTCCGCGATGGACCAGTAGTGTGATGCATTGTCCATGTGCAGCTGAGTCAGACTGAGACAGCTCTCATGGTGACTCAGCGAAAAATATATGCCTACTTATAGACGATGCTGCAGTCCTGCTCACAAGTGAGGATACACTGGCCAATAAACTCCACCGCAGGATTATAGAATTATAATTAATTAATAATTATAATTATAGTTCACCAGAAATATAATATAGAATTATAATTAATTAATAATTCATTAATAATTATAATTATAGAATTATAGTTCACCAGAAATATAATGTACCATGTCTGGATCTTGAAGGCGCTAAATAACTCATGGACATTTACTAATCATTACACATTTTATTTTCACATATATAATTAATAACGTAATGTATTTGAGTGCCTGTTGCTAACAAGGAAGACTTTATGAAAACGTTGTAACAAATGGCTCTATTAATGGTTAATACATGATTTATTAATGCTCAATAGATCCTTACATCCGCTACATAAAATCAGGAGTACACCAAAGTTATTAGAAATAATCTTGAAGGGGACATAAATGTCTATACCAAATTTCATGGCAATCCAATAGCTTTTGAGACAACCACAAATGTCCGTCTCATGGTGGCGCTAAAGGAAAAGTTAGGGTATCACCAAATTCATTAGGATCCATCCTCTGGGGACCATGTCTATGTCTATACAAAATATTACGCCAATCCATCAATAAAGACATTTGTTACAACTTATAAAGCCGTTATAAAGTATGCCTTAAGCAGAAAGTGGCACCATTATTTGTCTAACATGATTTGTCCTTAAACATTGCGTGCATCATGCAGGTCAAAGTGGAGCAGGAAATAACTGGGCCAAGGGTCACTACACTGAGGGAGCTGAGCTGGTGGACTCGGTGCTGGATGTGGTGAGGAAGGAGTCCGAGAACTGCGATTGCCTCCAGGGCTTTCAGCTCACCCACTCACTGGGCGGAGGCACAGGTTCAGGAATGGGTACACTGCTCATCAGCAAGATCCGCGAGGAGTACCCCGACCGCATCATGAACACCTTCAGTGTCATGCCTTCCCCGAAGGTGTCTGACACTGTGGTGGAGCCCTACAATGCCACTCTCTCTGTCCACCAGCTAGTGGAGAATACAGATGAGACCTTCAGCATTGACAATGAGGCCCTGTATGATATTTGTTTCCGCACCCTGAAGCTGACCACACCTACCTACGGAGACCTCAACCACCTGGTTTCAGCCACCATGAGCGGGGTGACCACTTGTCTACGCTTCCCTGGCCAACTCAACGCTGACCTCCGTAAGCTGGCTGTCAACATGGTGCCCTTCCCCCGCTTGCATTTCTTCATGCCGGGCTTTGCGCCCCTTACAAGCAGGGGTAGCCAGCAGTACCGCGCCCTCTCCGTGCCAGAGCTCACGCAGCAAATGTTCGATGCCAAGAACATGATGGCAGCCTGTGACCCTCGTCACGGACGCTACCTCACTGTGGCAGCCATCTTCCGCGGCCGTATGTCAATGAAGGAAGTGGATGAGCAGATGTTGAGTGTGCAGAACAAGAACAGCAGCTACTTTGTTGAATGGATTCCCAACAATGTCAAGACCGCCGTTTGCGACATCCCTCCCCGTGGCCTCAAGATGTCCGCAACCTTCATCGGCAACAGCACGGCCATCCAGGAGCTGTTCAGGAGGATCTCTGAGCAGTTCACAGCCATGTTTCGCCGAAAGGCCTTCCTCCACTGGTACACCGGCGAGGGAATGGATGAGATGGAGTTCACAGAGGCTGAGAGCAACATGAATGACCTGGTGTCTGAGTATCAGCAGTACCAGGATGCTACCGCTGATGAGATGGGCGAATACGAAGAAGATGAAATAGAGGATGAGGAAGAAGTCCGCCATGATGTTCGCCACTGATTGTAAAACACTGGCATGACACTCTGACTCTCACTGTTGGACAGCGCAGTGAGATCATAAGAAGTACGCTACAGATGCAGTTGTTTAGCTAAAATTATTTTGCATTTAGATATGGCTTATACTGACAATAATCATGAGTGGTGTTAGAACCTTAAAAACATGCAAGAACCATAGTAATTGATTTTCCAAGTCATGCTTTGCCAGTGTAAAAAATAAGTACAGTCTTGTTCTAAACACAGTTTTGTAACATTTACCTCAACATGCATCCACTTTCTCAAGTCTCCAATAAAAGATCCAGTCCTGTCAATACTTCATGTCATGTTTTTACTTGATGGTTACACAGGTGTAAAGGTGAATAAGGGCAGACTTGCTCTGCATTTATCACAATATCCTTGTTTTAGTTGTAATGTGTGATATGTTTACACATTAACTCTGTATGGATGAGACATAGTTTTGTTAAGGTGTGATGCTATTTTATATTTTTCTAATTGTCAACAAATTCCATGAACACCCAAAACCAACACAAAATTGAAGCTACCTGTACTATCAAGTACTGTATGTGTAGTCATTTGTGCCATACCTCCATTGTTCAGAAACTATTAAAAACTGCACGGCTGAGCTGGGTGACACGTTCCTACATTTAAATAATGGTATTGTAGTTTATTTTGAGTCAATCCCACATACAGTCTTAGTGCAGTAAATACTACAGAGCCCAGCTGTTTTAGGAAATTGTTTAGCCATTTCTAAAGCTTGAAGAATGTATTTGTGATCAGTTTTTAAAGATTTACATCTTCAATACGAAAGAATGGGCTTTAGTGCCACCAACAGGGTAGGCAACTCCGATAGTAATGAAGGACAGACACTGCATTGTAGATTTTGGTAATGTAATGGGATTTGTTGACAGTAATAAAAATATAGAATTCCTCAGCCTTAACCTTTAATGTACTGAAAGTACAAACGTTTAGCTCTGTTAAGAGCAAACGTATCTTTAATTTATGCAGAGAGTCCCCTTAATATGACAAATAGCTACCTCTTGTGATATACATGTTGCAATATATACATTTGAGTAATCATAAGCCTGGAAACTTGGCAAAAAATAGTTGAATTTAGTAAAGGTGCAGAAGCCACTGTGAAAATGTGATCTACAGCATTTTTATGCAGATAGGGATTGGATTGACACACGTCCAAGCAACCAGGGAGGAGCCCAGTGACAGTAAAAAAAAAAAAAATCTTGACAGAACTTGCAGAGAAAGTAATAGCAGAATTTCAAAACATGCGTTAATCACTTGTCGTTGTCAAGTACACCATGACAGCGACGTGATGAACCTTTATGATAAAATGCTTGGGCTGTCTGACGAGACAAATGAGCACACAATGCTCTTCAGACAGTTAGGGCAGAAACTGGCTGTTACTAATCTCTCAGGGTTTAAATGTGCTGCAATTTTGGCCACACCCCAGTCAAGGCTGTCAAAGCAAGAATTTTCCATTTGACAGCTGATGAAAAACATCTGCTTTGACATGAGTGATGGCCAAAAGAGCAAAACCTAGAATTAAACCCAACCCAGATAGAGTAGCAGAGCAGCAATTGTTTGCCCTGAGCCAGAGGTAAACAAAAGATGCTCATTACATTACTCTTTAGTGGGGAATTAGATTTAAATCATGTTAACTCTTCTCCTTTCTTTTTTGCAAAAGCAAATATGGATTTAAAACAAATGATCCCAGTCAGAAGAAAGACAAAAAAAAGAGCAAAAAAGCAAAAGCAAAAGAGAAAAAAAGAGGAAGTAACCTTTGCAAGGTAGAACTGAGATCAGTAACATGCTGTCAGTCAGATCACCTCAATCAACCTAATAACTATATTTCAAATTCGCGATCAGAATGTTGTGTTCACTGACAACTCTGTCGGAGAAAAATAAAAGTTGGGGTAGGGTGGCATATTATCTAGATGACACTTGTTTTGGTTAGACTTCCGTATAATTCCTATAAAGCAATAAAACCATATACATTGGCTAAATACTCTTTAGTTTTGTGGATGTTTAGAATTATGTAAATATATACACAAACTGAACAATGTCCCTCCACAGGGAAGAAACAGAACAATGAATGGGATAAACTACATGAGACATTTGATGAAATGTGTATAGCTGTGTATAAGCACAAAAATACATTTCATGCTATTTTTGCACATTTTGCACAAGCATGGTTGAGTCATACTTCAAATAATTTTGGATTTCAATGGTACAGTAGAGAAAATACAAAGGATTATTAGTTTACTCTTTAATAAGCATCGAGATAATCAGTTTCAACTCAATGCGTCCATATTTATTATTAACTTTCCCCAACTCATCGTGAATCTCATCTGTGGTACCTGAGACTCTGTCTTTGCCCACAAGGATACATAGCTTAGTGACAGTGCGTTTTTCTTACTGTGGGTATTATAAAGAACACACATTACAATAATACAATATCAAAAGTGTGAAAACTTGCAGTGTGACTTACAATACTAAAAACTGCAGTATTGTAAGTAACACTGCAAGTTTTCACACTTTTTATATATATAGCATACATCAACTCCTCCTGTGCTCCGTCAAACCCATACCATCTGTTGACTGCATGCATGGATGGTTGTTTGGATATCTAAGATAGTGGTAGAACTTGTTCTTTGACCTGTGTACTACTGCTACAAAGGAACCATTTGTATCCGATCTACATAGGCATGCCATTGTTTACTTAGACTTCTTCCTGAAAGTCTCACTGAATGAAACATGTTTTACTCATAACGAAGTTGTAGGTCAGGAATGGATTTTTATCAAACTCCACATTCAGTTGGTCTGAAAGGTTATTGAATATGGATTTGACAGATTCTTTGACAGACATTGTCAATTCAACACAACTCCACTGCTTTTACTCATCAAAGTCTATTTACAGAAGTACTCTTGATAAATAAATGCTGCCTTTAAAGAATTTGCTGAGGTTTTAGTAGAAAAGTCAACTGCAACATGGAATTATATAGACATAAACAATTTTAAATCTAGTATTTCAAAACACTATAATGTATCAAGTTATCAAACCCTTTTAGAAAGAGTACTTTACAATAAAGTGGAAGAATGTATCTGTTTACACCTGATTAGCCGTTTATTTTGATGACACCCTTCCTGTTAAAAAGCTAGATGACCGAAACATTGCACAAGTAAAAAATTGTCTCTTTAAACAAAGAAACTATGGTATCATCCAAACACATACTGTATGCCTTTGCCCGTATGCCTTACAACACATATTTGAAACAAGGAAATAAGGGTCAATACAACAGCTTTTTTTCTATTCAATTTTATTACAACAGGAGGTGCAAAACCTATATGCTTAAAAAACGTATACATTATATGCTATATTCATACAGCACATTAGAAACTACAGATGAAAATACATATACATCAATAGCAAAAACCGTGTAATTGCACCAAATGTTTTCAGTAGCTTTGCAAGCTCATTCTTGATTACTTTGCCTTTCCACATCATGGATGTATAATAAGACCGATCCACATACCCAAATTATGTTACCACTAGACAAACACACACACATAGAAACACACAATAAAAACAACACATTAAAAGCCTTTATTCCACGGCCTTGTTGAATACTGATTCCGATTGGTCAATCTTGGCTTTCTACGGTCGGCCCATGGTTGCCATGGACGGAGTTCTGATCATAGACCATTTTTAAATCAATAAAATCTGTTTGAAATCACTATTTGTGCTCATGCGGAGCTCATACTGCTGATCAGTGGATCACAAAGGGAGAGAGAGGGTGGAGGAAACAAGGATCGCTAACAGCCCTAATGGCAACAGTGCAAACAGAGTTTTAGTTAGCTCCATGGTTAGCTCACTCACTTTTAACATTTTACAGATTTGGCACTTAGATCTTTTGGAGTTTACACTTGGCTTATTGTAAAACCACAATTTAGAAACCCACACATATTCCATAGAAATAATAAAAAGAGTGCAACAATAGAATTGAGAATTTGTGCAGTATTCTCTTCTTTGGCTTATAGTCTGATGACTTTATTATCTACTGATAATAAACAATTTACTCCCTTCTTGGTGTACTATATCATTTAAACACTTTGGTTCTCCTGCAGAGGGTGCTTTCATCAGTTGTACATTACAAACAGCAGTTATCTATGTTCCAGTATAATTCAGCAATCTAAAAGGTCAGCAGAACAGCTTATGGCATGACACTAGCTAAAATATTCCAAAATGCAACCAAAGCATCTTTACATCACACCACACTATGAAAATACAGTACACAGAGCACTGTTCCAAGCCTATATGGATACATGCAACATTATAGTAACTACAGAAACTTTGTTCTACCTAGACTTTAGTCACTCAAAATAACTATGCTTTTCGAGACTAACAATTTAAGGTATAGAGTATTTTTTACAGGCAAGTGACTGAAGAGCTCTATGCTGTGTTGTTCTAATCTACAAGAGCAATAAGTAAGATTGTATCTGCCCCACAGCACATAGTGATCATAGTATCAATATAGGAGTTTATTAAGAGTATTAATCCGTACCAGTGACATGATTATTTGTCAAGTGCTACAATTTTGCATTCATTATAATAACCTTGTGAGCCTTTAAAAGCACCTAGCTGACACTTGCATATAGCTGTAATCGGACATGTAGAGGCAGGTAAACTTTTTGTTTGTACTGTTAAGGTCTGTTATATTTACTTTGGCTGTTCCTGCTCTTAAGCCATGCAGTATTCTACCTGAAATAAATATAATGGTTTTAAGTCATTTGGTGCTTAAATGGGCATTATCAGGATTAGAGAAAGAGGTGAATTACATTTAGCTAAGTATGGGAATGCAATGCTTTTTATGGCCATGATAGTCATGTAGTCAATGCCATGTGTTACACTGAGTAGTGTTATCACTAGATGAGAACAAACAGTATTGCCCTTTGGTTAAGCCGACTAAAGTATGCTTTTTACCAGTTTACCACAATGTATCACAATATCTATCTGTATGACCATCTACTGTATGTATTTGCATACTGTTGTATATTTTAGTATACTGAAATATATTTCAGTATATATCAAAACTAGTGTGACTAGTGTGTATGCTAAACAAAAGGGCTGCTTTACGCCCTTGTACTAGATTCAATATTCCTCTCAGTGACAGAGACCTTCTTACGTTGCACAACCACTCTCTGGCTTCCTTTCAATTTGGGTGTGGCTGTCACAGTAAAGTCCTCATTTGATCCCGAAGAACCGCGTGAAGCCAGTGAAAAACTCTGAGTTTGAACATTCAAACCTTGACCTCTTGCCTCCAAACCCTGCTCTGCAGCCCCATGTCCTGTCTGAACAAAGCCCTGTGCTAAGTGTGCACCCGAGGACCCGTTCTCCACCACTAGCACTTGTCTAGACCTGGAGTGGGTTCCTTGCGAATGGCCTTGTGCTACCTGCCCTGTCACTCCACCCATTCCTACTTGCCTATCTACAAGGACCACACCATGAGAACCTTGCAGGCCACCAACCTGCACCATCCCCTGACCACCTTGCAGGCCACCAACCTGCACCATCCCCTGACCACTATGCAGGCCACCAACCTGCACCAGCCCCTGACCACTTTGCAGGCCACCAACCTGCACCAGCCCCTGACCACTTTGCAGGCCACCAACCTGCACCAGCCCCTGACTTAGCCCAACTTGGCCTACTTGACTCATTGCCTGCTGGGTGCCCCCTGACACAAGCACCATTTGGGGCTTGGACTCGACTACATACATGGGCGTGGCAGCGTAGTACATCGTGGGCTGCTGTATGAGCAGTGTCTGACTGGAAATCCCACTCTTGTCTTGGACATGTACGGTGGGAACGGTGGCTGAACCCTGGGCTCTCTCAGTGATTCTCTCCTCATGCACGATGGTGGAGGATCCAGACGCTACATTGGAGGTGTTGAGGGCGTTGATGTTGGCGTGGTCCCTGTCCCTGATTTTTTCTGTGTGAGTATGGACATATGTGTGGGTGGAGGGCCGGACAGGAGACACTGGTCTGGGTGGAGAGAAAGAAAGCTTTGCATCCACAGACTCTGTTACCAAGGTCGACCCCTGACAAATCTCAGCCAGGGTTTTGAATTTAGGCCCGAGATCATTGAGGAACGCAAGGTCATTATCATTCTCAAGAAGGCTGCAGCAACCTGTAGAACCTGCCAGGGACTCATTACCCTCATAGTCATAGACCAGCAGAGCGTCCTTTTGCTGGGATTGGTGTGCAGCATGGTTGGCTTTCTGCAAAAAAATAAAACCAGAATATATTGTTGTTACAAACTTAAAATTCACAATGTTAGGCTTTTGTTAAAAAAAACCATTAAACTTGGATTTTGTATGTGGTGTTTTATGTACTCACACTTGAATAATACTCCTCCAGGAACTGATCAGATAGAGCCATCCCATCAAAGGCCCCAGCCCTGTATTGAGAGAAATTATTTTCTTGTCCTGTCATTATCTCAGCATCACCGTAATCCAACCACCTCTGCCGGCCGGAATAATTATATTGGTTGTACAGGCGCATGTCCTCGGCTGTCATGGTAGTATTTAGGCCCCTGCCGAAGGTCGCGCCTCCCCCTGCTCCAGCTCCAAAATCAGTCAGTTCTCCATCGTACCGCTTTCCCTCATAGGTCATGGTGTTCTTGGCATTCATTGTGCCACCATCGACTTCCACTGGGACATGTAGAAGAGGAACGTCCTGTGGGGAAAATGTGAGATCCCATCAGAGATGTAGCATTTTGGGCACATTTGGTTGACACATTTTAAAACTAAATATATCTAATTATTGTATATAAGTATTGCATGCTAATCAAAATACCTTGTCTTCTCCCTGTCCCTCAGTGTGATATGAGATGAGCTGTTGCTTCGTATCATAAGGAATGGCCTTGAAATCTCCAATAGCTGCTGCACCTCCACACAGGCAGAACAGCAGCAGAAGGGGCAGCACTGAAAATACACGTTTCACACTATGTCAAGAGAAAGTCTTATGAAAGTAAATACTGGTCAGGTTAAAATAAAGCCCACCGATCAATCAGTGAATTACTTTCATTCAACAGAGGGATAATACTCGTGGGTAGACAACACATCTTTGTTAAATGCACGATAGAGTCATGATCTGCTTCTTTCAAAAGATTCCAGTGATCCACCCATTTTTCTTTTGCAAATGTCTCCAAGCACGCTGCAACATGTCAGGTTAGGCAACCATGTAGAGGCAAGTTAATGATTCTTATTAAAACAGCCAACCAGGAAGAGAAGGAAATAAGGAATACTCGTACTCACACAGCAGAAGCAGCAGTCCCAGGAGCAGAAGCAGGACACCTTTAGCTCCAAAATCCACAGTCTTTGTAGTGCGTGACATACAGGTTTTAGTGACGTCATGGCAACTACACACAGTTACGTCCATCATCTGAACATCAGCACATGACTTTCCCTGCTGGTCTTTGATCTCCACTGCCACTTTGTACGTGCCTGGCCACAAGTTGGCGTGGTCTCGCAGAATGGCTGTGGTTTCTAAAGAAAGACGAGAACCACGTTTTAAAATGTGCTGTGGGAGTTATTAAGACGTTTGTTTGTTTGTGTCTTGTAATATATGATAGTGCTTCCTTTCTTTATACAGAAGTGATAAAACCAAGATGGACCTTTTTCACTACAGACAATTACTTGTTAGGCAGGAAAAGCAGAGATGAGGCTAAAGAAAAAGTAATCCATCCTTTACATGTTTATATTAATCACAGAAATGTGTACCATCTGAAGCCAATTAAATACATACATTGTAATGACCACAATCTGCTTGCAAATCTAATGTTTTGGAGTTAAAAACTAGAGCTGAACACTAAATTTGTGTTCTGGAAAATTGCCAAGCCCTAATTGAAACCTTACCATTAAGATACTCCACTGTCCATCCCCCCTTGCTGCTCCCCTGAATCACAGTGAATTCAAATGGTGCAGAATTGGGGAACTTGTCTTCGTCTACGGCTGTGGCGTAGATCACATGATCCTCAAGGCACATGGTCTGGATTGTAGTGGTCAGTTTCGGACAGTGATCATTAAAGTCCTCTACCTGAATGGCTATGGTCCCTGTGGCAGTTTTTGAGGAATCCTCTGAAAACCAATCAAAAGAGTGATTATTATTCAACCTGTTGTGCACCATATCAGCCCATTGGAGAATCTTTTTTTTTACAGAACTCACCATTGGAGATGCATATAATTTCAGCATAATATGTTCCATTGATCAATAACTTGGATTCTCTGTCAGGAAGCTTATTCAGCTTGATCTCTGCCGTCTTTCCATCAACAATCAACCAGTTGCCCTCATCTTTCAATTTAGCATACCTATAAATATAAAAATCCATATATGTGAGGACAAAAAAAAGCTAATCATGTAAAACACATCAAATCAGAGATGCCAAGAAAGATATCTATACATCTGCTGTTTAGTGACTTTAGTGATCTTTCACTATGTGGCCGTACCTTACGTTGGTGGCTGTTTTTAGTGTGTCACTGTCAATAGCAGAGTAGGTGGTGATAACTTTGTTGATGAAGATGGAAGACTGGTCCTCAGAGATAGTCACCACTTTGACACTTGGTTGGAATCGGGGGCCTTCCTTCTGATTGAGCACATTGATTTTAACGGGGTAGGTTTTTGAGATTATAGTCCCAGTCCCACTGCCAAAATTGTATGCTGCTTTGTTAGAAAGAGCCACTTCCAATTTGAGCGTCTTTAGTTCCTCATAGTCCAAGGCCTGCAGATTCAAGAATAATACACAGGATATATATATAGTTAGCCTTAGCTTTTGTAGTAATGTTTACTCTGCTCACGGAACGAAACTGTTGACAATTTCAGTCCATCAAAATGAAACTACATTCTTTTACCTTGTGAACCATTATAATTCCCTCATTGGTCCGATTATCAGTAGTGATACTGAAATAGCCTGCCTCATTCCCTGAAACAATTTCATACATAGCCAGCCAGTTGTCAGTGTAAATCAGATCCTTGTCAACGGCTTTGATCCTCATCACTTCCACGTTGATAGTGTTCTCCTCCACACTCCCTTCATACTGCAAAATAAAACACACACAAAAAAAGTTACTTTAGAACAACATTATTATAAAAGTCAATTAAAAAAAAAAGAATACATAAAGTGTTGCTTTTGGTAATTGTGTCACACATACCGATTCTTTTTCCATGGTTGGAACATTGTCATTTATGTCGAGAATTTTTATCACAATTTCTCCGGTTCCTAAAAGTCCTCCCGCTTGTCCACCCATATCTGATGCTTGTATAGTCAACTTATATGTATCCTGTTTCTAAAAATAAAGACCAGATATACAATGCACTGATTAATACATTCTAGTTTTTAGTTTCCAATAAAACTCGTTGACTAACATCAGTATGATTCTGTCTCAATATTTGGTTATAATTGCTCAAAAAAAAATGCACAAAATGCTACTTTCTCATTGACGGTGATTCAACAGGTGGAAAATAGATGTTTTCATAGTGTGATGATTAGAATTGGTCTCATCATCACTGTGTGATACTGATCCGATACAGTGTTACAAGTTAAAAGCTCTTCCAATGAATTTAATTGGTTGTGCTGGACGAGAAGAGAACAATTTCAGGTCAGTGCCTCACCTCTCTATCTAGAGTGCTCTGTCGAACAATGACCTCTCCAGTTTCAGAGTTGATGTAGAACATCCCAGCTGTGCTACTCTGCTCCACAATACTGTAGTAAATCTTGGAGTTGAGTGTGTTCTCTTGATCAGCATCAGTTGCTATGACTTTCATCACAACGGTACCTAGGAATCACCAGAGGGAATTAAATAATACATCAGTTCATTGAGTGCAGGTACAACTATATTTGCCTTCCCAAATACACTTGTCTTAAATACCTGCTGCACTTGATTCATTGACATATCCGACTTGCTGTACTTTAATGATCGGTGGGTTGTCATTCAAATCCAAAACAGTAATATTAAGGTCAATTTCCTTTTCAGCAAGGGCCCCATTAGCGTATTTTGCCAAGCCTCGTAACTACAAAAAGAGATATCAGAAATACGTTACCATTTCCTCAATGTACAACTTGAGGATATGACTTTAAATGCTTTAGATTTTACAAACAGGATGTTTAAGTGCTCTTACATGATAGGAGGAGATCTCCTCTCGGTCCAGAATGGAATAGATTTTCACAAAGCCAGTGTTACGGTCAATACCAAATCTACCAACAGGGGGCTGGTCAACACCAGGCCCCGATAGAGAATACCATATCTTGGTGTAGTTCTCCTTATCAGAGCGAATCTGAAAAATTAAAACACAAACACAAAATGAATCCACCTGATCTGGTAAGACCTTACGATTACAATTAATTCAATCAATTACAAGGAAAAGTGTAAAGATTATTTACTGTCAATTTACTGTCAATTTTATTATAAAATCATTTTTTCACACTACTGTATTCTATCAGTCATAATTTCAAATGAATGCTACCTGCATTCAGATCATGTGAATGCAAGCATGTGGCATAATATGCAGTGGTGGAGGTATAGAACTAAGTGTATTTGCTTAAGTACTCACTTTGAGGTACTTGTACTTTACCATTTTACTATACTCTACTTGTCACTTTCACTTCACTACATCTATTTAAGAGTTATAGTTAGTTACTTTTAAAATGAAGATTTTTACATACAAAACATATGATCAGTTTATAAAATATGATCCATTGTTACGGATTCAACTCCCACAAGTATGTGCAATAGTTCAAATTAGCTCCACCTAGAGTCTAGACCAACTACAACACTTAAGTACCACTTACGTTTCAATACATCAAAAATAATGATAAAAACTAATAAAAATACTATAACACTGACAGTAGCCACTCTGCATTATGAGTACTTACTTATTCTGGATGCAGGACTTTTACTTGTAATGGAGTATTGTTATAATGTGATATTGCTACTTTTAATTACATAGATGTTTTGAATACTTCTTCCACCACAGATGATATGTACTTTACCAAAATATGGCATCTAACCATTTTTTTTGCCCTGATGAGAACAGCCAGCAGTGTCTGAGCTCATTATGAACATGGAAGTTTGCCGGCGTCATGGAGCTGTTCTTACACACTCTTTAAGATAAAGACTAAACAAAAGTAAACAAAAGTTGCCTGGGGATAAAAGAAGTGAGGCAGGAAATAAAATCAATGCACTTAGTGTAACTCTTGCAAGACATGGAATGTTGTTGTGCCGGCATTCAATGTCTGCGTGACTGTGAAAACATGTTTTAAATATGTCTAAAAAAGAATTAGGATATTCAGTTTTAATAAAATGCTTTAGAAATTAAAAAAATTAAAAAAGTATACACACTCTAGCGATAAAAGGCAAGCCTGTATAATCGTTGTTCTCTTCAAGCTGTCTGGGAGCTATGATCCATTCTCTTTTCTGTCTGTGAAAGCCTTTTCCTTCTGCCCCCACAGGAACAAGCTGCAGTTAAACAAAGAGGGAGAGAAAACGTGATCATTACTAATGTGTAACTATACAAAATCGGATCACATATTATTGTTGCTCCTGAGAAATAGGCCTACATATAGGGCATAAGTTTACCCATTAGCCTATACATTTTACATCATGATAGGTTAGGCACATTGGGGTTCTCAGAGATCTTTAAAAATACAAAAAAAAATTACAAACTTGATGTTTGCCTACAGCAAATTGACTATTTAATGTCAATAAAATGGCTTGTTAAACAAATGTACATAATGCCAACCTCTCTTTAACTTTAGAAAGTCTACATAACTTTACACAACATAATTAAAAACTATTAATATCGTATGTCCACAGTACAATATACATATGTAATTGTCACAAAGCTCCACAACTCCTTTTTGGAAAGTCTACATAACTTTACACAACATAATTAAAAACGATTAATATCATACTGTGTATAGTACAATATACATCTTTAATTGTCACAAAGCTCCACAACTCCTCTAATTTGACGTGACATATTTATCAGGGATAATAGATATGTGATGACTTGATCAAGACTTGAAAAGTCTCCCCCCTCATCTAGTATGGGAAATAATGATGGAACGCTGATTTGCTGAAAAGAACATAACACATAAAGCAACCCTCCAGCACAACGTTTGTGTCCAAGTAGACTGCGAATTTTTTTTTCTTCTGTCCAATCTTTAGCTTTAGCATAGCTACCCGACGTCTTAACTCTAACTACGCCAAACGAATCCGATGAGTTTAATCCCTCACCAGAGGAGAGCCACACCTGTTTAAATTCCGATATTCTACACACGACAGGGAACATCTAACAAAGGGAATCGTTAACTAACTTACCGTTAGGAAGCACGCCATTAGAACAAAAAGGCTGCATTTCAGCAGTGGAGCCATCAGGCTTGGAAAATGTAAACTTTATTAATCTTCCTCTTGAAGTGAAATCGCGTCAAATCTAGATTTGACTGTAGTCGTTGGTTTCGTACAGACTTTGACCCTTCGGGGTGGAGGAAGAACTTTTACAGCGATAGGCGGTCCCTCTCTCTGTCTGATAACAGGCGGAGAAAGGGGTGGTTATGTCCACTGTGTGCATAGCTGTAATGTGTGCAGCCTATTGTCTTTGACAATGCAGGAGAAAAAACAATCACTCCAGTATTGACAACAAAATGTGTCCAAACCTGACAGACATTTTTAATTATCAATCTGAATGTTTTGTGTGTGTGTGTGTGTGGATAAAAACAAGGCTTAAAATAAATTGACTTTTTGACTTTGCAGTATGGGATTGCATCTTCTTAGTTGTGATTTTATGATGATATTATTTTAATAATAAAACAAAGTGTTGCCCTTTCAGGCCAACTTCCTCACTCATCTGTAAAACTTCCCCTGTGCCTGTGAAATTCCCAAAGAGTGCACCACTCATAAACATTCAGCTGCACAATGGACTGTGGGTGTGTGTGTGTGTTTGTGCATCTAGTTGTTGAGTTTGTGTTGCCAGGATACATGAACGTTTTACTCCCCATGGTCAAAGGTGTGTGTGGGAGAGGAAATACAGTACCATTTTTTTTTTATCTTGCCTGATAAGGCCATTAGTTTCTACAGGAGTTATGACATACGTCTGAGAGTGAAGCTCACAATTCACTGAAATTCTGCAACCTGTGCGTTATATTTTTACTCACAATGACAGAGCTATACTGTAGTCGTCATTGGTTTTCTCAATCTGCGTCTAACAGAAATATGAGCACAGAGGTGAGTGGGTGGAAACAACGCTCCCATATGAAGCAAGACAAATCCTGCATGATTTGCACATCAGATAAATAAATACTTGTGCTCTGTCAGATTGAAGACAGCAACTTTCTTTATCACGGTCTCAAAGTTATTAATTTGATTTGATAGAGATAACTGAAATGTTAAAAGACCAACAAAAAATGTTTGATTAATAAATGTACATTGGGCTTAGTACATCCGGAAAACAAAGAGAGAGTGTCATGCCACAAGAGCTGGGTGTGTCACGTCTGTCCAGTTTGAGTGACCAAACCGCTTTTGGATGCAACATTCCTGATAAACATGCATTCTCACAACACTGCTCAAATAACACAGTCCGACTGGTTTGTATGTAATGGCTATTTTGACAGAGCAGTGACTGTATATGCTCAGGTATAGGTTCGGCATATCAGTAAGGATATTATCTTAGGAATTACCTGCAATCATGCAATGTCTTAGTCCATATTTAAACAGTATGCTATAAGATCTTTCAGTAGGCACATGGCACATTTTCTTGACAGCTGAATTAAAATAGAATGTAGTAGACCATCCAGCTCAATCAATCAATCAATCAATCAATCAATTCTGGTTTAGATGCACTCAGTTGACATTTTTTTCAGATAAGCCTACATAAAACTGTGGTCTAATATTACAGCTCTGCATTACATCCTACCTTCGTGAAGGTTATAAAGTTCAGCGTTTTTTTGAAACTCAGAGGTGTTGATTCAACTTTATTTAATGCTGTCAAATTGTATTGTCTCATATGCCTACTAAGAGGTTTTTCTAAATATCTTGTCTACTCCGTTTTTAAAAACCAGGGTAATATTAGAAAGACCTCTCAGTATACAGCAGTACAATTCAAAAGCAAAAAAGTACCATGAAGTCAACATCTCTTAGTTTTTAACTAAACTTGAACCCACCTTCATTTAGGTAGTATTGCAGGGCTGTCGTAGTAGACTGTATAAGATAGCCACGCCTGGCTGTAATACACTGGTAACTTAAATGGTAATTGGCAAGCATATATTTTTGTGACGTTTGATTACAAAAACAATGAATTCAATTTAATCTGACAGGTATTGCAAATGACACACTAATAATCGGACAGCTATTAGTCACATCGTTCTCTCTAAACACAAATACCGTTACTGAGCATTGCATATGACATGAATGCTCCACCCTGCCTCTCGCTGGCACTCACACAGCAGGAATGGAGAGAAGGGTGGAGTAGTTGCATTAGGCAAGACACTTTTTTACCTCAGGCATCTGAAAACAGTTGAGTACGAGCCTTCTGGCATTTATGTCCTGGCAGCACACACGACTTGTTGTAATCATTCAGGTCGTTTGATCCATCTAGCTTTCACAACAGCATAGTCATATCACATATCACATTACATCATAGTGACACACCTAGTGCAATACCTGGGAAAATAATAAACAGTACTGAACAGATGTGTTCAAAAAGAACAGACACCCTTTGTTGAAGGTCTAAAATGTGTCTTCCTGATAAATGATTAGCTTCCTTCAAACTGCACTATTCAGTAGAGAAGTCATTAGTAATGCTTTGGTTATTTACAGGATCTGTAGTGACTGATTTGACCACAGTATATCACAATGAGTGGACAGTGTGGGAGGGAGAGGTCAGACATCCTGTCACCAGTAGAATAGGCAGAAACACAATGAGTTTATCTATTCAAACATACTTATTCTGTGTACTATATACACTCACTGAAGCCTGAGTACAAACATAAGTAACTTTCATTTTAGTGTTGAAGTGAGTGATTTTCTGTTAAGACTCTGTCATTATGTCCACGCCCATGACTCACAGCAGCGCAAGTCTTCCTGACATTTTTGTCACCTTTCCTGTTCCTGCAGCCCCATGTAGTCTGACTTCCCTATGCACTTTTAAACCAGGCCTACCCCATTACAGTAGATCCAACTGGGACATGGTTTAAAGGACACAGGCCCAGTGTTGCTGGCTTTGACCACTCTCACTTTATCACCAGTTTATAGAGATAGTGAGCACTCCCCTGTGGGAGCAGAGCCTCCCCCACAGCATGCTTCATTCAGCACACATTCCTGTGGCACTAAGTAAGAAGAGCAATTCTGTTCCTTCAGTATGCTTCAGTGGAGCTGCAGACAGAGGAGAGGCATGCACGGGTCACTGTGTGTTGACCTGGGACAGGTTTCTCAGATCAGAAAAACATGCAGACAAACAAACAAGACATTGTACCAAGGATAATGCCAGACAATTCTAAAACACGGACACGTACTGTTCCTCTGTGGCTTACATAACTTAAAGCACCTGCACAACATTTATAGAAATCAATATAATATGCAAGTGCTTTTATAAACATGTGTATATCATATAGAAAACAATAATATAATTACATGGGACATTGTACAATGTATGACAGAATAACTTTAGCTGGCAGAATATTTAAGCAATATTCCCCCCTGCTGGCAGAAAAAGAAGAAGATATAAATGCAAACTTTACGAGTTGACGCATGTTACAATAGCAACGCAACACTGAGCACAGCCCAAAGGTGCTTTCGCCTGCGGAGCTTATAGGGAGAGTCTGGGTGTGGCAGCCAAGGTGTGTCTGTCTGTTGACTCACGGCCATTAGCGCCAGATAGATACCGCGGCTCAGGCTCACAGTGAAGTCTGCCTGTCCTTTACTCAGAGCTCAAGTGCAGGAATTGACAAGTTTCTTCGTCTGACGCCGACACAAAATCCATCAACTGTTGGACGATTTACTGTCGGCGGAGCTTCCTCCATTCGGACAAAGTCCGTGAAAAGTTTTCAAAAATGGCGAACGTTTTAATTTTCAACATTTGCCTGGTGTTGGTAAGTGCTTCCATTTTTGTTTGATAGCCTATCCTCTGATACACAAGTATTTACCGATACAAATGTAACGTTAGAGCATCGTGTTAAGCTTCTAACTTCCGTCAGTACTAAAGAGAAGTAGCCTATTGATATTGTGCAATTGCTATTAAAGTAAAACTTTCCATTCTTTTATTGTATTTTATTTTTCATTAAGCCTATTTGAAACTCACTTTAAGATCGACTTTTTTACTTCAGATGTTGTCCCGTGTGGAGTCGTGTTTTATCCCGAAGTCTCTGTACATAATTGTGCCAGACACAATTCCGGCTGGACATAAAATCACAACAGGTAGCCTACTGTACTTATTATTTGTTCATTAATTATTTATCGAACAGTTTTCTCCATCTCAGGTAGAATCGGCTTTTGTTTTGTAGCCGCCTTTTACCTTCCCACCTTTCCACTTTCCCTCTCTTTGCTTTCAGTTGAAGTTGCCGACTGCGACACCGAATCCATGCACTTAACTTTGGAGGACCGACGTTTTACAATAACGAGTAATAGAGCAATTGTAGCTGTAACGCCTGTATCAGTGGCACCAGGAGGGCGGACATTTTCTGTGTGGGCTCGGGACAACAGTGGAATGGAAAGTGAGATGGTAGTTCACCTTGTCCACAGTGCAATACGGAAAAAAAAGGTAAAACTATGCATGCTTGTAACCGTTTATAGCAGGTTAAAAATGTCAGAAGTACCCTTTTTTTTCAACATTCCTGACCTGTTTGCATGTCACAGCCCACAGGCTTCCTGAAGCGCTCCAAGAGACGTTGGAGTCCTCCACCCTTCAACATTTTAGAGAACAGTAAAGGACCTTTTCCAAAAGACATTGACAGGGTAATCTTAATCTTGAAAATATATAACCTTGTAGTGTATTAGGTTTACACTAAATAGCCTTTCAATCTTTATCACAGCATTTTCACTACAAATCCACACATTCTCTTCACTTTCCTGTTGCTGGACTTTGCTCACTTTTCTCACCTCAAGTCCCCCCCCCCCCCCAGATTATGTTATTCACACACCCACACACCTATTTATTACTTGATTTACCACCATGGGCGATTTTAGACCTTTTTTTAACTTCATCTCACCCCCCCTACAAATAGGCCCTATATATATATATATATATATTTTTTTTTTTTCTTTTTTTTTTTAATCAATTTTAGTGCTTCAAGTGAGTTACATACTTGTCTGTTAGTGACAGAGGACAAACAATGACAGGTTCAAAGGGCGTGAAACAGGTTTAATATCCTGTGTCGCTGTAGCCAATGCCATGCACCTGTAACCATAGATAGATGCCCGTAACCCAGTGAAGGGTCTACAGAAACATAGTTTTGGCCAATGGTAGTCCCCAGAGAAGAAGCTGTTTTTTTCATGGTGCAGATTAGAACCCAAATTGAAACATAACTAAAATTGCTGAATGTTAGAACATTGTGTCAAATTGATCGTTATTACTGTGACTTATAAAGTGTCGGGTTTAGTTCCATCATAGTGTTATTATGTCAAAAAAACGTTGACGTTGTTGTTCAGTAGCTAGCTCAGAGATTATGGGCCAATGAAATTACTGATTTAGCGGTACGGGGGGGGGTTTAACACCTTTGCATGCACTGTATCCGTGTCACATTCTCATTAGGGGCTGAGCCCTCCTAAAGGTTTGATCCTAGAATCGCCCCTGCTTTCCACTGAATTCATGCAGTGATTCATTCCTTGTTTTTATACCCGCACCATATGGAGAGGTTTCTGTTATCATGTTTGATTTTTTGTTGGTTTCTGTTATAGATTGTATCGGACTCGGAAGCCAAGCACCAAGTGTACTACACCATCACTGGACCTGGTGTCAATCAGAATCCAGTGGGATTGTTCGATCTGAACCGTGACAGTGGGATGTTGATCGTGAACAGGGCAGTTGATCGTGAAGAGTTCCCATCGTTTATAGTGAGTGTGAAACAGGCCAGCGACTAATGATTATTGCCTTTATCCCTTATTAATCTCATCAATTGCTAGGTCTATAAAATGCCATTAAAGGTGCTCTAAAGCGATGTCACGTGTTTTTTAGGCTACAGCATTTTTTGTCACATACAGCAAACATCTCCTCACTATCCGCAAACTGCCGGTCCCTTAATCACACTGTAAAAAAATGCGGTCTCTGTAGACAGCCCAGGCTCCACTAACTCCAACAAAAACAAAGCGGTCCAACCTGGCCCACAGAAACATACACAAACAGTCTTCCAGCATTCAGTCAATAACTGACAAGAAGGAGTTGGGGGTGGGGGTTGGGGGGTTAATGCGCTGAAGCACGGAAGGGAGGGGGAGGGGACGGGATGAGGAGGGAGGAGCGAGCTAGTCTCCGTTTTGTTTGAAAATACTTCGAACGTCAACAAGAAGTAACGTCACCCAACATCGCTTAGAGTACCTTTAACAGAAGAAAATGTCCGTCACAATTTCCTAAGGCCCAAGGTTGGAACTAGGTACAGTCATGTTTGGTATTTTTGCCTAAAAAAAAACCCGATTTAAACTGTTAATAAATTATATTAACAGTTTTGGCTATAGTGTGAAAACAGAATGTTTATTAAGTTGATTCGACCCTTAAGTGAAATCATTAATATTTGACAGTGCAGTACATCACACTTTCAAAGACTAATCTGACATTGAAAATAAACAAAACCATATGATATGCTCACACTTTTTTGTATTTTTGTTTGGGTTAAACTTGTAAAATTGACTTTCTTTCATCACAGTTAACATGCAGAGTTTTCGACAGAATCACAAATAAGGAGACAGACTTACCTTTGGACATCAAAGTAGATGTAGATGACGTGAATGACAACCCTCCAACATTCGTAGACCAACTACAATTCACTGTGCCAGAGCAAAGCGTTGCAGGTAAAACAGATGAACATTTAATACAGGTAAATCTCAGGTTTTGACTTTCAGTGTGGCTGATAATAAACTCAATGATTATGTTTTACACCACAGGGACAGTGGTGGGGAAGGTGAATGCTACAGACAGAGACGAAGCAGGAAGCCTCCACATCAAGATCAAGTATTTTCTCACAACTGGGTTAGACCTGTTTGCCATCAACCCAGAAACGGGTGTCATCACCACAGCAACTAACACCCTGGACAGAGAGGTGAACACCAGCACCATTATATTGTGATTTATTCTGAAATACGACAATTATAAAATCTTGGTCCCTTGCCATCTTAACATGTTATTTACCTTTTTACTGGTATCATTTTGTCCCATTTATTTCTTTAGGCAAAAGACAAGCATATGGTGACAGTAGTAATAAAAGATATGGACGGTGCAGTAAATGGCCTTTCAACCACAGGAACAGCAACCATTACTGTGGGAGATATCAACGACAACGTGCCCACTTTCACAAAAACATCCGTAAGTGATTAGCGATCACTTATAGAAAGATTGCACATCTTGAAATTACGTCTTAATGTTTTGTGACTATCAAATTAAACCCAACTGGTGCATGTTATATTAAGTCTTTACCAGTGTGTTTTAAACTGGTTTTACAGTTTACTGTTATCTGATTTAATAAGTAACAACTTTTTGTTTCCTGTAGTATTCAGTTGATGTCAAAGAAAATGAAAGCGAAAAACTCATCCTCCGAATTCCCGTTGAAGATAAAGATTTAATAAACACACCGAACTGGATTTCGAAATTCGTCATTAGTAAAGGAAATGAAAATGGAAATTTCAGAATAGATACTGACCCCAAAACCAACGAGGGGCTTCTGTATGTCTCAAAGGTGAGTGAGATTTCGTATTATCTTTATTTATAAATCAATATATAGTTTTGTTTAGCTGCTTTTTAGGAAGCCTATTGTATCATTTGGCCAGGGACTGCAGATGAAAACTAGCCTGTTGGCTAAATCTGGTATATTTACAGAAGTGTTTGTCAATATGCACTGTCCCTGTCAAAAACATATGAAAACATATGATACAGAGCGTCCTTCCCTGTGTTTCCAGCCCTTAGATTATGAGCAGAACCAAAAGGTAAAGCTTGAGATTATGGCACGTAATCAAGCTGAGCTGAGTGGTACCACGGACCGATTCAGGTCTGTCCCTGTGGATGTCAATGTCCTCAATGAAGATGAGGGTCCAGCATTCTCGGCTCCTACTATCCGCTTCACTGTCAAAGAGAACACACCAAACGGCACACTGATAGGAAGTTACATAGCTACGGATCCCGAGACCAAGAGCAGCGACGGCATCAAGTAAGCGTTCTTACTTTATATTGGTTTTAAAACAATTAGCTTTCCTGTGTCACAATATAGCTGATAACAGACACAATTACAACTAAATCTCAAGATCCTAACTCAAGTACAGTATATGTTACTTATCTTAAACACTGGAGGGCAGACTTTCACTGCTGAAGAATACACAAGTACTTTTTCCACCCTTTCTCTCTCAGGTATTACAAGCTCACAGACCCAGCCTCCTGGATCAATGTCGACAGAAATAATGGAGAGCTGAGAGTGGCAAACACAATCGACAGAGAGTCACCGTTTGTCCAGAATGGAATTTACAACATCACCATGAAGGCTGTTGATGCTAGTAAGTTGCTTGTAAAGCCTAAACATTTCCTTTTAATGACTTCTATAAGCCATGGACTCCATTATGACAGAAAAAAAGCATACTTATATTCCTCAGATAATAGCATAAGCTCAAGTACATCTCCTATACTTCCATAATACTGCTGAAGCTGAATGACTGATGAAGAGGCTTCAACCCTGCGCTATTGACTAATTCCTGACTCACATCTATTACTGCTTTTATAAGCTCACTGTGCTTCTGTTGGGTTTGGCAAATATACATGAAACTGTCACCAAGAACTGTAGTATGGGAAAGCGTGAAGTAGGCATGCCAAATTAACAGAGACATCACCACTTCATGCCTTTGATGGTATTGTTAGAAAGTAATCGGGAACACCAGCTCCACCCTCAGCAGTATCTGTCTGAACAAACAGCATGTCCTGACTTTGTCTCACGTGGGAACACCTGTTATTACGACGTGATGTGACAAGTCATTTCTGATGACTCATAATTCTCTGATTCTCTGAAATTGGGCTCACATCTCAGATGCTTGTTAAAATTTAAAATGTCGTCATAATTTACACCCAAGTGATGGCACAATGCGACCAACTTGGTCTATCATGTTTGTTTTTTCTCAGTGTCAACATTCCATGATTTTTTATTTTTTTTGGTATCATTTCTAATGTAATTCCAATGTATTTCAGGCTCCAAAACAGGAACAGGAACAGTCATCATTGTGGTGGAGGATGTCAACGACAACGTGCCAGTGATCCCCACCCCCGAGATGGTGTTGTGTGAGAAGGAAGGAGAGCTCGGCTCAGTGCTGGTTGTGGCTGAAGACAAAGACCAGAGACCCTTTTCTGACCCCTTCACCTTTAGTCTGCCACACGGTCATGATGGCAAATGGTCTGTGACAAAAGTTAATGGTAGGTGGTTGTACCTTTATTTGATCTACATCTTGTGAAGAATTAAGAATTAAACAAAATACTAAAACATACTTGAGACATTAACAAAACATTATTGAAACATCTGTAAAAGAAATGTGCAAACTACTCACAGCATAAAAAAGGGTTCAGTTATTCATTGAAATGTTTAGGATCTCCAAAACACGTTATTGTTTTTGCACGTTTGTGTGAATAAACCACTAACACAATGGCCAGTGAACGAGCCAGAGTCAGGCATAAAGCTTGACTGATAATTATGTTTTTGAGGCTGATACCAATATGTGGTGGATGAGAATTTCAGATCATTGAAGTAGGTATCAAGAGCACACCGTAAAAATACACAGTTACAAGTCCTGCATTCAAAATCATGTATGTAAAATATCATCGGCAAAATGTAAAAGTACTTGTCATGCAGCTGAATGAGCCGTGCGTTATATATATTACGCTACTGGATCATTATCATTGATGCAGGTAGTTTACTTTATATCATATTTTAAGAGCTTATTTTATGTTAGCTGTCAAATGTATTGCTATAATAAGACAGTAAAAACTACAAAAATTGCCTTTTAAATATAGTAAAGTAGATGAATAAATTAACAGACAATGAAAATACCCAAATGCATTACTTCTGGAAATGTAAGTAGTTACTTTCCAGCACTAGAAAGATATTAGAGTTTTAAAAATCTGATAACGATATATTAGCCAATATGTGTTTTGATAAAATTTCCCTTAAATTATACTGTTTTTAACTGGGACCTTAATATATACTGAGTGGGCCATTTTACAGTTGAAAAAGTATCTTTTGTATGGTAATTACTCATTAGGCAACATATGTGCTGATACAACATATGTATGATAAGATATGATATAGACAATACTATTTACCTTCCAATTTTACATCTTTACAAGTATACATCTTGATTCTGTAGACAGATTTTTCTGTATTGGCAATGCATTAAATAAGATTTTGCAACGTTTTGACATTGTTTGCTGATGTTTAAGTGGGTGTAGAAGTCATTTTTATTCTATTTGTGATTGCAACCAATTTGTATGCTGTGTTTGAGTTTTTGTTTGTTATTGGGTGAATATTTTGATACAAAAATTACATCTTCGGGTAACGTTTTTTTTTTTTTTTTTTTAAATGTCATAAAGAACACTTACTTTAATCTGTCCTGAAAAAATAACTTTAGTGTTCTGCACAGTGTTGTGTTGCTATTTCTTGGAGAAACTGGAATACTCTTTATAATTGTATACACGTGTTTCCTCCTCAGACACAGCAGCTATGTTGCGGCACATCCAAGAGCTCCCTACAGGGATATACCAGGTTCCCATAGACGTTAAAGATCTGCAGGGCTTCGGTAAAACACAGACGGCGAATGTGAGGATCTGCCAGTGCAGGATTGGAGCCTGCTTGGCCAAGGACCACTCTGTGTCATTAGGGCCACTGGCTTTACTGGCTATGCTGTTGCCTCTGCTCCTCCTCCTTCTGCTCGGTGAGTCCCCCACTGCTATACTATTGCCAGCAGAATTGTGTAGGATACACTGTGTAGATAATAAGCAGAATGTGTGTGCTTAAGCATGTCAATTATAATGCCATTATGCTCACTCTTGTGATACCTACCATACGTGAAGCACTGTTTGTTATAAAATGCACTCCTTGTGCGTTCACATTTAACGTACTATCTTTTTGTTATTGCAGGCCTACTGCTTGCATTTTTCTGTGTGACAAAGAGAGAGAAACTAGAATTTGAAGATGTAGGAGACAGTGGTGGAATCCTGCTCAAATCAAACACCGAGTCCCCGGGGGAAGAAGTGGTAAGGACATAATAATTAAAGCATTGCCTGGGCTCATACTGGAAAACAACAACCTATTTTTATCTTAACTTTTTTTCCCCTTCTCTTTTGCCTAATTTATTTAATGTTACTCGATTGCTCTTTTTTAAAAAATAAAAAATGTTCTCTACAGGATTCAAGCCTCATCACTATTCCCACTACTGTGATTGACCATGCAGTGAAGGGCTCAGTTAAGGGGGTGAATGCAGGATGGACTGGGAAACAGAGCTTCAGCACAAACGGAGGCCAAAGCACACATGGGAATGGGATGTATGGGACGTCCGGTGTTGTCACATCCGATACGCAAGAGTACTATTCTGGCCAGTATGATAACCAATTTGGTACTCAGTCTGGACAGTTTGGTATGGGTAGCGGTATAAACTTTGACAACAGATACCTCGCCCAGGACGCAACCTTTCTTCACAACTGGCAAACAAATGGCCGCTATATACAACAGGTAATGTTGTTTTATCGTTAAAAAAAACAAAAAGGAGGGTGTCTAAGAGTGGAAAGAAGCACAAAACTGGGAGAAAGTGGCAGAATTAAATGTGTCCAGATGTGTACACCTTTCATTCTCTAAGATTTAATAACTACTTGGTTATCTGGAAGAGCTTAGGTAACTCTCACGTGTAATTTAATCTTGATCTCTAAGCCGTAATAGTATCTTCCGTAAACTTTATTATTTCTCCAAGTCTTGGTGAGAGAAATTGTTTCTCTGTGTAATGTCGGACTTCCAGTCATATCCTGAGCAGCTTTGTGATATTATCACATTGTGTAGCATCTCCCCTCCTGTCGCTCAGGCTTAGTCCACACCGAGTAACGACACGCTTCCTCTCCCTTCCACTCTGTCTTGCAGAAGCTGGCCTATTTTGGAACAGAGGACGGCCGGTACGCAGATGACCTCATCCACTCCTACGGTTTTGAGGGGGCGGGCTCTGCAGCTGGCTCTGTGGGATGCTGCAGCGACTTTGGCGACAACGATAACCTTGACTTCCTGAACACGCTCGGACCAAAGTTCAAAACTCTAGGAGCTGTCTCCAGAAAGACATGAACAATTAAGCTCAAAAATAATGATGTTTACTTTTCACTGTACAGGATATAGACAGGCCTGGGACCTGAATGCTTGGTATTCCCCCTGAACATGAATGAGAAAAAGAACAAGCAGATGGCGTCAGTGTGTGCACACTGCTCTGCTATCGCTTTTTGTTGTTAGTTTGTTTTGCTGCTTTTTGGTAAAGGTATTTTGCACTGAAAACTATGCAGAATGCTGTCAGTTGTACATACTTTGTGCTGCGTGTTATGTGTTTGCCTTCAGAGTCTTGGTTTCCCATCTATCCATCCATTAGCCATACTTGCTTCACATTGTATAACAAGGTTGGGGGGTTGTTATATTGATCGTTGTATTGAAATATGCAGTGAAGGGCTGCAGGGTTTTCTATCTACTGTAAGAGTAACAGCATTGGGTATTTTGGTTAATGTTAATAATCTGTGTTCACAGTAAATGATACAATTCTGCATTTTTGCAATTGCTTGCTTAATTTAATAGTTTTGATAACATTTTTTTAAAGAAAAATAAAACAAGTAAATACCTAAATGGTATAAGACAACAATAAAACTGCCTTCTTTAATATTTTACATGAACATACTTCATTTCCAATTGCATGCTCAGTCCAGTTTTAAACAATAATGTTGATTGTCTTTCACTGGTTTTCCAAATCATACAGTATTCATCTGTGCAATCACATTCCTCTGCAGCTCTTGACCGTTGATTTGGCGTAGTTTCAGCCCTGTGTGTCACCGAGGTTGTTGCAATATACTGCCAGTAATCATGTGAATGTGATGAGTGAGGTATAGCTAACACTGCCTGGAACTGTTTGAATACAAGACTGACTAGACACAAGAAAGAAAAAATGTCCTTGATCCTGCAATTAAATCTTGACATTCCCATATGTGTTTATTAAGTTATTGAAGTTGTAACTTAACATGGTCATTAAAGAATGTGTCTCTAAGTCAACGTGTGCTACTGCAGTACTACTAAAGCAGATGTAGTTTTATAGAAGTCTTGGTTTAAGGGAATTTCAAATATAATTTACAAAATAAAATAGTTATTGAACAGGTTATGAGTATTTTAAAGTTAACTGTAACTCAGCTATATGCCCTAAAGGCTTTGCTTACAGCTTGGACCCCATTTTACAGTATGATCTTTATTAGCACTAGCTTGTCAAAAAAATATATATATACTTCTCGTACTGTTTTGACTTTCGGACTTTGGCAGAACGATAGAACAGAATGTTGGAGCAGAAACAGTGGTTCATTGTGCCCAGTGTATGTGTACTCTGGTGAATGATTAACTGGCACCCTGAGAAATGATTCACTGTAGGGTCAAATCAACGTTACTTCCAATTAATTATTGATAACATTTTAAATGGTGAGATTCTGTAGATAACACGCTTAGCTACATTATGCACAGACCTCCATGAATAAATAATACAGTATAACAAAAGTATTGAAAGGTGTAGAGCTCCTGGAGATACTTCAAGCAAAGTTGCATGTTGTGTTGAGCCTTCTTAGTGTTTCTTCCGTCCTAAATATGCTTTTAAACGAAAGTTTGACTTGCGTACATTCACAAAAAGACCCATTCGGTTGCATTTTGGCGAGAGTTACGCTTTAAGCTTTAGTTCTGTGTTCCTGGATTTCTCTGATTCCTGGTTTCTCCTGTGTCGACATTATTCCTCAGCTTATGTGGTTTGTAAGTTCTCCTTCTGTTCCATTAAATTATCATTACAAACTGCTGCTTCATCCTCACCTTTCTGTAATTGGGTCCAAGTCTCACTCCTCCTGACATAGGAGTTACTTGAACAACTTTAGTTCATTTGACACATAGCTTATTTATAGATGCGTACCATTCAACGGGTGTGAAATGTATCATGGAAGTCCAAACTGAGAACCAGGGAGGAAAGAGTTTGACGTGCCAGTATCAGATCTTATACCATAAGTTGCCTCATTTGGCCTTACTCTTTCACTACTGTACACTGGCTTATGTTCACACAAAACAGTTTTGTAAAGGCCTACTGCACAAAACAACATGCTCAGCTGTCCTAACATATTGTGTGTGTGTGTGTGTGTGTGTGTGTGTGTGTGTGTGTGTGTGTGTGTGTGTGTGTGTGTGTGTGTGTGTCATGGTAGCTTATCAGAGCTGCTTGAGCCATCACTTCCAGTCACTTCTGTAAAGATGCTTGTAATTAGTTTTCGGCATACTGCGAAAGACAATCTCTCCAGATAGGGTGTTTTCACCCTCCAACAGAGAGTCTGAGGACACTTGGCTCCATCTGAGTTCAATATGGAGTCAAGCCTTCAGCTGCCAAGAAAGTGGTGCACAGAAACTTCTTAACCCCCTGTTGACTTTGGCCTCAGGAATTATAGTTGTATATGCCATGTGCGAGATATTTCAGTTGCTATGCATGCACATGACAAAGTAATTTATTCAATGTGTCTTGGGAAAGCACAAACCAGGTTAAGTACGTAGATATGGAATTTCAATTGGTTTGTGAACAACTAAATCCCTGAATGTGTGGGTCTGCATGCAACAGGCCTTATTCAAATTATTGTGATGTATTCACTAAACTAACTGTAATCATCTATTGTTAAAAAATAATTTACGTGTCACTAATCATACAGGATCCATATGCGTTTTCCTCATGAAAAAGCGGTTATAAATACGCATAAGATGTTATTACTGTCAGTGCCACTAGGTGTTACCTAGTGGCACTTCAGTCAAGACACTTCCTGTCTGTCACAAGTGTAACGAAACACCTGAAATCACTTCAATTAAGCTGGGAAGTCACGACAGCCCAGTTAAAGTGAAGTGATGAGACAATTTGTGGCAGGAGCCTTATTGTGCTTCAATGTGGCATATGCCAGACTGTACGGTTATTGCATGCTTTTAGCCACCTTCACTGATATTTGGTGTCACTTATCTAACAAGATGTGGCTTCTCATTGCACCGCCATGCTCATTGTAACTAAAGTGAGATTGAAGCTGACCACCACCTCCCAAGGATAGGGTGCTAATCTATGGGGTCGAAACTGCCAAGAGTGATGATAGTTCATTTGACTCACAGCCAGTATCAACAGCTAGATATTGTGCTCACAGTGAAGTCTGCCTGTCCAGCCTGTCCTTTATTCAGAGCACTTGAGCAGGAATTGACTGTTTTTCGTCTGACGGCGACACAAATCCATCAACTGTTGGACGATTTACTGTCTGCGGAGCTTCCTCCATACGGACAAAGTCCATGAAAAGTAAAAAATGGCGAATGTTTTCATTTTCAACATTTGCCTGGTGTTGGTAAGTGCTTCTTCCATTTGTGTTTGATATCCTCCGATAAAAAAGTATTTACTGATACAATTGTAACGCTGGACCCAGCACGTTAACCCAAACGTTAGAGCATCGTGTTAAGCTTCTAACTTCTGTCAATACTAAAGAGAAGTAGCCTATTGATTATGCAATTGCTACTAAAGTAAACCTTTCCATTCTTTTTATTTTTTATTTTTCATTAAGCCTATTTGAAACTCACTTTAAGATCGACTTTTTTACTTCAGATGTTGTCCCGTGTGGAGTCGTGTTTTATCCCGAAGTCTCTGTACATAATTGTGCCAGACGCAATTCCGGCTGGACATAAAATCACAACAGGTAGCCTACTGTACTTATTATTTGTTCATTAATTATTTATCGAACAGTTTTCTCCATCCCAGGTTGAATCAGCTTTTGTTTTGTAGCCGCCTTTTACCTTCCCACCTTTCCACTTTCCCTCTCCTGGTTTTCAGTTGAAGTTGCCGACTGCAACACCGAATCCATGCACTTAACTTTGGAGGACCGACGTTTTACAATAACGAGTAATAGAGCAATTGTAGCTGTAACGCCTGTATCAGTGGCACCAGGAGGGCGGACATTTTCTGTGTGGGCTCGGGACAACAGTGGAATGGAAAGTGAGATGGTAGTTCACCTTGTCCACAGTGCAATACGGGAAAAAAAGGTAAAACTATGCATGCTTGTAACCATTTATAGCAGGTTAAACATGTCACAAGTACCTTTTTTTTAACATTCCTGACCTGTTTGTATGTCACAGCCCACAGGCTTCCTGAAGCGCTCCAAGAGATGGAGTATTCCACCCTACAACATTTTAGAGAACAGTAAAGGACCTTTTCCAAAAGAGATTGACAGGGTAATCTTAATCTTGAAATATAGGTACATTATAACCTTGTAGTGTATTAGGTTTACACTAAATGGCTTTTAAATCTTTATCACAGCATTTTTACTACAAATCCACACATTCTCTTCACTTTCCTGTTGCTGCACTTTGCTCACTTTTCTCACGTCCCCCCCAGATTATGTTATTCACACACCCAGACACACCTATTACTTTACTTTCCACCATGGGCAATTTTAGACCCTTTTTTAAATTTCATTCAGCCCCCCCTAAAAGTTATAATATCCAAAAACGTTTTAAAAAAATCAATTGTAGTGCTTCAAGTGAGTTACATACTTCTCTGTTTGTGACAGAGGACAAACAATTACAGGTCCAAAGGGCTTTAAACAGGTTTAATATCCTGTGTCGCTGTAGCCAATGCCATGCACCTGTAACCTTAGATAGATGCCCGTAACCCAGTCAACAGAAACATAGTTTTGGCCAATCGGAGGCGGTTGTGCCAGACACCAGCCTTTGGCTGAATCTAATCTGTCAGAGGGAGAACAGGAATATGGTTGTGAAGTTTAACGCTGGTAGTCCAACTTAAATTGCTGAATGTTAGAACATTGTGTCAAATTGGTCATTATTACTGTGACTTATAAAGTGTCAGGTTTAGTTCCATCATATTGTTATTTATTAGTGTACTTTTTTTTGATATTGTTGTTCAGTAGCTAGCTCAGAGATTACACTTTTGCAAGCACTGTATCCATGTCACATTCTCATTAGGGGCTGAGCCCTCCTAAAGGTTTGATCCTAGAATCGCCCCTGCTTTCCACTGACTTCATGCAGTGATTAATTCCTTCAATGTTTTTATACCCGCACCAGATGGACAGATTTTTGTTATCATGATTGATTTTTTGTTGGTTTCTGTTATAGATTGTATTGGACTCGGAAACCAAGCACCAAGTGTACCACACCATCACTGGACCTGGTGTCAATCAGAATCCAGTGGGATTGTTCGATCTGAACCATGACAGTGGGATGTTGATGGTGAACAGGGCAGTTGATCGTGAAGAGTTCTCATTGTTTAGAGTGAGTGTGAAACAGGCCAGCGACTAATGATTATTGCCTTTATCCCTTATTAATCTCATCAAGTGCTAGGTCTATAAAATGCCATTAACAGAACAAAATGCCTGTCACAATTTCCTAAGGTCCAAGGTTGGAACTAGGTACAGTCATGTTTGGTATTTTTGCCTAAAAAACTATTTAAACTGTTAATAAATTATATTAACAGTTTTGGCTATAGTGTGAAACCAGAATGTTTATTAAGTTGATTCAACCCTTACATGAAATCATTAATATTTGAAACTGCAGTACATTACACTTTCAAAGACTAATCTGACATTGAAAATAAACAAAACCATATGATATGCTCACACTTTTTTGTATTTTTGTTTGGGATAAACTTGTAAAATTGACTTTCTTTCATCACAGTTAACAATCAGAGTTTTTGACAGAATCACAAATAAGGAGACAGACTTACCTTTGAACATCTATGTAGATGTAGATGACGTGAATGACAACCCTCCAACATTCGTAGACCAACTACAATTCACTGTGCCAGAGCAAAGCGTTGCAGGTAAAACAGATGAACATATAATACACACCAGTACATCTCAGGTTTTGACTTTCAGTGTGGCTGATAATAAACTCAATGATTATGTTTTACACCACAGGGACAGTGGTGGGGAAGGTGAATGCTACAGACAGAGACCAAGCAGGAAGCCCCCACACCAAGATCAAGTATTTTCTCACAACTGGGTTAGACCTGTTTGCCATAAACCCAGAAACGGGTGTCATCACCACAGCAACTAACACCCTGGACAGAGAGGTGAACACCAGCACCATTATATTGTGATTTATTCTGAAACGACAATTATAAAATCTTGGTCCCTTGCCATCTTAACATGTTATTTACCTTTTTACTGGTATCATTTTGTCCCATTTATTTCTTTAGGCAAAAGACAAGCATATGGTGACAGTAGTAATCAAAGATATGGACGGTGCAGTAAATGGCCTTTCAACCACAGGAACAGCAACCATTACTGTGGGAGATATCAACGACAACGTGCCCACTTTCACAAAAACATCCGTAAGTGATTAGCGATCACTTACAGAAAGATTGCACATCTTGAAATTACGTCTTAATGTTTTGTGACTATCAAATTAAACCCAACTGGTGCATGTTATATTAAGTCTTTACCAGTGTGTTTTAAACTGGTTTTACAGTTTACTGTTATCTGATTTAATAAGTAACAACTTTTTGTTTCCTGTAGTATTCAGTTGATGTCAAAGAAAATGAAAGCGAAAAACTCATCCTCCGAATTCCCGTTGAAGATAAAGATTTAATAAACACACCGAACAGGATTTTGAAATTCGTCATTAGTAAAGGAAATGAAAATGGAAATTTCAGAATAGATACTGACCCCAAAACCAACGAGGGGCTTCTGTATGTCTCAAAGGTGAGTGAGATTTCGTATTTCTATTTATAAATCAATATATAATTTTGTTTAGCTTTTTAGGAAGCCTATTGTAACATTTGGCCAGGGACTGCAGATGAAAACTAGCCTTTTGGCTAAATCTGGTATATTTACAGAAACATATGAAAACATATGATGCAGAGAGTCCTTCCCTGTGTTTCCAGCCCTTAGATTATGAGCAGAACCAAAAGGTAACGCTTGAGATTATGGCACGTAATCAAGCTGAGCTGAGTGGTACCACGGACCGATTCAGGTCTGTCCCTGTGGATGTCAATGTCCTCAATGAAGATGAGGGTCCAGCATTCTCGGCTCCTACTATCCGCTTCACTGTCAAAGAGAACACACCAAACGGCACACTGATAGGAAGTTACATAGCTACGGATCCCGAGACCAAGAGCAGCGACGGCATCAAGTAAGCGTTCTTACTTTATATTGGTTTTAAAACAATTAGCTTTCCTGTGTCACAATATAGCTGATAACAGACACAATTACAACTAAATCTCAAGATCCTAACTCAAGTACAGTATATGTTACTTATCTTAAACACTGGAGGGCAGACTTTCACTGCTGAAGAATACACAAGTACTTTTTCCACCCTTTCTCTCTCAGGTATTACAAGCTCACAGACCCAGCCTCCTGGATCAATGTCGACAGAAATAATGGAGAGCTGAGAGTGGCAAACACAATCGACAGAGAGTCACCGTTTGTCCAGAATGGAATTTACAACATCACCGTGAAGGCTGTTGATGCTAGTAAGTTGCTTGTAAAGCCATGGACTCATTATGACAGAAAAAAACATACTTATATTCCACAGATAATAGCATAAACTCAAGTACATCTCCTGTACTTCCATAATACTGCTGAAGCTGAATGACTGATGAAGAGGCTTCAACCCTGCGCTATTGACTAATTCCTGACTCACATCTATTACTATCTCACTGTGCTTCCGTTGGGTTTGGCAAATACACATCAAACTGTTACCAAGAACTGTAGTATGGGAAAGCGTGAAGTAGGCATGCCAAATTAACAGAGACATCACCACTTCATGCCTTTGATGGTATTGTTAGAAAGTAATCGGGAACACCAGCTCCACCCTCAGCAGTATCTGTCTGAACAAACAGCATGTCCTGACTTTGTCTCACGTGGGAACACCTGTTATTACGACGTGATGTGACAAGTCATTTCTGATGACTCACAATTCTCTGATGTGATGGTGAAAATTGGGCTCACATCCCAGATGATTGTTAGAATTTTAAATGTTGTCATAATTAACACCCAAGTGTTGGCACAATGCAACCAACTTGGTCTATCATTTTTGTGTCGACATGCCATTATTTTTTATTTTTTTTTGTATCATTTCTAATGTAATTCCAATGTATTTCAGGCTCCAAAACAGGAACAGGAACAGTCATCATTGTGGTGGAGGATGTCAACGACAACGTGTCAGTGATCCCCACTTTAGAAAAGGGTTTGTCGAATTTTACCCTGGCTCAAAAGGCCAGAGTCTTTTGACCCCTTCAGTCACTTCTCAAGCTTTACCCTTTTGTGTTCGTTGAACGGCAGACCAGGAAATGAATGCTCAGGATTCATTCACTTAAACTATAAAAATCTTTAGTAAAATGATATTGCAAGCAGACAATCATATGCATATGGTTCAGTAGCTCCTTCAAGACTTCTCTCACCCTAGCCACCAACAAAGTCTCTCCGCGTCTGACACCGGACATTGCATTTCTCTATAGTTTTATCCCTCTTTGGGTTCCTCCTTTGTCCGTACGTCTGGGCCGCCAACGTTTTGAATATCACTCAGTTTCTGTCTCCGAGAAGATAGTGAAACTGCGCGCTAGCCTTGGGATTGTTTTCATTCTCTTCTCTGCACTGGTCTCTAAACATTGTTACTTTAAGGCACTACATTAGGGTCATTCTGTTCTGAATGTTTATCAAGTATTTACCAGGAGCACTTTTGCTCTAGTAAATCTGAACACGTCTTAATCTTATTCCGGCCAGACAGGAGAAGAGAAATCGAGGCCTTCCCAGGCTACATGACATTTTATCTTACACCCTCTATTTCCACAGCACACGCTGTGGAACATTACCACTAAAATGAGTAAATCAATTAATGGGATCCCTCTTTCGAGACCTAAGTATACCTTAATGGCAATTTAGTAATCAGTAATAAACAATCAAACATTTAACATGATGGTAGATATTATGACAGAGCGGTGTGCGTGGGTCCTATATGTAGGATCTCTAAATCTCTAAACATTGTGGAACAGCCAAATTTCAAACAAACATTTTATTCCAATTGTAAAATCATACTTCAACCGTCTTGCTTTAAGGCTGTATTGACAATGGGCTGATTTTCCGCCCCGCCCAAGCTAACTGTGAAACAAAGAAGGGAATCTCTGACATCACATAAGAGGGAAAACATTGGACATAAGAAAGGTAGGGATTTTTGGAGGGGGGGTACTGGGTGAAGACAGTTTGAAAGAGGGACTTCTTGGATGGCTAACATTTGATAGGGTGGTGCAACACCCTCTTTTGATAAGGCCTTAGTTATTAGTTAATTAATTAGAGTTCTTAAACAGGGGATTCACACACTAGTCAAAGCAGATGAGGATGCTAGCAAATGCAGCTATGGAATCATGTCTTTCAACCTTTCAAATATTCCATGCATCCAATTGGTTACAGGGTCATCATTTATATCAACAATAAACATTGTAATGTTATGCTAATTCTTCCAAGCCATCAGACAAGTCTGTCTCACTGGCTCAGCTATGCCCCTCTCTGCATCACATGTGTAATTTGGCAAAACGCTGTTGTAATACAATTCAAATGTAGTTTTCTGTTGTCCACCAGGAAAAAATGACTCAAACCCTTGCGCCAATCTGATTGTGTGCATTGAACTCATCTGGTAGCTACGTCTCTGTGTGCATCAGTCTACCACACATGTACACTCTTTCATCAAAAGTGCTACCAGGAGTGCCCCATTTATAAAGTAAGCTTAATTGCTGTCTGACATTCCTACAAATCATTGTGAATCAATGTTTGTTGGTGTAGTATTGGTAGAACTAAACTAAGAATCGTAATGCATGTCAAAAAATGTACCTCAGTGTATTAAAATCATTTCTGAGCCTAAACTGCGTATCCAACTGTCTGTTCCTCCATATGCACAGCTCCTGTCCTATCTTATCTGTGTGTGTGAGTGTGTGTGTTCTCTGGGAAGCCCTTCCCTCGGCGTTTCTCTGAGCCTCTGTAAGAAAGGAGCATTCCTCCATGTTGCATGAAAACACACTGCTTTCCTATTTCTGATATATGACATCATTGAAAAACTGTTGCTACATTTAGGGTTTAGGCCACAAAATAAGGTTATGCAGATAGTCATAGTCTAAGAGAAGTATTCAAATAATTTGTCTAAGTAAAAAGTATTAAATTAGCAATGCAGAAAAGCTCCACGTTTGTTGAAAACTGGAAATGATTAATGCAGTTCCGTCAATCAATAAGTGTTTAAACAACTAATCCTTTCAGCTGGATTTCTAAGTCTCTTTGTTGGACAGTTTACTAACAATAAGACAACACTCTACTGCTGTCTTAGTTTGTCTATTACCTATATAAGATAAGGCAGATTGTAGGGAGCCCACACTGGGGAAATTCCCTAGTTATGGCAGCTCAACATTTTCAATCACAAAAATACATTTAGGCTTTTATTCTAGGTTTTGGTGCTTGCAGTATCGTCACAGTGGTAATTTATTCTTACTGACCTTATGTCTTTGCTCAGACAAGAATGTTTAGAGGTACCAGGGTGCCTGTCTTACAGTCCCGTTCTGATGGTGAGGTTCACCAAGATGTCGTGCGACATAAAACAAAAGTTGACTTCCTGCTGGAGGTTCAAATTTGGAAAAGTTAGTAGACATTTGCAAAAAGATGGTTGAAGACTTGCAATCAATAATTTCTAATAAGCGTTTAATCTCTCGGTTTTCTTTATGCCCACGGAATGCCCTTCCCCAGTGCCGATCTCCAGTCTGTTTGCAAGCTGTCACAAACCTTCCCAAATCCTACCCAAAGCATATTTCAATTATCATTCATCATTTGTTTTATGTACAAAAAATTATCCCAATTCGTCTTACCCCAAAATGTGTCAAATCACAACCGTATCTAAATGTTTTAGACAAAACTCAAATTTTGTCCATATATGACAAAATATTTTTGTGTGCACACAGGAGAATTCAACTATGGTTAAAACTGACTCTAACAGCCAATAAGGAGTTAAAAACAAAGAACACATGATTTTCATCGATCTGTTTTAGTAGGTCCTGTGTTTCTGGGGCATGTAGTCCGAACGCCGTGAGATGACTACATGCCCAAGGTTGACACATTTTTAATCAAACTCGCATCAACTTTTGGTGTTGCTCAGAGATAGCGCGGCACCTGAGACAAAACTGGTGAAACATCAATTGAAAAAAAAAAAAAAAGAAAGGGTCATGTTTACCGTGCAAAAGCGTGTGTTTGTACACAGTTTTCCACACCAAACGGTGAACACTGCAGGCACAAACACACGCTGTGGTGGAAGTTTTCTTTATAATAATCTGTCCAGTCAGTCAGTCAGTCTAGTAAGTCATACAAACGTCCTGATTTTGTCTCCTGATCTGTAGGAGACAAAAGATAAACAAATATGAGACACTTGAGTGAGAGAGTCTGAAAAACATACTTTGTTTATCAGTCAAGTTTTTAGTCATACTGCACATTTGTTTTTATGCCAGTAGACAATTTAATTCTTAATAAAAAACCTTTCTGTATATTCTTCAGCTGGGTCAAATGAAAACAAGAGAAACACAGTAATTGTTGTGTCATCGTGTGTACCTCTGTAGGCAAAAACAACTTCTTATCAGCCAGGAGGTTAACAGGCTGGCAAAGAGAAATGTACGCTTGAAATTTAACCAAAAGTGTGCATTTAGAATATGGAGAGGAGAGCTCGGCTCAGAGCTGGTTGTGGCTGAAGACAAAGACCAGAGACCCTTTTCTGACCCCTTCACCTTTAGTCTGCCACACGGTCATGATGGCAAATGGTCTGTGACAAAAGTTAATGGTAGGTGGTTGTACCTTTATTTGATCTACATCTTATTAGAATATCTTTTAAACAAAATACTACAAAAACTTGAAACATTAACAAAACATTATTGAAACATCTGTAAAAGAAATGTGAAAACTACTCACAGCATAAAAAAAGGTTTTAGTTATTCATTGAAATGTTTAGGATCTCCACAACACGTTATTTTTTGTACGTTTGTGTGAATAAACCACTAACACAATGGCCAGTGAACGAGCCAGAGTCAGGCATAAAGCTTGACTGATAATTATGTTTTTGAGGCTGATACCAATATGTGGTGGATGAGAATTTCAGATCATTGAAGTAGGTATCAAGAGCACACCGTAAAAATACACAATTACAAGTCCTGCATTCAAAATCACATGTATGTAAAATATCATCGGCAAAATGTAAAAGTACTTGTCATGCAGCTGAATGAGCCGTGCGTTATATATATTACGCTACTGGATCATTATCATTGATGGAGGTAGTTTACTTTATATCATATTTTAAGAGTTTATTTTATGTTAGCTGTCAAATAAAAGTATTGATATAAAAAAAGAGTAAAGACTACAAAAATTGTCTTTTAAATATAGTAAAGTAGACAAATAAATTACAAGGCAATGGAAATACCCACGTGCATTACTTCTGGAAATGTAAGTAGTTACTTTCCAGCACTGGAAAGAAAGAAATCTGATAACAATATATTAGCCAATATGTTTTTAACATTCATGCAAAGCATAAACATGTTTTGATTAAATTTCCCTTAAATTATATTGTTTTTAACTGGGACCTTAATATATACTGAGTGGGCCATTTTACAGTTGAAAAACTGAAGAACTTGTGCTCCCTGGTGGACAAACTATGTAATGTTGACTGTTCTAAAAGTGCTGCAAACATATCTTTTGTATGGTAATAACTCATTAGGCAAAATATGTGCTGATACAACATATGTATGATAAGATATGATATAGACAATACTATCTACCTTCCATTTTTACATCTTTACAAGTATACATCTCGATTCTTTAGACAGATTTTTCTGTATTGGCAATGCATATTGACTGTTTTGACAGTGGGTGTAGAAGTCATTTGTATTCTATTTGTGATTGCAACCAATTTGTATGCTGTGCTTGAGTTTTTGTTTGTTATAGTGGGTGAATATTTTGATACAAAAATTGCATATTCGGGTAATGTTATTTTAACGTCATAATGAACACTTACTTTGTCCTGAAAAAATAACTTTAGTGTTCTGCACACAGTGTTGTGTTGCTATTTCTTGGAGAAACTGGAATACTCTTTATAATTGTATACACGTGTTTCCTCCTCAGACACAGCAGCTATGTTGCGGCACATCCAAGAGCTCCCTACAGGGATATACCAGGTTCCCATAGACGTTAAAGATCTGCAGGGCTTCGGTAAAACACAGACGGCGAATGTGAGGATCTGCCAGTGCAGGAATGGAGCCTGCTTGGCCAAGGACCACTCTGTGTCATTAGGGCCACTGGCTTTACTGGCTATGCTGTTGCCTCTGCTCCTCCTCCTTCTGCTCGGTGAGTCCCCCACTGCTATACTATTGCCAGCAGAATTGTGTAGGATACACTGTGTAGATAATAAGCAGAATGTGTGTGCTTAAGCATTTCAATTATAATGCCATTATGCTCACTCTTGTGATACCTACCATACGTGAAGCACTGTTTGTTATAAAATGCACTCCTTGTGCGTTCACTTTCAACATACTATCTTTTTGTTATTGCAGGCCTACTGCTTGCATTTTTCTGTGTGACAAAGAGAGAGAAACTAGAATTGAGATGTAGGAGACAGTGGTGGAATCCTGCTCAAATCAAACACTGAGAAAAGGAGGGTGTCTAAGAGTGGAAAGAAGCCCAAAACTGGGAGAAAGTGGCAGAATTAAATGTGTCCAGATGTGTAAACCTTTCATTCTCAAAGATTTAATAACTAGGCTACTTGGTTATCTGGAAGAGCTTAGGTAACTCTCACGTGTAATTTAATCTTGATTTCTAAGCCGTAATAGTATCTTCCGTAAACTTTATTATTTCTCCAAGTCTTGTTGAGAGAAATTGTTTCTCTGTGTAATGTCGGACTTCCAGTCATATCCTGAGCAGCTTTGTGATATTATCACATTGTGTAGCATCTCCCCTCCTGTCGCTCAGGCTTAGTCCACACCGAGTAACGACACGCTTCCTCTCCCTTCCACTCTGTCTTGCAGAAGCTGGCCTATTTTGGAACAGAGGACGGCCGGTACGCAGATGACCTCATCCACTCCTACGGTTTTGAGGGGGCGGGCTCTGCAGCTGGCTCTGTGGGATGCTGCAGCGACTTTGGCGACAACGATAACCTTGACTTCCTGAACACGCTCGGACCAAAGTTCAAAACTCTAGGAGCTGTCTCCAGAAAGACATGAACAATTAAGCTCAAAAATAATGATCTACTGTAAGAGTAACAGCATTGGGTATTTTGGTTAATGTTAATAATCTGTGTTCACAGTAAATGATACAATTCTGCATTTTTGCAATTGCTTGCTTGATTGACAAGTTTTAAATAATAATGTTGATTGTCTTTCACTGGTTTTCCAAATCATACAGTATTCATCTATGCAATCACATTCCTCTGCAGCTCTTGACCGTTGATTGTTACCAATCTTGACATTCCCATATGTGTTTATTAAGTTATTGAAGTTGTAACTTAACATGGTCATTAAAGAATGTGTCTCTAAGTCAACTTGTGCTACTGTAGTGCTACTGTAGTAGATGTAGTTTTATAGAAGTCTTGGTTTAATTTAAGGGAATTTCAAATACAATTTATGAAATAAAATAGTTATTTAACAGGTTATGAGTATTTTAAAGTTAACTGTAACTCAGCTATATGCCCTAAAGGCTTTGCTTACAGCTTGGACCCCATTTTACAGTATGATCTTTATTAGCACTAACTTGTCAACAACAAAAAAATGCTCGTACTGTTTTGACTTTTGTACTTTGGCAGAACGATAGAACAGAATGTTGGAGCAGAAACAGTGGTTCATTGTGCCCAGTGTGTGTACTCTGGTGAATGATTAACTGGCACCCTGAGAAATGATTCACTGTAGGGTCAAATCAATGTTGCTTCCAATTAATTATTGATAACATTTTAAATGGTGATATTCTGTTGATAACAAGCTTAGCTATATTATGCACAGACCTCCATGAATAAATAATACAGTATAACAAAAGTATTGAAATCCCCCATCAGTTATTGATGTTGTTATGCTTAGGCCAAAATAATATAAAAAAAAGCACTGATGCTCGTGAACAATTGACCGACTTGTTTAGATGACATGCAGATCATGCATCAGTGTGATGAATTACAAATCTAAAGCTGGAAATATAATTAGAAGGTTTAGAAATGACCATATGTCATGTGATTGTGATGATGAGTATCAAAGATGACAGTAGAGAGCAGGAAAAAAAAAAAAGGAAATCAAATCTAGTAATGAAACTGGGATCAAACACTGGAATGCCGTTAAAAATACAACATTATCTGCACAGATTACAATAATACTGTCACAATTATGGGAGGATGGGAACGAGATGGGAACATCAAGGGTTTTTGTTCAAAATCCCACCGGGGCCAATTAGGAGAATCTTGAAAAGTTACTTAACTCATAAAAATGAAAATAATCAGTTAACCCAAATATCTAAAGAAGGCACTCCAAGAACAGACGGCAGCTCGGTTACTCCTAGTTTACCAATAATAAGTCTTTTTTTTCTTTTTAATTACTATCCTCTGTAGGAATAAATGCTTTTGTGTATAACTGGTATTCCAGAAATCTGAAATGAAAAGCTGCAATGATTCCTAGGAATTTTGGGACACCCATTTCTGAAGAGTTCCATCCAAAGTATTTACCATGGTTACCATGGGCCAGATATTTAACATGCTGGATATGAGAGTTCATGCTCTCTGTTGTGCTCCTACTAACCAACTGGTCACAGTGATGACCCAGCATTAAGGCCTAGGAGTTACTTGAACAACTTTAGTTCATTTGACACATAGCTTATTTATAGATGCATATCATTCATCGGGTGTGAAATGTATCATGGAAGTCCAAACTGAGAACCAGGGAGGAAAGAGTTTGACATGCCGGTATCAGATCTTATACCATAAGTTGCCTCATTTGGCCTTACTCTGTCACTACTGTACACTGGCTTATGTTCACACAAAACAGTTAGTGCAAAAGAAACATTTTTGTAAAGGCCTACTGCACAAAACAACATGTTCAGCTGTCCTAACATATGGTGTGTGTGTGTGTCTGTGTGTCTGTCATGGTAGCTGCATGACAAAAATACCTTCGCAGCATTTGAAACGACAACAAACAAGAGTTTTAGATCATTTCTTTGAGAATTATCAAGTGCATTCCTATGTAAACCAATGGCACTGATAAGCCACACAATTCAATAGACCACTTTGTGTGCCCACGCTTATCAGAGCTGCTTGAGCCATCACTTCCAGTCACTTCTGTAAAGATGCAATTAATTCTAAAGCAGTAGCGTGAAATTAATTTATTGCTTGTAATTAGTTTTCGGCATACTGCGAAAAACAATCTCTCCAGATAGGGTGTTTTCACCCTCCAACAGAGAGTCTGAGGACACTTGGCTCCATCTGAGTTCAATATGGAGTCAAGCCTTCAGCTGCCAAGAAAGTGGTGCACAGAAACTTCTTAACCCCCTGTTGACTTTGGACTCAGGATTTACAGTTTTATATGCCATGTGCAAGATATTTCAGTTGCTATGAATGCACATGACAAAGTCATTTCTTCATTGTGTGTCTTGGGAAAGCACAAACCAGGTCAAGTATATATGGAATTTAGGTTGGTTTGTGAATAATTAAATCCCTGAATGTGTGGGTCTGCACTAAACTGTGATGTATTCACTAAACTGACTGTAATCATGTATTGTTAAAAAATAATTTATGTGTCACTAATCATACAGGATCCATATGTGTTTTCCTCATGAAAAAGCGTATAAATACAAGATGTTATTACTGTCAGTGCCACTAGGTGTCACACTTACCCTTTTATCCACACATGATGTGGAGATGGCTGGGGGAGGGATATATATATATATATATATATATATATATATATATATATATATATATATATATATATATATTTCAGTCAAGACACTTCCTGTCTGTCACAAGTGTAACGAAACACCTGAAATCACTTCAATTAAGCTGGGAAGTCACGACAGCCCAGTTAAAGTGAAGTGATGGGACAATTTGTGGCAGGAGCCTTATTGTGCTTCAATGTGGCATATGCCAGACTGTACGGTTATTGCATGCTTTTAGCCACCTTCACTGGTATTTGATGTCACTTATCTAACAAGATGTGGCTTCTCATTGCACCGCCATGCTCATTGTAACTAAAGTGAGATTGAAGCTGACCACCACCTCCCAAGGATAGGGTGCTAATCTATGGGGCAGAAACTGCCAAGAGTGATGATAGTTCATTTAAAACTCACACTCGTAATGATTCCAATATTTACCCGTCTCTAAAGGATTATAATATTTAATAATATTTTCCCACAATTAATTTAAATCACAGATCAAAGAAGGACCATGTTATGCTTTTGTCATTTATGGAACAGTGTTTTATTCACAGAAAGCATACACTACATAACATAGTAGAATTTAATTGCAAAGGTTATTATTACCATGCACACTATATGGTATTTCTGGTAACCATGTCCACTACTTACATAAGATAGAATGTAATTAATAATTATTTTATTGTACTACAGTATCATCATAACATTTATTCTTACCATTTGGCAGAATGTGCTTTACATTTTTCTATGCAAGAGTTTTAATGACTTGTGACATCATTTGTTTGAGGTATTGTGCTTCTTTCTGCAGTTGCCATCCATGTCTTTCACACTCAAGCGAAATGTGCAGCTTACATATTAATTAGATAAATTTGTTTGGCAGCAGAAAGCCTCAGTGAGACATCTGGGTCTTAATTAGGCAAAAGGATTCAAGTTATGAACAGTCTAAAGAATGTGTGTATAAATACTAAGTTAGCTCATTCAATTACATCCATGACTATTAACACTAGAATACCTTACATACAGATTCAATATTGATTTGCCATTCATTTCCTGTTTGTCTTTTATTTGTTTTGTGAGATGCAGACATATTTTTTGTATGATGTTTAACCTATTAACTGCTTTCTAAAATCTAAAATCGATTTTGTGGTGAGTTTTTCCACATTGACATCCGATCATTATCTCATAGATCAGAGATATCAATTCATCTCCAAAAGGCTTACGAGAGGACTGACCCTGGTAAATGTTGTCAAAATAAATATGTCATTAGTCTCCCTGAATTTAAACCTGCGGTGCAGAACTTTTGGGATTTTACATGGGAAAAGCATAGACGGGGAAATGAGAGGGCACTGGGGAATTGTTTCAAAATTACAATTACATGAAACCATTTTTGTGTTGCCCTCTTTTCCCTCCAGATAATGGCAAAAAAAGATATAGGAAAGGAAAGAACACAGCAAGATGAAAGCTTGACCTTTATCTTATTTCTCCTATTGAGAATGTGACATTGGAGAAGGAACTAAGCTACGGCATTCATCAAACATGTGCTTCACCATTAAGTGTCCACCACAGTAACAGCCGGGAGAAAGGAAAGCCTCAGACTCATACTGTACGGAATGAATGGCTGAGGTTGACCACTACTGAGTCCATTCATATCCACAGCCACACCTCTGAACCACATCAAAAGTGTTTAGTTGTTTGGTCGAGATATCTCCTTGTGTTTGTCTCTATTCAATAGAAGTATTAAGGTGCTATGAACTAGAGGTCAGGGTCCAGCAGCAGACATAGTACATGCAAAAATCATAAAGCACGGCTCCCGTTCATTATTGTTCTTCCACCTGAGGCTTACAATACAGATTGCACTCTGGGTTAGGTGGTTATGCTTTGAAAAATGTTCTGAGAGAAATTCACAGCTTGTCTTGGTCTTGCTGGTGTGAAGTTGAAATTTCTTCGGCAACTACAGTACTGTTTGTCAAAGTGCTGCACAGCATAATCTGTTCAACGAATACACTCATATCATTTTTTTTTAAAATAGCCGCAAACAAAATTATTACAGACAATTGCTGCAAAAAAGGGCGCTGTTAGTGCTAGAAAACCTTCAGAGAAAAAAGAATGTTTGTCACACGAGTTTTTTTCCGACTAGGAGCCTCAATGTGATGATATTTAGCACAGTGGCCCCGTTACATTTATCTGATGGAAACAGAAAGAAAGAGGACCTGACAAAGTGTTTTCCTCTTTAGTAGTCGTAATCAAAGTGAGCTCTTGCTGTCATGTTCCACAAACTGCTAGAATTTAACAGCCGAACTGTTAGGATTTAACAGCTTAACACGCAAGGATCAGTAGAGTGTGAGTTGCCTGAGTAAAAAGAACGAGATAGACGGGGTTAGACATGCTGAGGAGAAATAGGGGGGGGGGGGGGGGGGGGGGGGGTTAACAGGTAGATTGAGAGCATAAAGAAGAGAGGCAGAGTGCCTGACATACACACACAAAGAGGTGAGCCAATTTCCAGGTGGCTGTTTGTGAGTTGATTTTGGGGACTGCTGTTGAGCATTAGGATGGAGGCTCACTCTGGTTCCTAGTGTGTAACCCATGTAGTGAAGATCTATAAGACTGATTAGACCACCTTCTGTGTGAGCTGCTGCTTTTGCCTCACTGCCATTTTCTTGGCAGGCTGCAGACAGACACTTCAGCAGACTACAGAACGCAGTCTCACACAGGGGTTATGCCCTGATAACCGCACAGTCTTAGAGAGCAATTTAATTGGCCCCCTGCACATTTTACTTCAGGGAATGTTTTGACACTGTAGGTGTGAAAACAAGACGAGCTAAAGGTTGTAGCTGTAGATACTAAGCGTGCATCTAAATCTCAGCCCCCTCAGTCCTCTGAGCTCAATGGCCATAACAAAAAATGTGCATATTGATGAGGATGCATTACTACTTTACTAAGTTTTAAGCCATGAGTAAACATTCAAATAAAAATAATTAAATAAAAGGATTATTGGACTAAACGTAAACATCACAATTTTTAAGGAAGTACGATTTTTCTGATGTATTTTTGGGCAAATATGTGCTTATTCCATATTTTCTGCAAATAACATGGCATCAGAGCTGTATATCAGTCACAGAGGATCTGCATCAGCAAGTGGGGGAAAATACGTCACAAATGCACACACTGCATGTATAAGAGCACGCATAGGAATGCAACTTCATTATCTTTGAATAAATATAAACATGGCAGTGGCAAAAAATCCAATACTGCACAGGAGCAAATCTCCTACTAAGCCCAGTGACCACTCTGTTGTTTATTTATACCAAAGTCTGGAGAAGTTAAACCACACCGACACTCCCTACATGTCGATCCATTTGATGTTCTAAGACTTAGCTCAAAAGACATTTTTTTTTATATCCACCAACACTGATGCTAAGGGAATGCAATTTATTGATTTGCTGTCAGACTTGGATCAACATGGTCCTATCAGGAGGCTCGGTACATAAAAACACAGCCGGTGGACGGTGAACAGAGCACAAATACACCAGCAAATGATGATGTGGACTGTGGAAAACAAAGCGTTGACCCCATAACTCATTCAGCTGCCTCAAAGGGAGTAGCATCACACAAATCTGCTGTGCTCCGTTAGGTTCACTTGGCTTGCATTCCCAGACAATTGGCAGCCGGGTGATAGGTCAGATCAGATAGATATCAGACCTGATTCAACTGAATTAGCAAATCAGATAATCAACAAAAAATAAATCACAAAAGCAGTCTTAGTCAGTGTCCTCATTCAGGGTCATAGTGGTCTGAGGGTAGAAGCTCATCCTTGCAACGCCTGGTGTATGTATTCTTTAGGCAGGGTAGAGCAACGCCTATTTTTTTTTGTTCAGCCGGAACGAACTGTCTTCGAACGAACAGCTATCGTTTTTCACCTGTTTCCCATCTTTGTGCTAAGCTAAGCTAACCGACTACTGGATGTACCCTTGTAATGAACGGACAGTTGTGAGAGTGTTATCGATCTTCTCATCTAACGCTCAGCCAGAAAGGGAATACGCATATTACCCGAAACAACAAATTCTACCTTTAAAAATTGTGAAGGTACATGAATTGACGTGGTATGTATTTACGGGTACTGGTAAGAAGATTAAATACAAACCAGGAAATCCAGGCTAGTCATTTGATCTGCCGTCTCAACAATCGCATTGCAAACAGTGTTCATGTTACAAAGTAATCTACCAGAAAAGTGCTCTTGTACTTATTTGATTCGTCGATGCAATGCATTGTCGCAAAATGTTGCATTGTGCTAAGTCAGATTCATCCTTGATTGTTTTTATTGAAATGAATAAAAGGACTGTGTGTTTGTCGCAGTGCTATTGCCAGTTTGAACACGGCAGTGGTGCTTATGTTGCCATAATGTGTCATTTCTAACACCTGCTCACAACACACACCTCATTCAGCAAACAGGCAAGACCTATTTGCTTTACATGCAGGATCACGTGTTCCCCTGGTTGCTATGCAATACTCTGTGACAAACTTCACGCTATGCCTTTCCCTTTAAATACGGGCAAAGTTCCTTTTTTTCCTCTTCCCCCCCCAACCAAAACAACCTCTTCTTCTTCTTCTCTCATCGATTGCCACTCCAACAACCCAGAAATCACTCCATCTATTGTGAGTGGCAGGTAAAGGAATGACGGAGGAGGATAAATCGATGCAAGTACATTTGGCAGTCATTCCTTCCTTCTAACCTTTTCATCCTTTCCACCAAGAGGTCAAATCAAAGCCCCCATCATCAGCGATTCCAAAGATGTGGAATGAATTGTTGCATGTTATATAGTGTGAGATGTGTCTAGACAATATGCAGGACCTCCTATGTGGCCTTTTTACAGAATCTGGAAAGCAAATCTTTCCTTTTTTGTGAAGTTCTTCTAGCACTTCCCTGCTATGATATATTATGATATTTATCATATTGTGTTATCTCATTAATTGTGATGTATTTCCGGTCACACAAATCATCGCCTTTGTGAAATTATTTCAGCACATAATGTGAAAGAGAACACATTTAAATTCAATCCAGGCACTGACTCATTTATTATGTGCATTGTGATGAACTGGTATTGACTGGAGGAAGCCCCCTTGCATCCTACAAATACAGGAATGACCAACACCTGGGGGGTCTGACCTTTCAAGCTTCACTATCTAGCTCGATGAATCCCTCCAAGATCAAATGAATGCATTACCTGGCGCCTGTGATTAATTACTAACAGGGCCCACAGCAAATTGCTGCCACAGATGACAGCTAGTGTGATAACATTTCTTATCAGCGACCTCCATCACCCCTTCCATAACTCACATAGATCACACAGCCCTGATTTCGACCTTCTTTTATGGAAGGCATTATTAATGGAGCCATTGTTGCTATATGACTGAATCCATGAGAAGAATTGCAACCTATATTTTCTTGAAAAAAAAATAATAATCTAAAAGGATAAATTTAAAAAAGGAAACATGTTGTACGGACACAGAACCTGGCTTAGATCGAGCTGTAATCCAGAGTCTTTATGTTTTACATAAATTGTCCTCAAAGTCGCTTTAAAAAGGTAAAATATTATGTGTAAATATAAGATGCTATTTTTTGTGCGGAATTAAAATCAAACGGAAGACATTCAAAAGATGTCTGTTTCGGATCGGCTGACTGCTTGGCCTGTGGTATTGCTGCTTGCAGCTTTCTGGAGAACCGATCGTCCAAACAACTTCACACTAGACACTGCGCTTCATTGGGTCCTGAGCAATACACCTGCTATGACATAGTTTGCTCACATAACCAAGTCGCGGCTACTCACGGTCAGAAACTCCGGTGAAATACACTCTGGTTTGCGGGGGGAAAAACACCAGAATGACAGAGCCATCCGCGGGTCAATAGAGTTGAAGAGAATGAGATAATGTAACCAACAAAATCCGTACACCAAATTCAATATGAAAACAAAGTGTGCATTAGTTCACTTTAAAGCGCAACATAAATCAAATGAAACATGGCTGAAATACATTATATCTAATTCAGCGGTGAAAACACAGTTTAGCAGCCTACAATATCTACTAAACCATTTTGTAAAGTTCTCATCTCGATCACAGACCGGCATACCAAAGAGGTAAAGCTTGTTTATCGTCAACATTACAGTGGAAACTGCTTCTATTAAAACAGCTCAAGAGTTATATGGGGGGAAAAAACATTACACTGTATTCCCAGTTGCGGACAGTATATTTATGAGGTAAAACATTTTCCATTAATATTGTGGAGACTAATGGCCACGGCTGTTGCCAGCAGAAAATAGATAAAACCCTGTATAGCTCCGCTGCTTTCAGCCCTCAGTGGGTTTTAAAAATCCTACTTATATTACATACCTGAACACAACATTCCAGTATTTAATTAGAAGAGCCCAAATGCACAACCTCATTCTCTATACAGTCACACGTATGTAGCTCATCTAAAAAACACAAGACAACCTTAATTATTCATCTGAATAATTATTTTATAACATGCCATGATCAAACTAGATGAAGAAGCCTAATGTGATCTTATATACATTCCATGAAATAGTATATGAAGGCAGCACGCCAGCCTGCACATGTGTCTCTTTATAACTTTATAAATTGTGTTTGTGTCTCTGTGGGATTATCCAGCTAATGGTTTGAAAAGTCCCTGGGCAACAGCAGCACATAGGCACACAGTGACTCAGTCCATAGGCAGCAAGTAGCCATAACAATGGAGAATAGGGCAGATGAAGGTTGCATGTAATTACACCCGCATTCAGGCTTAATTAGGTCACCCTTAAGTGAGTACATTGTGTGATAGTGTGCCTGTGTGTTTTCGGCCGTGAGTCAGTGTGTGTGTGAATGCAATCTCCAAACAAACCAGGGGTTTACGTCCGTGAGTCACAGGATCAGGATGAAAGTGGGCTGCTGAAAAGTGCCTCTCTACCCAGCTGAGAGCTTTTGGTGAAACATTCTTGTGCAATGATTCACACACACACACACACACACACACACACACACACACACACACACACACACACACACACACACACACACACACACACACACACACACACACACACACACACACACGAGTCAAATCCAGTTTTGGGATACAATGTTTACATGGAACATAGAGGTTTTTTGTACGCCTGTGAACAAAGTTCCAAATTCAGGTTTTTGATTATTGTTTGTTGTCTGCGCAGACGTGTATTCAACTCCTCAACATCGCAGTCAGTCTCTGTCATTTCTATGACTCTAGCCCTCATGAGTGCATTATCTCAACAGCTCTGAGACGCTGTTGCATTGTAATGCGACGTTGTGGATTCGACTTTTTCATCTTATCGCTAGTAATGGAAGATTAGAGCTTATCGTCATATACTGTTTGTTGTTCTGACTAACGCCTGTGTGACTCCAGTTGAAGAACACTCCCTGCAGATAGCAGACAGGGAACAGATACCTGGATAAAGTGTACCTGCTTTAGTATCGTGGTTTCTTTTATAACAGTCCAGCTCACTAGTTTCTGCAGGTGCTTATCTATATTTCTTTAAACAGTATTTTATATGGACGTCATAGACATTCCTGTAGTATTGCAGTTGTTTGCTTCAAAAATGATGTTTTTACATAAGTCTGTAACGGTTGAGGGCTAAACTTTATAGTCTCGTCGTACATGTTGGACAGTCAACAACTTCACACCCACCTACTTGGAATTCAGTTGTATTGACTCTTTTAGATACTGTCATCACAGAGGAATGGCTGGAGCTACTCATTTAATCATATTTAAATTATTCCAAGGTGACATTACTGTCTGCATTCCACATGTTATGCTGTTTTTTCTTCCACTGCTTCCATTTTTCATTGTCATTTTAAACTGTCAACCTTTTATCCTGTGCGCTCTCTCTCTCTCTCTCTCTTGCTGTGTCCTTGATATAAGTACCCACTGCTTCTGTCTGAGAACACAATTATTACCATGCATGGCTGTTTGCTGAGAAAAAAAAGAGAGAGAAAAGCTAATGATGTTGGCTTGAGCTCAGAGCTAATTAAAATTCTATAAATATGGTGGAGGTAGGTGGCATGATGGATGTAGTGTGTCAGAAGTCCGGTGAGCAGGGAGGTGCGCGGAGATGTCTGGGCGATCAATACAAGCATAGTGAATGCATGACACTGTATATGCATTTAATGAACTAACAGTTTTATCTGTTAATTACACACCAGGACACACCTTAGCATTCCTCACACTGTGCTAAACCTGCCTGGCTGTCCAGATAATGACCGGCTATTTCACACAACAAATCTGCAAACGGTGGGCACATTCCTCTATTTTTACGCGCTCACTTTATCTCTCCTGCCTGTGCTTTCATTTATTGCAGGTAATTCTCCATGCAGCAACACACTCCACGCTATATCGGTAAATGTAATGCATTTTTTCTTTTGTCCCTTGACCGCCTAGTTTAGAGTAGCATCGGTATTCATTCTGCAAACATTGTGTCTCTAAAGAGGCCAGCAGTTTCTCAACGTACTGGAAACATTGTGCAGGCAGGCAGAGGGGGCAAGAGCTAATTGGCTAACAGGTAATGTTAGAAAAAGCGAGAAATAAAACGCTCATGTTAAAGCCCGCCATAGAAATAATCTTCAGCAACTGAAGTTGTTTTTTAAAGAGCCAATACTACTGTCAAACCTCTTTTGGAAGTGCTTATGTAAAACTGAAACAAAGTAATAAATTCAATGGCCATCTTTGCCCATCGAAGCCACAATCACAATGAGATGATTGCTGGTAGTGGAGTAGTAAAATATCTATCTGTCAATGCTTCTATTACACTATAGTTACACTAGAATTGTTCTTTTTTAAGAACTTTGTGCCATTTCATCTTATGGCTTTGAAAATCCTGTAGAGTAAGCTGTGGTATAATCCCTTATTACAGGAGAAATTCGTCTGTGATGGTGAATTATTTTGAGGGTTAAGCTTTGCATATTATCTCGCACAAAGTAGTTTGTTGTGGGATGAAGAGGTTATATTGGATGCAGACAGTTATGTAATTTACTGTGAAATATGAATGACAAATAGCAGTGAATAGCACATAATACAAAACCCTTGCTCTACTTTACTCATTAACTGCCACTCATGGGTCTCTAAGACCAACATTTGTATGTCATCATATATCATCATTTTCAGCGGTAAAATTACCATTGATACCTAGAAAGACCAGCCAGTTTGTTTTTTTCTCTCTTGTCACTTAACATTTACAGTGCTGTCCATCAATATTAGAACAGTATTTTGTTGGCTCTATACTGCAGCACATTGGATTTTAAAGGATGTGAAAATGAAGACTCTCTGCTTAAATTTGAACATGTTTATATTCACATTAGGGCTGCACATCACAATATGTCGCAATAAACACATTTGCGAAAAGCTACATATCGCGAAAGACACGTCGAGATTTGTTGTGTTAGTTGAAAGAAAATATCAGTAGAAAACTGCACTTTAAAATGTAACTGTCATACTTTTTGTAGTGGTGCCTTTTATACTCTATTCAATGTTCAGTTTGTTCAATAAAAGAATGTTGGAAATAATTTCCTTTCTTTTGTTTCGAATTCAACAAGCAATTTGTTGTATTTTAGCAGAATACTGAAAGCAGCAGAAAGACAGAACTGAGTACATTTTAACATCTGTTTATTTATCGCAAATAACATTATCGAGATATTCAAAAACGATATTGCATATTGCATATTTTCCTGATATTGTGCAGCTCTTGTACACATTTTTTATACAGACTCCTTATGTTAGAAAGGACTACATGTTCCCCCACTAAGAATGAAAACACCTGACCACCTGAACACCACACAATGAAAAACACATCACAGGCGCCTTGGTAGCTCACCTGATAGAGCATTCGCCCATATTACAGAGGTGTACTCCTCGACACATCACTGTCTTAACAATTGCGGACTGCACTGAAAGGTATTGACATACTGTAATTGGCACACACACACAAAGTACTGGATGAGTTCAGGTTTCCTTAGCTGGAAGAGGTTAAGTAGAGAGCACAGGGACGCTGGGACAGTGACTCAGCTGGCTTCTGTGAAGCCTTAGCTGTAGTCAAAGAGCAGGGGGCTGGGGCTGGTGATAACTTACTATTCTTACTGCAATCCTTTCAACATATCTGCCTTGTCTCTCCGGATTACATTATCAGAGTAATATCTTGACAGCTGCCAAAATTCCCTTCCGTAGGATATGAAAGCTTCTTTTATTTATTTATTTTTTTACATCAGCACATAGTAGGACATAGCACAATCCTAATAAGACTGCTTTCATTTATCATTGAATCTTAGTTGGTATGCTGGTTGGTATGGAGTGGACCTGTCCCCCATAATCCTGAATAGGGACACAAATTAATACATGCATGCTGTTTTTTTTTTCTTCAAAGAAGCTTAATATCCCTCTTTCACCATTTTTTTTTAGAAAAATACAATATCATTTAAATTGGATTATTGTAATGTGGTTAATGGTGGAGAGATTGTGTTTAAACAAAGTCAGCACATTGTGGGCCAAATTTAAATTCTATTATATCTTCTACTTCATTCTCTTACAGTATTTCTTCAGTAGCCTTTTGTATCTGAAAAGTTTGTTTCTGGACTTCAGCACAATTTTCAGAGACTTTCCAAATCAACTCTCCCTGTTTGTCTCTTTCTCTTCCTCTCTGACACACAGTGCTACTGTCACCTCTGGGCCATAAGGTCGGTCTCTTGAAGCTGACTCTAAAGCGCTCCCCAACTCTCTTCCTGTAAGTGCAGTTTCTATTTATATTTAAACTCCAACAGCTGCATCTTGTCTTTTCTTTTGCTCTTTCTTGAAACTCTGGCATATGTTCAGATGGGCTCAGATGGAGGAGGCAAAGCAAACATTCCTCGCCTTAATGCACTCCTCCCCCGGAAGAGCAAGGGAGAAAAAAAACTGTTAAATATGAAAGCCTTGTGTTTGTTTGTGATACTGCTGGTGGTGGTTATTTACATAAAAGCATTAGATATTATGTGACTACCAATTATTTGTGTATGTATGAGTCACTAACGGTGACCAAGGTGGACTCAAGGTAATAATAATACTTTCTTTTTTTACATTCTATTTTATTAGGACAATGCACATTAATCAACATTTCATTAAATGTGCCAGTGTTAGCCAGACAGCTAATTTTCAACTGTAGTCCTAGTTACCTAGCATGCATGTCTTTATGGTGGGAGGAAACCGGAGCAACCGGAGGAATCCCATGCAAACACAGGGAGAACATGCAAACTCCACACAGAAAGGCCCTGCTCGGACTGGGGATCGATCTCTGCAGTGCCAACTTGCTGTGAGGCAGAAGTGCTAACCACTGAGCCGCACATTGGAGCCCTGGTTTTACTTAAAGCTATAGTGCGTAGTTTCAATCTCCCCCACGAGGAAATTCTAAGTAACGACAACAAAACTGTCAGCGCATCCACATGATACAAGCCTTCCGTGATCGTGCACCACCCCCACCCCTCTTCCACGCAGTTGCTAGTAACCAAGGAGGACACGGAGGATTAAAAATCATGATCTACTCTGCAGAAGAGGTAATTATCTTCACTAGAGTCGCCAGACGACACCAGTTTCTGAACATAGCCATACTGAGAAATACAGAGAGAGTTTTGTGGAGATGATAGACTTGATTAGCTTTGTATCAACTCATTTGGCAATGGCTTGAATGTAACAGATGTTCATTAATATAAAAAAAGTTACGCACTAAAGCTTTAAACACTAGGGAAGATGAACATACATACGTAAAAGGTATCCTATACAGCAAACAAAACAATAGAGGAAAGATTGACTACAAACCTACACTTACTTTAGTATATTTACCTCCTATATATAGTCTGGGGTTAAAAAGTATATTTATAAATAAAGTGTGTTCTTTCTGTTAAACATTAGCGTGAAAAGCAAAGAACAGGTGTGTCAGTTTTCCCCTCAAGATTTCCCATCTTGCTAGGAATTCACCTTATTTGTATGTAATTCAACAGTTTTGTTTGTTTTGTAATGTTGCATACCTAATTTTAGGTTTTTAGGTATATCCCATGTTGTAGTTTACATGAAGTTATTAAACAAATGCCTCTAATCACCTCAAGGTAGCACCGTGACTCATTCAGTTATCAAGGAAAACGTTGCTACATGTCACAATGGGTCTACAGCATTGCTATCAAGTTGTAATGCTATTATAAACCGGAAAACTGTCTGATTCAAAATGACTTGGCAAAATTGTCCTGCAAGCCAGCATATTCACCCTGTTGACCAGGTCAAAAGCCTGACTCTGGCAAATCAACATGTCAATGAGGTAGAATTCTTTGCATGGCAGAAATATCAACCTGTTTTTGTCAAAGTGACCAGGCAGAATCACCCTGCATGGCTTAAATCTCTCCCTGCATGTGGAAAATCAGGCTGCCTACTCGGGAATGGAGGAAAGAGCAAAGATCGGTTGGCCGATGGTTTAGCCAGAGGCAGGGCGATATTGCTCTGGTTGGCATGTCAATTTGCAAAGAGGCAGGGCAATATGTCTGGCATGCAGGGCAATTCTACCTGGTAAGCAGGTTCATAAACCAGAAGCAAGGCCATATTTCTACCATGCTGGGTTGATTCTGCCTGGTTGGAAAGTTGTTTCTACAGCGGCAGGGAATATTTCTGCCATACAAGGTAACTCTGCCTGGTCAGCAGGTCGTTCTGCCAGAGGCAGAGCAAGAGGGCATGAAGGCTGATTCTTTTACGGTTCTAGCTGAAATTCTGTTAAAATAAAAAAGTGCTTCAGCTCTGACACTTACTGTAGCTGTCTTGACATCACGTTCCTGCCTCACAAGAAATCTCGCTTAAAATGGCAGTCAGTGGAGTTGATAATGGATACAGCAGGCAACCTGCAGAAATAAGAAAGCCACAGGTGATTAGAATAAGGTGCCAAAGAAGGCTTACTGTAGTCAATTATCCAAATTAAAATCTAATTTAAGGTAGCACCAAGATAATACTAATAAAAAAGTGTGTTTAATTTCCTTAATTTGCACAACTATTCCATTCCATTAGACATACGTAATTTCTGCTCATCATACACTGGGTGAAATTAGTGCCCCAAAGGAGAGCTTTTTTAATTTAAAGTAATTAGTCCTGGAGAACAGGGTTGAGCAAGCATGCATGCATGTGTGCATTTCTGTACATGTGGGCGAGATAGGGAGATAAAACAAGAGGTAGAGGAGCAGGGGGAGATCGCAATAAGGAGGCACTTGTTGTTTAGTAATTGAGTTTTGTATTGATTCCAGTGTATCATCTTTTAAACTATTGGACAAAAGCAAGACATCTCTTGAAGATTGATTCAACCTTTTCTATTCAAAATGTTTTCGAGCTTACCAGATGAACAAACCAATGCAAAAAACAATACGTTTTCCTCTCTTTTTCAGGTTTACGCTCCGCACCTCTACCCTGCCTTATTTGTGGTAATTTATAATCTCTTACTGTTGACACTAATAAAACCTTCACATTACTTTGTTCGGTCAGTGTCTAGAGATGCATAGATAAAAGTTGCTGGATTGTAGAGCCAAAGAAGTCAGATCCTGCTGAGATGACCTGACTGCTGCCTACTCACTTACAAAGTTATTAGAGTGACTCACAATGTGGCTCACCACGCTCATGCCCATTTACCAGCATCCAGAGGCTATGTCAGCATCTACCAGCCTCTGACTCTGTAAGGGGTTTGATTGATCAGGCTTTGTGACTCATGATCTAAACAGGAAGAAACAAGTTCAAACTAGCAGAACTAATAGTCTGGCCAAAGAAAACTGCTCATCAGAGACTACCAAACTGCACAGCAGTAAGAATAGAGTTCTAGAACTGCCATCAGTGTGATCCAAAAAGGGGGGCACCTCTGTGGAGCCACACACAAATATCCCCATATACCAATTAGGCTGCTGCGGATGCACATACGTAAACAAATCACAGATACCATTGTTATAGATTGAAATACATGTTGATAATAAGGTTCCAATCTACTATTTTTATTTATATTCTCTTTGTGGCAATGAGGTCTGTGGGAGCTTATCATAGTGCAACTACTAAAAGTGGGGTAACCCATTTTTGCATCATATCAACACAAATTCCTCTGGTCTGGCATTCACGGCAGAACCAGGCATGTTAGAAGAAAGGAACCTCTAAGTTCTGGATGCTATTTTAACAAGGAGAGACTGTCTTTAAAGTGAACAATCCATTTTTATCCAATTGCTATCGTGAAGTAATATATTTAAGGGGGGTAGTGATGCTGTGATTAGTTCAGGTTATTTCCCCCTGGGGTCTACAGACACTGGTGGTGGTGGTGAAGAGAGTTGCTGAAGACCTGGATGATGTGATGATATGATGAAGCCTGGAGGTGAATTTCGTGCTGAAATGACAACTGGCGGCAGCAGATAGGAGCACCCATTTTAAAGTTTAACAGCAAAACAGTTAACAAACCCTCCAGCTTCATTTGAAACAAAATGTGTCTTCTGGCTGTGGCAACAACAACACACCTTCGACATTCTGTGTGTGTGCGTGTCGCGTTAGGTCACGGCAGTTTACTGCGGCGCCGCTATGACGACCAGCCACGCTGAGGCGGTACTAAAATCTGCAATGGAAAACGGACGCACAGTGCGTCGAGTCGAGTCGATGCGAGTAGAGTCGAGCAGGTGCCATGTAACGGAAAAACGCCATTATAGAGACAATACAGCATATCATGAGACATTCTAAAAAACTAATTGTTTTCTACAATTGTGATGAATCAGAATGAATAATGTTGTGAACTGATCAACGGTTAATTCAAGACCATCAGAGTCTTCCTGGAGTTTGCTCTCAGACTATGGGAGCGTAGGAGTGGTGATCTCACTGGGATGGATTCACCAGAAAACAAGAAACATTGGTCACTCTCTGTAGCGCTGATCACTGACTCCCACTTTAAGGGAAGCAGAGAGTGGGACGGCCAGCCACAGACAGCAATGTGCTCAGATAACACACCCTGTCAGTGCTGGCCGCCCTGCCAGTTTGATTAAACTATGTACATCAACAGGCCTGCACCCTGGAGGCCCCGGGTAACAGAAGGCCATGGCTCAGTGGAGTGGGTAAATGGTGTACACTGCTGCCTTTTGCCAATACTTTTCACTGCTGCTTTGAGTCAGAAAAAAATATAGACACACAGGTAGGGACAAGTGGTGAGATCTCAAGTGTAATTCTGTGGCATCGGAGCTGTGAAAGCGATACCAGCTGGCCTGTGAATGGTTTAGACCCACAGTGCCGCTGATGAATCTCTGCTCTGCTGTCTTACCAGGGAGCCTTTTATCTGTCACACCACACCTGCGGAACAAGATATTCTCAAAATCCATCTCCTTCTCACCCATGTTGATGTTAAAGAACACTACCAGGGAATCTCACATGATGCCCGAACCAGGCTGGGAGGCCTGACCCAGATATGGCGTCACACCCTCACACACACCCACACCAACACCCACACCCAGTAAAGCTCGACACCTGTCTCACACTTGCACACAGTTCTTTCTTTTCCCGTTTCTCCTTCCCACCACCTTTCCCTCTTTTAATTTTTTTCTATTTAGCCATCGAAAAAGCTCTCCCGGGGAATAAGAATGAGAGGCTTGCTAAAAGAGTTGCAGAGTGTCTGAAGAAAAATGTGCAAGCGTCCACTAAACAGTGAAGCAGTGGAGATATTGCTCCAGTTGTTCAGCAAATTAGTTTTTTACGGTATGTAATTATGGTAATTATAGGAATGTTTAGAAAAAACCCGTAGGAGAAAAATAATGTTCATCAATGGCAATGCTTTAAAGAGTTTAAATCTCCTAGGTAAAAAATAGCAGCTCTTGTATTCCTCCCTAAATGCAATAAACTCCAGTATTTCCCTTTTAACATTGCAGTTTTTCTGCAGATAACACACAGTGTACATGGAATGAAATACAACCAGAACATCAAATATACACAACATCTCTGATTTTTTTTTAAATTAGGGGAGTAAAAAAAAGTGCCACCTTTGAGACTGCAGACGTTAGTAAATGTTAGTTCTACGATGAATGACCTTCACTAAAATTGCACTGCCAGAACCTTCCACAAAGAAAAAAGGAGAAATACACTGAAGTAAGCACCAGTAAATTCAGCCGGGCCACTCAGAATGAGAAATGCTATGGGTAAGCACGGGCTAATTTATCAGCATTAAGTCAAATAAGGACGAGGTAGAAAGAAGTAGTGGAAGTGGAGGGTTGGGGTGAGTGGAGGAGATAGTGTGGGCTGAGTATACATCAGTAGGACAGATGCATTTAAAAGAGACATCAGCAGATAATGACTTCAACCCCCTTCATCTTCACTAAGCGTACAGCGGCTTGTGGCACTCCAACGGGGTCTTCAATGGAAAGAAATGACAGAACATTGAAATGATAGACCTTAGAGGTAAACACATGCTTTTCTCAGTCCATCCCTACTCTTTTAATTTCATCAAATGGGCTGTATTTAGAAAGTGACATTAAATTAAAGCAATGAAAATAGCACAGAGGATTTATCGTGTCATGCTAACAAAGATTCATTGCTCAGTCTTACATACTGTTCACATGCAGATCAATGCTTATTGACACACACACACACACACACACACACACACACACACACACACACACACACACACACACACACACACACACACACACACACACACACACACACACACACACACACACACACACACACACACACACACACACACACACACACACACACACACACACTCCTCCACGATAGCAAAGGGACCGCCATTGATAGCTGCTGTGACAGATTCATCAGTGGGCGGTGGGCGTGGGTGAGTGTAGGTGGACATGATTTAATACACACTGAAGCTTACCGCAGTGAGACACGATGGCACTGCTGGTGGTACAAAATTGTCTAGTTCTAGTTAAAGTCAGCATAAGATTATACTGTACCTCTTCATGCTCAACTAGTCTTTAGTCTTATTTTTGGAATGCTGTTATTTAGTACATTGTAACCTTCCTGACTTATTGTATAATCTTTTTCTTGTCTGAAAATTATTATTTTTCCTGAGTATCCTGTGTTTGCTGTGACAGAGGTATTAGTTTTAAGTTATGTAAATGTCAACTTTCTGTGACCAAGTAAAGAGAAATGGTAAATGCTAGATCAGATCTGCTCGACGTGTCAACGTAGTTAGGGTTAGGCATAGGAGGAGTGGGGATTGGTTAGGGTAAGAATAACAGGGTAAGCCAATCAGAGGCAGAATAAGACAAAAATAAGGCGGGCCACGAGGCACGTCCTGTGACGTAAACACGTCTAGCAGTTCCGATCTAGCATCTACCAAGAAAAACCCTCCATACATTTTCCCAGAATCCCTCAGGCCAAAACAACAACTGTGTACACAGGATGTCCCAGTATCTCTGCTACACAACAATGTGAGGTGTAATGGACATTGCAGCCTCTAGGGGTCAGAAGCAGGGCTTCAGTTATAGTTGAGATTATTAGAATTTGATGGGAGTTTGTTGATTGTCAGATTGTGTCCATGTAAACTGAAACATTGCTTTAATTCCTTATGCATTACTGTTGTCTATTTGTATTCTTTAATTTCCCTCAAATGTTTTAAATCCTTATGTAAAGCACTTTGTGTTTGAAATGTGCTGTATAAATAACACTGCCTTGCAGGGAAATATAATTACTGTTAGAGATTATTAGTATGTGAACTATTGTTTATGATTTATACTGTCCACAAAGGAACAAATAATAATAAAAAGTAAAATCACAAAATAAAAATCACCAGAATTGAGCAACACGGTTTTCATAAGACAGGTGCAATATGTATAGCTTTGCTTTGATTAAAGGTCATCTCTCTCCTGTGTGTCTGTGATATGATGAGTTTGAGCTTGCTCTGGGCTCCAGCTGGGGTTCCTGACACCATCATGCCACGGTTTATTCCCCTACTCAGGAGGACAATCATCTTTCAACCCTGCGGTGCTCCTTGTAGTGCAAGACACAGAGAATAAATCACTGCTGCCCAGCCCAGAGAAATGGGAAGGCTGTTAACAAGTCCAAGAGGGGCCCATGGTGCTGCCCAGAGAGGGAGTCAAGGGTCAAAGCTTCACTGCGGGGTTAGTAGGTCGACTCCTGGCCAGGTCGGCTGGTACAGTATTTGCTTGTGCAGTGGCTTACTGAATTAAATGACGCGCAAAATGCCAGAGCGAGTAAACCCACCAGTACAGACAAAAGTGAAGAAAGAAGTTGGGAGAGCTATTGTGACTGATTAGCAATACCATGTTTTGTACTGGCTAGTGTGTTAGCAGTTAGCTGACCAGCTGCAGCAGTTTACCTTCTAGCCCTGTCACAACAAGCTTCTGGAACCAATTTTTAATTTTGCTGTGCCACTTTGTGATGGGACCAGGCCTTAAGAAAGACATACATTAGGTCCAAGGTTTGTTGAGCTTTTGTCAAACAACACAAGACCAGGGGGCTATTTCACAAAACCTAGATAGCAGATTAAACCGGGATTTCCCAGTTATCCTGGCCTAATTTAGCCTTGACTCGGTTTCACAAAAGCAGAGGCACCTAAGTTACCATGGAGATTTATTCTGTGCAGCTAGCCTGCTCCTGACCAGGCTAAGAGCCAGGATGTATTAATCCTGGTGCCTTTTCTGGTCGCTCAGCAGTGGTTTTACCTTATTATTATCAGCCTGCATTAAAATACAACAGGTGCATATTGTTGTTCAGTTAAGCACTGTTATTATTTAAAGTTGTGACCATTATTTTTTTGAATTATTCATGTGACACTGTGTCAATGTTACTGTTATACTGCTGTATGAAGACTGCTGTTCATATTGTTGTTAGAAGTTTGATGGATATATTACGGCAGTTGTTGAGATCATTAGAAAAGGCTAATGAAGTTGCAAATGTGTTTTAAAGGTCCCATGGCATGAAAATGTCACTTTATGAGGTTTTTTAACATTAATATGAGTTCCTCCAGCCTGCCTATGGTCCCCAATTGGCTTGAAATGGTGATAGATGTAAACCGAGCCCTGGGTATCCCAGAAAATGAAAGCTCAGATGAGCCTTTCTGGAATCTTGCTTGTTATGAGGTCATAAGGAGCGAGGTTACCTCCCCTTTCTCTGCTTTGCCCGCCCTGAGAATTTTCTCTATCTCAAGATGCCTGACTGATCTGCGAGCAGAAACCTGGAGCTCGCGAGATCAGGATGGTCTCACGAGGCTACCAAAGAGCACCATGTCATGGAACCTTTAAATGAAGTCTGTTACTAAAAGCAATACATAAAATGCGGAACATGTGTTTCTATAGTGGACCAATGCACCTTAAATTATTTTAGTTGATACATTTTTTTGTATTCATTAACAATAAAGGATCATGTTTGTCTCTTCCATGTGCATTGTATTTGGCATCCTTAGCACACAATTTGTGTTCTCCAGTAAACTGGGGCTATAATTTGGGAAGATTGTACAATTTTAAGAACATATCCTAATTGTATAATCCTCCCAAATTATAGACTTCATAGTTCACTGGACCAGTAACTATATAGTGTGGTAGGCCACTATGCATTCATGTAACAATAGGAAATATAAGGTTTTTGACCTTAATACGTGTTTTAAGCTTATATTTAGCTTGGGGGAAATAACTGATGAATGTACTCCGTTACATTCATGTTCACAGTGTGCATGGAATTTCTCACTTAATTATCGCATCTATCCAAATTACTTCACCCTGGCTCGACCTAGTCACACCAGGTTATCCTGGATTTATAAACTCTGCTTTTGTGAAACAGCCCCAAGGTATACATTTGATCTTTGTTGAACACAAAAACAAGCGGAACTAAGCCTTTTTTTTCCCACAGCTGACATTTTGACTTCTCATAGTAGAAAAAAAACAGAGGTGTTACTCATAACATTAACAATGGCTCCGTAACTCATGACGGTGTGAAAGTGAACCAGCAGCTAAATCGAATCATTACTTTTATTATTTACACCTATGTGATACTGTGACATGTCAAAATGTCTTTAGTGGAGAATGCCTATCAATATTTCCATGTGAAAATACACAGAGACATATTCATATATATTTCCATGTGTTTACACACAAAAACTGCATTGAGAAGGAATTAAAGCCCCATTGTGTAACATTTGTAGTTGTTTATTATCAAAATCTGTATTGCCCTTCACAAACTTGTCCTTTTTTATGAATATTGACCACAATCATCAATTTCAAGTATTCCTGTTGGCTTGAAATTTTACATTTACGCTTACATGATACTGGGGTAGACGCTCCATAGCCATGCGCCATCTTGAAATACGGTAGCCCGTAAGGGACATACAGGCTATACTGCTCCACATTTTGCGCTTTTCACTCAGTGGCACTGACTGTGACATATGCCAGGGAGGGAGGGGGAGAAGATTATTTGCGACTCACCGCCGGCAGATTTGAAAGCCTGTTGCATCTATTATCGAGGACATGGAACTGAATCGCAGAGGAAATTAAAATGACAACGTGACAGGCAAAGCAACGCGACCAAAGTTAATATTGGTGTGGCTTTTCCAAGATGGAAAGAGCTGATGAGGAGCAAGGATTTTAAAAGGGACGCCGAAGTTGCCTGCTTTCTTCTCAACAGGTAATTCTGCCTATTTGTGTAAAAGTTTTATAGTTGCTACTTGCTTGGCTAACATGGTTGTGCATAACGCTAGAACGACATCTAGGATACTTTTCCTCGCGTCAATGATGAAAAAGGATTGTCTACCTTGTAACATAAACGTAATCATATGTGCCATGATTTCCCTGCCAGACAAGTCACGTCATGCAGTTGTAACACAGACTAGCTACAGCTAGAACAGCTGCGTGTAAACGATGGAGACACTAAGAGATCATTTCAGTTTCATTGACATTGTTCATGCTGCTCAGAGAAATATATTAAAAACACAAACCTCCGTTGCTTCTCTCCTACGCTGTAAACATCGCCTTACAGTATTAATCTCGTACAATATACAGACTAACGATAGCACTGATACTTTACTAACATTGGCTTGCATATGATTGGGAATCTGATAGCTGATGGTACCAAAATAACGTCAAACTATTATAATAGGGCGCTAGAAAATGAAATTCAGTTGGTTGTCATATACCGCTAGATGAGAGCAATTCTTACACAATGTAGCTTTAAATGGGTGGAATAGAATTAAGTGCCTGCATGATGAGCACCTGTCTGTACTTGGTTAGTCAGTGTTTTATTTCTTTGTTACAAGCACTTTGTGTTGCCTCGTTCAGATTCTTCAAATTACTGTAAAATGATGAACGGTGATAGCACAAATGCTGCGTTGTTGCTTTATTTGGAAAAATTATAAATCTGTGGATTAGTGCTTCCAGTTTTATTTGACCATTACATTATGCCTTTAGCTTAAAAGCTTTCACAGATAACAGCCACATTTTCTCAGATATTACAATGATAGCAATCACCGAGGCCTGTTTATATATATATATATATATATATATATATATATATATATATATATATATATATATATATATATATATATATTTAAAAAAAAAAAGCTGCACTCTCCATTTGTAGCCACTTTGCAGTTACAGCACAAACACTGCCCAATCATTTGTTTTTAAAACAAAGAGAACGCGCTGCAAAACTTTTTCTCCCATAGAAGTTATTGTAATCCAAGGGCTCTGATGAAAGCATTTGCAAACTAATTCCCACATATGCATGAAAACTAGCATCTGCCCACTTGTCTAATACCCAGATTAACATTTTTAGACATGGCATTTTTTTCCCTCTTATCAGCACAAGACAGTGGGAGATAATTATATGCCATATCACTCCATTGTCTGTACAAAACACTTCTTCAGCTACTTGAATCAATATCAGTTATGCTGAGATGGATAAACAGTTTGCCTGTTTAGAAAATAGGGAGCTTCATGAGTGTCACTGCAGGTGGAAACATAATGAATTCATTGTTAATGAAAACACAGTGGTGTCTTAATGTCAATTTCAAACCAGCCTGTAGGTCTTTTCAAAGCACCAGGCAGACTTGTACTATATCATACTAAATATGTAATATATCTCTATATATAAATCTATGAATATCTATGTAGACAGATATAGATGAGAATGTGTGCTTCTGAAACCCCACAGAATGATTTATTTGAGTAAACAATAATTAAAGAATGTAATCAATTGCAATGTATCAGGACATATATCTGGTCATTCTCCTACTTAACCTTTGACCTGCTGTCTCTCTGCTATCTGTTCCTGTGTCAGGAGCCTTCACTAACACTTCTGATTCTGAACACATGTTGTCTGACGCTGCTACAACACTCAGACTTAAGTATAGGACTTTTTGATTAGCAGTGACCTTATTAATTCATGATCAATGTGTTATCTTGCAGTGTGTCTGAACCTGCCAAGCCAACTCAATATCACCTCTACTCAAAAAGTAATGAAAAGGATGTCAAAGCAGTAAAACATTTGACTTCAAACCTGGCCAATACAAATCCTATCAACTTGAGCCTGTCGCTGATGCGCAGCACACCAATGAATAGTGATACAAACTTGTGACATTGAAATGCAACTGAGTATTATTATTTTTTTACTAGCAACATCCTTCTAGTAATTTCCTTTGTAAAGATGCTAGATCTTACCGTTTAAAAAAAAAAAAAATTGAAATAGTATTTTGGTGGTATTTGTTAGTATTGTATTATTTGATCATGAATCCATTAAATAGCTCTTATGTGTTTCCAAGTGCACATCTGGATGTGGTTAAAGGCTTGTCTCGTTTAATACTACATCATATTAAATCGAACATACGCCTAGAGCCTAGAGTATAAGACATCCTCATGTACGATGGATGTGATGAAGCTCCTCTTAACTCCTGTTCCCATTTCAATTTAACTGGCCCGTTGCTTTGATGGGTAGCATTGATTGGAATATGTCTATCAGTAATAGCTTCATTTTAAAATGCCATTCTTGGTACTTATAAGGACCCACCTTTGTCTACAAAACAGCCTGAATTCCTCCAGGCATTGATATTTTACAAAGTACTTAAAACATTGAAAGGTTCTCTGTTAGCTGAGATTGTGGGCAGTGCAGGCCACGGGAGTAAACAAAAGTCACTGTAATGGTTCTGGACATATATTTAATGGATGGCTTTTTCATGACATAGCACATTACCGTAATTCATCTGTCCATAAAAAGATCCAATCTGCCAAATTATGCTCAATTAGTATAGCCTGGTTCCAGACCTCTGAATCACCGCCTACACCTCCTAAGTGCTCAGTAATTCAAACAGATCTGGTGTTGTGCCCATTGACAGCTGTTCGAGAAACAGATAAAGATTGGGGGACATTATCTTCCTATAGCTAGCTAGCAAGCTAAATCCTCGTAGAATAGTGACAAGAAAAATGGTCGCACAAATGTCCATAAACAGATGTATAGGATCCACACAGCTGTACAGGTTGTTGTAAATTGACTTACATAAATAATATATCTTAAATTGTCATTTTTTGTTTTTAATCGTAAAACTGCTAATGCTACAGCATTGTCCGTGTGGACGGAAACAATTTTGTCAATGGGACAGGCACATCACACTGATGGGTTGTGGCTGGGTGATATGAAGAACATCAAATGATCATATACAAATACCTCAATATCAATATTGTAGTTGATAATTGGACTTTGACAAAATATTTACACAATCAGATTTGAGATAAATAATCAGCAGTAGTGGATATAATGATTAAGTGGGTAAAGGCAAAAAATAGAACAGCTAGAACAGCCTAGTACCGGTAAGTCCAGAAAATGCTGTGTGGCGTTTTGTGTAGACTGTTTCCATATTTGTGCTCATCATTATATGTACATTTATGTACCAGTGTTAATTTTGAATATTGTGAATACATATTTCTAAAATTGTATGATGTTTTTGTTGAGTTATTATTACACAATACTTTGTTCTGACCTTTTTTAATCTGGCCCCCGAAAAATAAACCATATTAAAAAAAGACTAAAACTAACACTAAAATAATAAAAACTAAAACTAAGCATTTTCAAAAAATAAAAACTAAACTAGGAAACCCGCTTTAAAAACTAATTAAAACTAAACTGAATTTGTAAACAAAACGTCAAAACGAAATAACAATAAAAACTAATGAAAAATGCAAAACTATAATAACCTTGGTCTCACATCATAAAAAATTGGCTAACATGCACTCAATATCACACAGAATGAATTAAGTAAAACAAAATAGCAATTCAGTCTAATTATAAGACCACAAATTGTACTGTGGTGAGTATGCAGCAAGGTAATATTCTGGCATGTTGTTCTATGTGTATGTTCCATAAGGCTCCTCTGAACATCCCTGTTGCATTAAGCTGCCGTCTACTTGCAGCCTACATTTAGCTTGAATGGCTCTTGTTCTCTAACAACAAAGCAGGACTGCTGCCGCCTCTTTCTGTAAACTCCTAGAAGCACAGTGCATGAAAATCCCAGGGGTGTTTGTGGTCACAGGGTGTCTGAGATGCTAGAGGCATATCAGGCCCCTGTCAACATACCAAGTTCGAATCATTTACAGTAGATCACATCTTGCCCATTTTAACATTTAGTCAAGCAGTAAATGTACCAGCCTAACCTGTCTGCATGCTTTATACTTTGTTTTATTTATTTAAAAGAAAGCAGACTAAGAACAAATGGAAGCCTACTGCTACCTTCATCACTTTGAGCCATTTCCATTGCTTAAGACATTAAATTACCTCCTTTCAAAGCTCAGTAAACACAAACATTTTCAATTGCCCATCATGATGCATTTACCATCCCATGTCTTGTGCTTGGATATGCTTATTTTCTGAAATGTGTAAATGATGTATTGGATTTGCCACGAGACTGAACATGAATATCAAATTGCAATCAAGTACAAACCTTGCTGGACACACACACACACACACACACACACACACACACACACGGTTTCAAATCATTCAACAGGGCATCTGTGGGTATCCAATGTAAAAGGAACACTTTATCCAAACCATCCATGTTTAATCAAGCACTGCTCCACAGATGAAACAGAAGGCATTCTTATTTATATTGTCAGATGTAGAATGTCCTAAAATATCTCTTTTTGAAAGCCAACAAAAAGGTACAAGTTGGTACACATTGTGCATTAAGACCTTTTTTTCTAATAACATGTTATTGGCACAGGTTTACAGTAAATTATTTGAAAATGAGTTTTTTTGAAATTGTAGAGGCAGGCAAACGGCAAGATTAATGTGAGTTTGACCCACAGGTGACAAGTGCCAAATCACCAAGTGGGTGAAGCCTCAGCCTCTCTAGACTGCAGTAATAAGTTTGGAAATTCACAACAGATTGTTTTGATATTCAAAACTTCGGAAACATCCGAGTAGCGATGCACGCATGACCAAGAAGTGGAAAGCAGAAACAGTCAGCCAAACCCTCTTCAGTCCAAGAACACATGCAGTTTGGTATGGCAAAGCTATTAACATAAACACTGATAATGACTTCTCACTGAGAAACAGGGGCCCACAACATGTTTTCCACAATAGCTACACCATCCAATTATCTACAGATGTTAACTTCACAGAACGCTGGTTCACCACATCTGTTTGTTGGTGGGAGATCTCATTATAACATGCCTCTTTTAAACCCCAGCATCAAGCACTGCTTGGCACATTTTATTGCAGCGTGTTGAGCATTTACAACAAACATTCCTGACTGCTGTAAAAGTTTGCATGTTAGACTTGATGACTGAGGGGCTGCAGGTAGCTGCTAAAGAACAATGGTTTATAAAAAGGTCATTACAGTAAGTGCTGCTATGTGGAAACAGTGGTCACTACAACTAAGGCAGACGGGGAAAAAGCATGAACACACACAACATACTGTACGTTATGTCAAAGCTGAACCAGGAAGTTGGTCTGTAAACCGCGATTGGCGTTTACAATAGGATAATCAATTTTGATTTACATGTTCATTCTCTCTTACTGTAAAATAATACTTCCAAACTTCTTTTGAGCGATGTTGCCATATTTCCAGATCCCAACAATTTACTTAGTGGCTAAATTGTTATTATTAACAATAGGATTGATAAACAAGTCTGAAAATAAGACCCATGTTGTAATAAACTGTAATCATCCTTTCATTTTCTGTGGGATCACCAGTACTAGTATTCCTCTCACATTACAGTGATTCTTTTGAAAGTTAATATAAAAAAATATGTCCTAATGGAGCTTAAACTGGTATTCAGGAAAACCCAAGAGCAAGTTTCACGATGCAGTGTAACATTCTCTGTTTCCCGTAAAAGAGTCACCCCTTGAAATGCAAGATGGGGTTCCCTATCCCCTGTGAAGAACGTTCAACACCATGGTATATTTGACAATATACCTCTCACTCAAATTACGGAAAATTGCAAAGTAGACATTCCCGCGCGTCAAGGACACAGTTGGAGCACGTGTTTGAAACCTCTTTTATTTCATTGTACCATCAGGACATGCGATGTCAAGCGGAGGTCCCATGCTGATAATATAATTGGCTCCTTGTATGGCAGAAGCAAAAGCATGACACCGTGCTCCCCATGAGAAAGATGAGGAAATTGAGGAGTAGCAAAACCTGGTTGATGTACACACATTTGTGATAAGTTACAGCGTTATAAGGTTATTGCTGTGCTTCTACAACAAAACAGTCAAACAAGAGTTTGCAGTTTGTACTGAATTACACATTTCAGATACTTGTAATGTCAGTGTAATTTTTAAGAGACCTCGTAACTTCTGATAGTGCAGATCCTACAAACAGGGCCTTAGAGAGGCCACGCTGCATTTTACACTCATTTTAAGCAAAAAAAACTGAGTCCCCTCAGGTTAACAGCATAAATCACTGTTGAGTTGGAGGTTTGTGATGAATTTAGATACACTGTTTGCAAACGGTGCCCTCTATAAGGATCTTGTAGGCACGGAGGCAGCGAAAACATGACCTTTAAAAGCTGCTTTGTTGAGCAATCCATTCTTGCATAATGTGATGGCAAATTACATTTAACACTGTTAGGTTAGTGTGTTTAGATTATGGTTTAAACTTTATGGTTTCTGAATGTATAAAGCACTGGCTGAGAGAGAAACTCTGAGGCCTTTCTCGAAGGTCTCCGGTCATCTGTTTATCCAAACAACCCTTGATAAGGGGACAGAGGCGCCATAAACTTTCGCATAGACACAGTTTATTTTCTTCAACAGATGAGACTTCGAAGATGTTATGTCTTCCCCTGTCAACTAGGCCAAAGGGCTTGACATGACTCTTTGCTTTTTGTTTTGTGTAAGATGGGTTTCTGAAGGAAACCAGGGAGGGGGGTTTGAGAATGACCATTTGTTTTGATCTATATTGTGACTGTCTGTTTGAAGGTGAATTAGAGCGCTCTTGCACAGCCATCGAGGTGGCTGTGTTACAGCGTTTCTCCATTTGCAAATGAGAATAAACACTCTATAACCAGACTTTGGTTTCTGCTCCATGGTCTTCATTTGTTTCACTACAAGCTTTAAACCTTTTATTTACTTACACCGTGTTGAACCGAGATAACTTCCACAACAATTTGGTGCCGAAACCCGGGATGGATGGACACAAGAAGAGATCTCTCCGGGCCCTGAAGTCTCGCGAACCAGGAGATTAATCTCCTGCCTCTAACCTCGACCATAAAAAGGGTTTTCTTGAGAGAAAGAGGTCAGGGAGGGGAGAGACTCTCGACTGTTCCACTCCATTCCAAACGAACGGAAAACAATTTCAACCAACAAGGGTAAGATCAAATTTTAACGGATTTAATTGGAAATTCAATATTTTTTAAACGAACCCTAAAAACAAATTGAGAAGAATCATAATTGTAAAGAAACATAATGATTGATGAAGAACCAGGGGAAACAAAGACTGAGTTGGATTTGAGAAATTGAAACTGGGTTTTTATGTTTTATTTAGTTTATTAAAGGGGTGATTTTAACCATTCAATAACCAGAAATAAGGACTATTACAGGAGGCATTTCGGCAAAGAAAAACGGACATATTTCCTCAGTTTCCTCCGGTTCGAGGTGAAGAATTTTGGCAGTTTTGGTTCATTAGAAAACTGTTGAACAGAGACCGCGAACCTACCAACGGGCATTACTTTCCTGAATACCATTTCCACACACTCGCGTAAACCGCCAAAATGACCTAGGCTCTTATGTAGATGAGCGTGTGGAGAGGTAGGGAAGGATTGGTTTCAAGGAACGGGCAGGTCACTGTTAAGGACAGCTTCTTCTCCCAAAATAGTTTGTGGGAGAGCAAGCTGACCAGAATTTTGGCAGTTTTGGTTCAATAGAAAACTGTTGGAGACGCGTTTTCTCACAGTTGGTCTTGATTGAGAGACGCACAGGTCTAGGATTTTTCTCAGTTTTCCAATAAACGGGGCCTTTGGGACGACGGTCCTGATTGTAAAAGTAGCTACTTGACTTTTGGTGAAAATGGGAAACTCCGTAATTGCTGTCAGAGAAGCTGGAACAAAGTGCAACCTCAAAAAGTTGCTTTCATCTTTTGTTGGACCCTTCCTGCCTAGTAGATTACTGGTCTTTCAAACTAAAAGTTTTAAATCACAGGCCCAGGGGGCCCGATCGTGGGGGAAATGGAACGGAAATATGGACAAAGTTGTTTGAGATGCCTATCTGATTAGTCAAAAAGTTATGGTTCCCCAGAAAATGGTTAATTTAGTGATGTAAAATTAAGAATGGAAGGTGCAGAGAGAAAGCTGAAAGAAAGAAAAACGATTGAAACAATAGGTTTTAAACCAAATTAAGAAGGATTGTGAATGTTTCAATGTATGGATGGAAGAAACGTAAAGTAGATACAGGGAAAGAATGCTATAACACACATACACCTATAACCTCCTCATCAGCTCCACAACCTAACCCAAGTCCATATTCTGAGTTTTCCAGTCCTATACAACCAGGAAGGACGAGCTGGGAAAGAGAGAGGACGAAGAGGACACATATTTCTGTGCACCGCCGTCCAAAACCTCAGACCCGACTACCGGACAGAACCGCCACAGCAGTCCACTCTGCATCAGGTGGAAAGGAACAACAGGACCAAAGAAAGAACAAACAAAGTAAGAGACTTGACGAAACCATGTTTGAAGCGTGTGTCTGCATGTTAACAACAGGCTGGTGGGCAACATATGGAGCGCGGACCCGAAAGAGGGCGCGGCCACAAAGAGCGTGGTTGCGCCAGGCCAGGAGGCCGAGGAGGGTACCGTGGACGAAATAATGAGCCCTACAACCCAGACCACTGTTGGTACTGCAAGGACTTTGGACATTGGGTATGTAACTGCCCGAAGAAGAAAGCACAAACATCTCAGAGGGAGAACAACATGCTGACTGACTGAGTCTCAAAGCTGACTGAGGACGGTAACACAGACACACTCAAAGACACACACACTGCTTCATGCAATGAAGAAATGCTTCGCACTGATACACAGGTTTTTTTGTTTGCTATTAGGGACAAATCGATAGGGTAAAAAGATTGTTATAGACAGGTTTAACCAACATACTGATCTTTTTAATCCTATAAGAAATGCCTAATTGTGTATAGTTATAGTAGGGCCACTTAATTTTTGGTATTTGACACCATGGGGTTATAAATGTAATTATTAGAGTTTTAAAAGGATTGACATACAACAGCTCACTGTTCATTTCCTTATTGGGTAAATTGAGTTTACTAATTCTATTTTTAGGTAAAACTGGACGACAAATCAGAAAGTTTTCTGACAGACTAGTGGTTGTTGTTTTTATTTCTTCTCTGGAAAGTCTAGAAAAAAGGAATGAACCACTCTTATGCTTTTTATGTGTATTACTGATCTTTAGGATCCATAAAACAAATAGAAAAAGGCTCAGTTTTGTTTCCTACAAAGTATGAGTTGTAAACTTATAGGCAGACACTTAAGGTGTCTATTTTGGTATTAGGGTTGTTTCCATGTTTCCAGTTGTGCGTCTTGATAAAAATCATTCTTTGACTGATTATTCTTGACACATTGGAAAATGCACACTTTTGTTTACATTTCAAGTGTTTCTCTTTGCCAGCCTGTTAACCTCCTGGCTGAGAGGAAGTATGTTTTTGCCTACAAAGGTACACATGAAGCCATAACAATCACACTGTGCTTCTTTTGTTTTCATTTTTGTCACAGCTGAAGCAGAAGAGTTTTTTTTGGGGTAAAAATCAAGACATTTTTAATGAATGAGCGTGAGTGGTCTTGTCTACTGGAAGAATAAATGTGCAGTATGACTAAAACCTTGACTGATAAACAACGTATGTTTTTTCAGACTATCTCTCACTCAACTGTCTCATATTTTTTTTCATCTTTGTCTCTTACAGATCAGGAGACTAAATCAGGACATTTTTATGACTTACTAGACTGACTGACTGGACGGATTGTTATGAAGAAAACGTTCGCCACAGCGCGTGTTTGGGCCTGCAGTGTTCACCGTTTGGGTGAAGTCTGTGCCTAACACACACTTTTCCACGGTAAAAATAACGCTTTTTCCAATTGATGTTTCACCAATTTTTTGCCTCAGGGTACCGCGTTGCTTCTGAGGGGAAATTGTGGTCATCAAAAACGGCGCTCCGACTACCGGCCTCAAAAACATCAGTATCCGATAAAACAGGAAGCGATCGATGTAACCGTACGGGTTCTCGTTTTCTTAACTCCTCATTGGCTGTTGGAGTCATTTTTAACCATATTTTGATAAACGGTGTGCACACAATAATTTTTTTTTTAGATGGAGAGAACATTGGAGTTTTTGTCAAAAACAGTTAGATATCACTGTGATCTGACATATAGTTTGGGGTAAGACTAAATTGGGATTTTTTGGTACATGAAACATGTTTATTACTGTATTATCATTGTTGAACTGTCTTTCCAATATACCTACGAATCAATTAGCTGCTAAAACCATTTATTTGGCTGACAGGATTGCTACAACATTTTCTTAGAGGCGTTGAATAGATGTGTGTTACAATGCAACAGGAGGAGTGTTGTTTTCTTTTCCTTACAGGGAGCAGCTAAGGTGGGGGCTTGCACACACACACCCAAAAATAAGATGGGGGAGGAGTTGTGCATGTGGAGGAAGGAGACATTGGGATTTCGAATTTAGGTTCAGCAATGATGATTTTGATACACGTTCTTGTCATAGATCGTACAATGTGATATGTTTTCTAGATACAAATTGGATAAACAGACTAAAGCACTCAGTGCTTAGTTTAAATTTGTGACTATGCTAAATACTAGACAGCAATTAGTATTACCTTGTGTTGCAAACATGATAAATAAGATAAACTACATAGTTTTGTTGGGTTTATCTGAGCTTATTGGTTAAGACAATATTGAAACTGATTCGGGTTTATAGAGATTACATTCTATCAGCATTTAATATTGTACTCTAGTGGGATTTCAGCAGAACTGCACTATAGATTTTGGTTGCATTTGAGTTACTATATGATAAAATTGTTTAAACTATTAACATGATGTTGAAAACGTTTTGTTTTGGTGATTGGTGTTTTAACTTTTGTTGCTTTTATACAGGTATTTCTGTGTAAGACAGGACAGTGTTAATGGAGAAACCACTAAACATTATTTATATATACTGATAGTTTGAGTCATGTGTTTTACATGCCTCAAACAGGAGGGATAATAGTAGCTTCATAAATAAGATGTTTAAAGTATAAAGTGTGCCAAATTGAATAAAAAATGATCAATATTCTGTTAGTTCATTGCCTATTTCTCACCTAAAATTCTTTCAGAAACATATTTTAGTAATGCAAAATTAGCTGAGACATGGGAAAGTTCCCCTAATGCCATTAGGAACACCAGGAAGAGACAGAGGGAGGTGGATTTGATTCCACAAATGATCTGATTGGTGTAAACAAATATTGAGATGTTTTTATCCAAGTGGCCAGCTAGCTGTAGCTTTAAATGACATCACTACTTGCATGGAGATCAGGTGCCACAGTGCTTATCACTTGAATGATCAATACTGTGCAAACACAGAGCTCCTTTGGACAACGGCTTTACCGTTTAATGGAAAAAGATCAAGATCTTGCTGTAATCTCAGTCCGATTGAGATTTCCCTTTGGGAACAAAAACATCTTTAGGGATAGGACATCTTCCCTCCACCGCTCAGTGCGAAAAGGACAGGTGAAATGTGTGTACAATTTTCTTCTGCTCTCTCTCTCTACCATGAGTTTCCAGGGTTTTTAGCAGGCTTGCCAAGGAAAGTGGAATGGGCGCTGCATCAACTCAAACCAGGAGACTTGGTGCTAGTGAGGGACAGCAGGAGGAGAATGGACACCCACGGCAGTAAAGATAGCAGAGAGAGCCACATGGATTCACGCCACACACTGCAAGCGGGTTCCTGAACCGGAAAGGAGCAGCGGCCCGGGTCCAGAGTGAAGCAGCTGGGGTTGCGACAACTCACATCAAGCGACAACACTTTCCGTTGTGTCGCCTACGGGGGAGAACTGAGAGCAAGCCTGACAGACGGCGATTCTGTGCTACTCTCAGCAACCGACGAGAAGACTGCGTGGGAAAAGGGTGATAACTTCACCTTGCATCAAAGAGTGAAAAATTGACCCACAAACTGGTATGGCCACTGATTAAACTTTTTGCAGGAAAAACAACAGTGACGCTGAATACTGAAGGAACAATTCACTCTGCACTTCTGTTCAGCAATAAAAACACACACAGTTTAGGTACTGACAGACTGTTTGACTTCTCTGAGGCTTCAGAGGAGAGTGTATTTTCTTTCCACTTTTGTTTCCACAAAACGATTGGTGGTTGAGAAAAACGACTAATGGAGCAGTCAGACCGGAAACGACGGAAATGGTACCCTCCACGACAATTCGGGGGTTCAGAGTTTGTGGTGTTTTTATTTTTGTTACTGCATTTGTGGTGGTTGCGTTTGTGATATTAGAAAGATATGATAAACAATTGATTGACGTAATGACCTCTGCTAACAAAACCTTCCCAAATACCACTGCCACACCCACACACATTGAAGTCACTCATGCAGCACAGAGGGGGGAAAACGCCGCGAGATGCGCTCGGCAGATGACACTTCCAGAGAACTATGGCGCTCACACTACAATAAGTACGGTAGATCAAATATCACTGTAATGGCTAATATGACCTCTACTTGCATGCTTAACCCTTGCGACTATTTCTTGTGTAGGGAAGGGGGGTTACATGGTGGGCGAGCTGAAATCTACATATGCTATGTTTACACAGGTGAAAGACATACTTTATATACATATTATACATATATTTATATACATGTTTTATATAGAAATAATTCCATCGCCCATATCTGACATTCCACATAGACAACCTTTGACCGAAACGCTTGAAATTATGACAAATCAATGGACTTCCTTGGCTAATATTGACGATGCATTTTCTACTAATATCTGGCTAGGTTTAGTTAGGAAATTCACGCGTGACTCAGGTTACAATCACTTATGTTATGTTTGTTCACTTTTTCCTCACTCACAAAAACAAGCGACTCCAGTGAAACCCCAGCCTTTGACTTTAAGGGAAGCCATCTGCGCGCTAACAGCACTTAAAGATGTTAGAGAGGAGGGGGGCCAATTTTACTCGGCCGACCCTCAACCAGCACCTTGTGCTGAGTTTACAAATCGTACTGTGCGCGCTCCTAATGGTACTATGCTTACCGCAAAAGAGGGTAAACTTTCAAACAGCTTAGGCCAATTTCATCCTAGTCTAATGAAAAATCTGAAACATGCACTTTGCATTGAGAGAGCTCAGCGAAAAGGTTCTCGTTATTTGGGATCAAATGCGGGCTGCCAACTGACTCTAAACTGTACATGTGCGACCGGTGAATATAACATTAGTCCATGTCTACACTCTACAGCAGGTCATCTGAATGCTTCTGCTCTAGACACATCCCTAACTCACATGATGCGCTGGCCTGATGATTCTGGTGCAGGGTCACTGGTGAGTTACGTTTGGATCTGTGGAGATAAGTGGTATCAGATTTTGACTCCCTTATGGGCTGGAAGATGTAGTATGATCTATTTGTCACCGTCCATTACTGTTATGACTTCTCTTGTACACACAACACACCATTATCCTCAGTACATGCCAATGTCACACGGAGGGGTTAGACGGAAGCGAGAGGTAACGGGGCCAGGGAGTAAATTTGTTGCGGGGATCTTTCCATGGTGGGGTGCGGTCAATAATGCTCACAATATCGACCACATTCAGGAGAGCCTCGAAAATCTGACTGCGACTCTAATTTCAGGGTTCAACAAATTTCCTCCAGTCCTGCGAGCAATGCGTAGCATGCTGCTTCAGCATCAGATCGGGCTCGATTTGATATTAGCTGCCCAAAGGGGCCTGTGCCACATCATAGGTACACATTGCTGCACCTACATTCCAGACATTGAAGGTAACATCACTGACACTGTCCATCAACTCAACTCACTCCTGACAGATCTCAAATACCGCGACGTCTCGGCTGACACGTCCGGTTGGGATTGGGAACAATGGCTACTTGGCGGGGGTTGGAAAGTGTGGGTGGTGAAATTCATAGCTCCAGTGATCACATTCTTAGTTGGCTTTTTGATTATTGCTTGCTGTATCATCCCACTAATCAGGAAAATGTTTTCATCTCTGTTCATGACAAGTATGATCCAATACCAGGCCTTACAGACTGCTGAAGACTCTACTGAGTTATTCCAAGTGCTTAAGTACAAAGATAGCCCAGTGACACAGACAGTGGTGCCGTATAATCCTCATTATTTGTTTCATTCTGTTTTATTTTTCTTATGATGATTATATTTGTGTTGCTCAATGCTAGGAGTTGTGGAGTCATGACAGGTTGGTTTACCAGGAGGGGCACACTTGCACTCCCTGTACACATGGATAGGTCCAGACACACAGAGGGTTTAAGCTTTAGCTCTGATTACAGACTATTCTGTATTTTTTTATTATTCCTGATTTATACAGAGGACTTATTTTGTATTCCTCAAACACCATTTGTGATATATACATATATATAGCTATATGTCCAAGTGCTTGAATCATTAAAAGTAATTTTGTTATGTGATTAGCTTGTAATCAAAAGGGTGGAATGTGATGGCAAATTACATTTAACACTGTTAGGTTAGTGTGTTTAGATTATGGTTTAAACTTTATGGTTTCTGAATGTATAAAGCACTGGCTGAGAGAGAAACTCTGAGGCCTTTCTCGAAGGTCTCCGGTCATCTGTTTATCCAAACAACCCTTGATAAGGGGACAGAGGCGCCATAAACTTTCGCATAGACACAGTTTATTTTCTTCAACAGATGAGACTTCGAAGATGTTATGTCTTCCCCTGTCAACTAGGCCAAAGGGCTTGACATGACTCTTTGCTTTTTGTTTTGTGTAAGATGGGTTTCTGAAGGAAACCAGGGAGGGGGGTTTGAGAATGACCATTTGTTTTGATCTATATTGTGACTGTCTGTTTGAAGGTGAATTAGAGCGCTCTTGCACAGCCATCGAGGTGGCTGTGTTACAGCGTTTCTCCATTTGCAAATGAGAATAAACACTCTATAACCAGACTTTGGTTTCTGCTCCATGGTCTTCATTTGTTTCACTACAAGCTTTAAACCTTTTATTTACTTACACCGTGTTGAACCGAGATAACTTCCACAACAATACACTGCAGTACTCAGCGTCTGTGTCCCCTGTAGAATTAGGTTGATTGAGCATGGCCTAAATTGGATCAACCATATCTTGCATACTGGAACCCAGAGCCTGTTAAATCGCCTGGACTGTGAGGCAGCCAAATACTTGGCTGTTTAGTTGGCGGGACAGTTTCCAATCCAAAGCCTGGAAGAGTTATAAACCCATGGGTCTCTGGGACTGACTGCTGTCATATTGCATTGCTGATTTTAGACTTCAGACTTTTGTCGTTCTGCAATATTATTGTGACGGTCATCAAACGAATGTATACTGCAGCAGAATCTATGAGAATGGCAAATTGCCACTACAAATTGCCGACTATTTTCGGCCACTTGTCAAACAAATAGCATCACAAATAACACACCGGCAAAATTGGCTAAATTCTGTGTCTGCTTATGAGATTTAAGAAATGACTCAGTTCATTAGTATTGGACATCCACAGTGTAAGTGAAGATGGACAGCAGTCGTGTATCAAAAGCTTTCAGCCTAACCACCCTCAAGAGTCACATTACATGAAAGAGAGACACATTTACAATCTTACTTGGTGCCACACTAACAACTGTCTGCACCAATACAAAAACGGCTCATACCCTCCCGAAATGTAACCGCTATAGAAGCTATTAGTATCAATCAGATCTCTGTGGAGAAGGCCATTTGAGAGGAAAATGAGGCTCAAATCAGCTCTGCAAAATAAAATTGATGAGAAATATTAAGATTTATTGCTGCTCTAAACACACCTCCTTTTGTCTGTCGCTTTTCTCGTTACGCTCTCTCGCTTCTCCGGCTCCTTTCCCAAGTGTGTCCCTATACGGCGTGCTAGGCCTGGGTTGGGCAGACAGCTGGGGGCTGATACAGAGAGGGATGGCTGATGATCCAGGCTGCAGATGGAGATGTGCCATGGGAGATTAATCCCAGCACAGTCAGGAGGCTCCTGAGATTTTAATTATGCCCCAAAAAGGAGAAAACAAGAAACAAAAAGTGAGGAATGCTGTCACATTAATAATTTATAGGCAACAACAGAGAAACGTTTTTTTTTTTTTATTTAAGCTGAGGGACTGTCATTTCTCAGCTGCATGGGACTTCTGTCAGACATGTCCTCACTATGAGGGTTGACTGGTGGATGGTTATGGTGTAATGGCGGCATTCAGTAATTAGTGCGGGGAGAAGGAGGTGAGGACAGAACATCACAGGAGAAAGTGGTACGGTGTATTAGGGGATAATGGCTGCACATGGCTGCCTCTTTTCTTCTCTTAACACTGTCTGGGTTCCTAAAAAAATGACTCGTTTGACAGAGACAGACAATTACGTAACATGATATACTGAAGAAGAGATTTTGAAAGAGAATATTAATGTTGACCATGTTTGATCCCGCTTTGTTGAGTGTGTCTGTCGGATAGGTAAGGAACTGCTGAGCCCCAAGGCAGGTGTGCCGGCTACTTGTTTAATTCGCTTTTGATTAATAATGGTGGGGGAAAGATTTTCATGTAAATCTTAAATTTGCCTTTAGCTGACACAGATTACTATTACAATTGTCAGAGATAAAGTGGAGAATAACTTTTGGTCTTTAGAGAGTTTTGACAAATGACAAATATGCCGTAATGATGTTCAGCAAATGGCAAAGATCTGAACGTAATGGTGCATAATATGATTTGCAATGCAAAATTTCATATTTCAACCGTATACAAGCAGCTAATGATAGTCATACTAATTGTTTCCATCATATGGTGGCTGATTACATTTTATTAAAATGAAATGCAAAATCATTTAAATTGGAAGACACTATAGGCAGCACATTTCATCCACTTTCCCACTTTGCTGTTTGGGAAAGGTTTGTGAAAGTATATTGCCTCTCGATGAGGGGTAAATGCATAAATAAGTGCTATTTTTAATTCAGCAATTTGTAATATTGGAGTGAGGCTTTCAAGTACAAATGAGCTCATTTGTTTTCCCATTGAAAAGTCACTCAAACAGCTGCCTACGGAAATACTCTTAGCACGCCTCCAGTCTTCGTGAATCTATTTGAACCTATTTAGTTGTATCTATTTGGTCAATTACTGATAACAATTATGTTTATTGCGTTAATAAACCATCACAATTTAGTCAGTATGTATCGGAGATATTACTCATTGTACAGTATGTGGGTTGACTGCTGAGCAGCCTTCTGCATGATTTATTCCAAAGGGCAATCATGGCAATAATGCTGTAATGGACTGAAGACAAATAGACAAATAATGAGACAATCAATAAATAACAAATGGGCATGAAATGCGCATATATGCACAATTACGAACATGAACACGAACACACACACACACACACACACACACACACACACACACACACACACACACACACACACACACACACACACACACACACACACACACACACACACACACACACACACAAATAAAGAAAATCAGGACTTTGGAGTTGGAGCTGGCAGACTGCCCTGTATTCAGCCGTGTGACAAGCAGACTGACAAAGAGACAAAAAGAAGCTGTTTAGTGGGCTTGACTCGTGCACTTACGCATCCCTGCCTAATAGGGGCCACCACTTTTCAACATAAAAAGAAGGATAAGCCATAACAACCAGTGTTGGCTTTTGAGTTACCGTGTGAACAAGTCATCCTCAATGTCATCCCCTTAAACATAACACTTCTTGTCTGGTCTTGAAAAAAACAAAACACTCGACAGGAAGTATGAACATCTAGCCTTATTTAATTTCTTTATGTGATGGAAAGGAACAAATCTGACCTAATTTCACCACTGCTTATACATTTTTATTTAGTTAATTAAAGCGTGTTAGCACAAGTGAGCTGCATCAGGTTTGTGTCGGAAAAAAAGACCAATTTAAGTTTTAATGTACATAACGTGAAGCTTAATTAGTTAGTTAATTAAACGATTTTTCATATTTTTGACACTGCAAACAAACAACAAAGCCAAGTGGTGTAGCTCATTTGCATAAAAGGAATCAAACCAAAGCAGCAGGAAGCACATCTTTGTCATTCTTGCCTTGCCGATCCCTCTGATCTCAACGTGTAAAAGGTAGTGGCTATTAATTTGACCGGTTGGGATGATAGAAGGTCTAAGGACTCCGACTTGTTTAAGTGAGGCTCCAGAATAAAAATTGGTTGAGGGGACATGATTAAGAGCAAAGCGATTGATATGGGAGATAAGGTAAAGGACCACTAGATTGGATAGGATGAGGAGTCTGCAGTTCAGGCTGACAGAGATGGAGTGCTGTGTATGATGGGGGTGCATGTGTCACCTGCCCTGGCTTCCCTCTCCACAAGGAAAAACCATTACCGTGATCGATTCTTCCTCGTATTGGCACTCTTATTTCCCTGTCTCCAAAGGAAGGGTGTTGACAGGCTGGGAGGTGGTGAACAAAGTTGCTACCTAAACACATTGCCAGCTGAGGACGGCAGCTTAGCACTGTGTTAAAGACACATTTGCCATAAGGACAGCAGTGGGACTATTATGGTGTCTCCATTTAATCTTCATCCACATCAGTGCTGTCATCATTATTACCCTCTTCATCATTACCATCAAAGTCGTCCTCGGCTCGTTTTGAAATATCATCGGTGAAATTTTTTTTTTAATGCTCATCTCTCCATATTGTGTTTTACTTTCCACAGCTAACATAATATACACATTCCTACTAAAGCACAGTTGAACCTTGAATTTGTGAAGGATAAAAGCTGCTACAAATTATTGTTGGCATGTGTGGCGGATAATACAGGCATTGAATAGTGCCCATGGAAGGATGCCTGTAAATGCCTTCAAGACAAGGTATTGTGCTGGAGTATTAGTCAAGGGCAGCATATTGTTGAGCTGAAAGGAAAAGGGAAACAAAGCATTCCAGCAACTGCGTCAGGCAGACTCACCCTACCAATGAAAATGAATCGCTGTCAGAAGTGACAAAAGAAATGATTCAGAAACATATATTGAGATGCACACTATGAGTGCTAGGTCTGAGAATTATTTTGAATTAGCCTGGTGATTTGCATAGCATTACCTGTCTGTAGGTCCCTTACAAAAGTACCCAACATTACATGTACCGCTATTTCCTGCTGCTATATTTCACTGATGCCTCAATCAAAAGTGGAATAATTACTTTGCCTTGGTATTCAAGCACTATCAGCACTTCATCATCTACTGGGAGTTGTGCATCAAATAGTGCTTGGCATGATGATTCACTGGCTCTTGGTGGGTTACATGAACCGATAAATCCCTTATATTTTGTTGTAACCCCTTGCTCATGATCTCTTCTCTTTAGACTTCCAGCACCACTGTCCTGTCTCTGAGGAATGGTGGAAGCAATCTGCACAGCCCAAAAAGACCCAAGGAGATCAGTCTGAACAATGCTCCACTGCTCACTGTGAGGCCCAGAGAGCTGTGGGTGTGGATGTATAACCTAACACTTCATGTGATACAGAAGCCCACAAGCAATTGCTTTGAACTGTCAGAAATGTAAAGTACATCGTTGTATGTATTTGTCGGTCTTCTTTTTGCCTCTTTGTTAGGGCTGTGCAATTATAACATTTTTTAATCGTGATTACGATTTTGGCTCCTAACGATAAAAACAACAACAGAGTAATCGAGAAAAACGATTATTTTGCACATTAGGCAGTGTTTCCGCTACACTCGGTCCACCGCTGAAGGAACGAAAACATGTCATAAAGTCGTAATTACACGACGTTGCAGAGCTGTCTGCTCCACAAACTCAAGTATTTACAACCATATACACAACAACGCGAGTACAGCATTTTTCTCCTCAGGCAGTGTCACACAGCGACGAACGCCTCGCCGGCTGATTTACCATGAAAACCCAGTGAAATATGACAGCTACAGTCTCTTGGAAAATAGCGTTATATATGACTTTGATGAATTAGTGTTTATTAGACCCAAGATGATACAAGAAACTTGTGTTAGCATACGCTGCGGTCCCTCTGCCTTCGACTTTCCGCTGTAGGAGATGTATTTACGCGACCCGCGTTGTTCACTTACTGTTTAAAACGTTGTCCAGGTTAATGGGGATGCAAACCGCTCAAAACCTACATTAAAAAAAAACGTGGTAATGTTCCCTCAGCATATCGTTTTGTGTATGTAAAATGAGCAGTGACGTTAAATCACCTGTTTCAGGTAACACTATTCATATTTTGGCACAATGTTTAGTAATGACAGTAGTAGTGGTCATAGTGAGGGAAAATGTGATCTGAGATTGGAAAATGCGTTATGCATCTTAAATTGTCCATTAGCTCTGTATGTGTGATATATGTAAACGTTAACGGACTCACAGATTTCATCCTGATCCAAAGACTCTTTCTGTGAGAGAAAGGACACTATATCCTGGAATTTATTTGTATATGATGCTTTTTAGAAACAATCGCAAATAACCCCACCCCCCCAAAAAAAAGATTTCTCAGTAATCGTGTTAAATAATCAAGATTTTAATATTGACCAAAATAAGTGGGATTATTATTTTTTCCATAATCGAGCAGCCCTACTCTGTTGCCTTTACATTCTATTCTAACAATATTTTGACATGTTCAAGTAGCTTGTCCAATTTATAAATGGGAATAACATGGGAGGCATTTCTGAGGTATTTTCTTTTCATTTTTATTCGTATTGCTTGTATTTGGCCTAGGGGTGGAGAAATGCAGACTCTCAGTACATGGCTCCTATAACAGGTTTGTACCACTAAGAATATTATCTTTAGTGAATGAAATTCACAAGTACGAGAAAATTGGTAAATGCCACAAAATCTCTTAAATCACGTCTAGGTGCCACCTCAAAATGAATCAGATGAGGTCCACTGTCTCTCGTTGATGAGAGATTTTCTCTGCTTATGTGTACCACTGTTTTCACATTCTTTCATCACAGCATGTGGATTCCAGTGGGCCTCTCTGCTTTATTTTTCTTGGATAAAAACACAGGTTTGCTGTTTATCTGGACTATCAGCATCTGGCACTTATTATAGAGGGATGGGAGCGCAAGCTTGGATTATTAGGATTACTGGTGGATTGGTAGAAGGACGGGATTCATAGCAAGGTTAATAATAGCAAACTTTCCTTTTACCCGCATAACAGCAGATAGGCAGGCCTGCGGGCTTTCCCTACATCACAAACGTCTGAGCCTACCCCCACTGTTGGAATACAGTCGATGAGAAAAAACCCTCCAGCAATCTCCTCTGAAGCTGCTTCGCTGCCTGAGCGAAGGCTAACACACAAAGACACACAGAAGCATGATAACACAAAGAGAAAAGAGGTGTATGTTTTTGCATTAAAATGAAGATGACTAGATTCACAGCAATTCCTTTTAAAATAGAAACATCCCGCTGTTCATACAGCACATTTACAGCTTCAACATCTCACTGTTACATTCTTACTATCTTGCTATGCTGTCAGCACGTTGATCTGGAATCCGCCATGGTGTGTGTGTGTGTGTTTGTGTTGAGAGTGTGTACTGTACTGTATGTGCTATTTCTCAAGGCAGATATAAAAGGACCACTAATCCAGAGCGACAGAGGAATAAACACAATCCCTAATCTCATTGATCCCTCACAAAATCATTCAATTATACTCCACCACTGAGTATGGCACCATGCACAGAGGGAGAAGTAATAAAGGTAACAATCTCTTTCTCTCATTACAGAACGAGAGAGCCAGAACTCAAAGAAATATGATAATGAAATACCGCACATGAGCAGATAGATAGGCAGCGCTTTAAAAAAAAAAAAAAAAAAACCCCGGCAGTCCGACAATGTGCTATATAACCAGCAGCAGTCATACTTGGTGGTATCACTGGAGAGGAATGTAGTTACTGTTATCATGGGTGGGGGATAGTGGGTGGCAGGGCTAGAGAGGAGTACTGGGGGCGTAGGCGCTCTGTTCGAGGGTAAGCATTTAAAAAAAAAAAAAAAAAAGGTCTTTAGGGTAAGGAGTGAGAAAAAGAGAAGAAAGGAGACAAATGATGTAAGAGGAGAGGAAAAATCTAGAAAGCTCCGCAGATACATGCACCACTAAGTGACCCAGTTTAAGGGCCTAAATCCTGCTACCTATTATCACAGGGGAAGCTTCGGCATGGAGGGCAGACCCACTCTGATATCAGTGTGACAGCTACAGGGTTGCTGCTGCCTGCTCATTGATTTAGGGGTTGTGTTTTTTATCCTGTTCATTAGAGCTTTCCAAGCAATTGGAGTGCGTGTAGGTTTGTGACATTTCAGCAAGTCACATCAAAGGCTTTGTCAAAGGGTGGGGGGTGGAGGGGTGGGGTTCGAAGCAGTTGGGGGTATGAGCGCTATGAACCTCAGGTTGGAATTGGTTGCATGCACACATAAAAAATGGATGAACAAGCATTCCTACGGACTCTTTTTCCCTGTTACTATATTTCCCATAAAATCAAACCTAAAGTACAATTCCACTTCTTGGACTGGCAGCGACCTTTGAAAAACAGGTACAAGAACCTGTTCTGCCTCTGGACCTCGCTGTTCCCTTTCCCCCCTGTAAAGCAAATGTTAGTTTTAGAACTTAGTTTGATCAGGCCAACATTCAGTGTGCGGGGCGTGGAATGTGGAGGAGGTAGTTTGATGTATGGCACCAGATGCCCACTGCCAGATGTTGTACAGGCTGACATGCAGGTCTGGCATGAGGCTAGTGTTCAGGGCTGGCCGTGAACTAATTAATCTACTCTCGCCCTGGTTTCACAGAAGGTCACACTAAAAATATGTGAGTTTGTGAATATATGAATGTCTGAGTTATGTGTGTGTATAAGTCTGGTATGAAATGCATATTTTCACAAAAGCTTTTGTGTCTGAGAATGCGGCCATTTCCAGGCATGGCTCACTATTAATGCGCGATTGTGCGAGCATATGCCTAGTATCCTCTTTGTGGGAGTATGTTATGGCCGAAGAGCATGTCTGCCAGTGAGAGGATAAATTGAAACAAGATGTGCTGGCCCCTCGCTCCTTTGAAGGTGTTCCACATCATACCTCTGATTCTGTGGAGGGTAGGAGTACTACCATAAAAGGACACTCTGTTTACCTTAACCTGCCAGCGTCTGCTTGCCAGATGTTCCAAAGTTTTTCTTTCATCTCCTCACACGAACCTTATTTTTATTTATTTTTTACAGCAAGTTTGTTACTCTACATTTTGCACCGATGAGAACGAAGAAAAGTCTCCTCCTCCTGCTGGAGGGAGGAGAGGCTAAATTGGAACATTGTTTCATTTGCTTTTGAAGGCTTGCGGAGATTGCAGGATTTGGCTGGAGAGGCAGAAAAGATCTCTCCTTCAGCCTCCCTGTACTGATGAAGACATTGATACCACAGAGACTAGAGGCTGGGACCTATAAACATGGCCTCCATTAAGTCCTCCGCTTTGGCAAACTCATTTACACATGTCAGACTTTCTCTCAAAGTCCCTGTTATTCTAACAGAAGTGTTTCCTTTGGATTTCTTACTAGCTGATTTCTGATGACAGTTAATAGTTATTTAAAGTAATTTTATTTTCATTCAGCACAAGGACATTGCGAAAAGGAAGTGGAAACTTAATGGAAATACATAGTATCAATGACACATCACTTAACTCAACCTGGTATACGTCCGGCATTAAGATCACAAATTGTTTCTAAGAGATAACAGTAATAAAAACTAGCTTAGAAATATAGTATATCTTCAGTAAATTATTTAGCGATGAGCAATAAGCCAATGAGTACAATGTGGAGTAGATTAGCCTTGTGTTTTGGGTCAGCTGCGTTATTCTCTTCTAAAATGTTGCATGTGCCTGCTCTCTTTTTAAAACATATCACAGAGCTGATGGTTTATGTTATGATGCAAGACTTGGGTTACTAATGTTATAAAGAGGGGACTGACATTTTGATTCAAAATTTACAATGATTGCCTTTAAAATGAAGGAACATGTGGTTTGAGGTACTGTGTCCTAAATATTCTCCATATACAGAAACACTGGCATAACCTAGTAGAAAAAGACAGAGGTCGTTAGTTGGGCTCTTTATTTTATATGTTGGACAGAAAACCTATGTCAAAACACACACAATCGTAACGTAGAACAGATATGCCGTGAAGCACATCAAATTCGGTCAAAGACACAGTTTGACAGCATTTCTACTCTTATCAGATTGGTTAAGATCATTTACTTTCCACAAATTTCCACGGATTTAATCTAATCAAGAGGAACACTCATGGAATGGTTATGTTGTAATTATTTCTTTTATAAATTCTTAACCTTTGATTTCAATCATTGAAATGCACTGGCAGTTAAGGCCAGTAATTACAGGTATGATGCCCTTAACTGGATAGAGAGAAAAAAGAAGAGTAGAAGGTCAAAAACACTGACGGAATAAATGTTTTGCATGAATGAAGGTCTAACAAAAGATGTTACAGCATATGTTTAATGTTTAAAGGGACATTTCACCGTTGGAAAGCTTAATATATCTTTAAATTGGGTCACTTGTGTAGCAGAAATGTGGAAAAAAAATTGAAATTGGTGCCTTCTAGGCCGAGAAAAGCCAGAAAATGTGTTTTTGGCTCATATGGATGAAAGACACCAAATCCCAGAATGGTGTCTTCGCAGCTTCGCTGCTTTGAGTCTACTCCCAACCCACGCCTACCGCTTGACAGACAGACAGAGGCATTCAACTCAATGTGTTTTGTTATTTCAACCATATACACGAAACAACGTTTCATCGTGGCTCAAGTGGTGTTACACATTTCAAATATATAAAAACGACATTATATAAAAACGACATACGAAACAGGCTACCTTTAGTGCACACACACATTATAGGCTCCGTAAAGTTCATCTAAGCATACCAGCATTAGGCTTGGTGGGCTGTAAACACGGAGTATAAACGCAGCCGTGAATTAGCGTGGAATGTCGAATGGTCGCCATGTAACAGTCACAAACTCCAGCGGTTAGCAGTTAGTTGGATACAAATCACCCCATTTCTGCACCAGTCCGTGTTAACACATCCCACCTTCATACAGAGCATCTCTAGCTTGGATCGTCGGAGGGCTAGCAGGCCTGGTAGCTGGACAGTCTGGTACGCTGTTGTTTAGCCATGTTTCCACGTAAACAAAAACACAGTCTCTGAACTCGCGTTGGGAGTTTCGTTGAAGTTGGATGTAGTCCAGTTTGTTGTTTAATGAACGGACACTTTCAATCAGGATTGATGGGACAAGTGGCCAGCTAGCGTTAGCTCGCTCTGGATGTGCCTTTTCCCCGGTTAGGGGCATCGAGCGAGACCGCTGGTCTCCGTGCTGGTCTCCGTGCTGGTCTCCGCGCTGGTCTCCGTGCTGGTCTCCGTGCTGGTCTCCGTGCTGGTCTCCGTGCTGGCGAAGCTCTCGTAGTGTGCCGATTATTCCGTCTGTAATAACGTTCCCTGCATATTCTCCGATCTGTAGCGATGTATCCCGGTGGTACACGTGCGCGGTAGTTTGAAAGCACATCATTTTGTAAAAGTTAGCTGCTGAGAAGAGAGCCCTGCTTAGCGAGGATTAAAGATGGCTGACATTAAGTTTTTTTCCGGCTGAGATCGGATCGCTTCGGGTGATGGGCGTGTTGAAAACATGCGGAAGTAGCTCCTACTGCTGGTTGTAGTTCTTTGCCTCTGGCCAAACATTCCTCCAATTACGCAAAAATCGTCATTTTGCGTCATTGGAGGAATGCTTTCCATACCCCCAATGCAGAGATCTCCCCTCTCAGGGGGACATGAGGGAGGGAAGCACAGTCATTCAGAAATACTACCGGGTTTCTACTGATACAAAGCTGAATGCTAAATCGGTGAAGTATCCCTTTAACAGGAATGTGTTAATATGGACTGGATTATTAGGCAGCCTTGAGGATGAGAAACAAGTTCTCTTCAAGTAGTGAAAATGAACTCAAGTGTACAGGTTTGGTAATCAGCCTCCATTAATAATGCATAACATCTTAACAAGGTGGGATGTCTAGGAGAGAAGGTAATAGTCAAATGTTTTCTTAAGGTGGACATGAATATTTGTGCTGTCTGGTTGAAAGGTTAATCATTTTCTTATGTATACAGAGAAGATACTCCAAAGAAAGGAATGTCTGACTATGATCATTTTATAGTTCTGCTTTGATTTAAAAGATAATAATTACAAGCTATTGTTAAAAGGCATGTCAGATTTTAGAGGATAATTGGCCACCCAAGTTTGCTTTTGAATTTTCACACAGTACTTGCTGCTGATTTCTCACCACATAGGTTCTATACAGTTGGTTAAAGGGTGGTAAGTCCATCCTAACTGAGCTACTTAGGCTACATTTACATTGCTATGTTTGGTTTTTAAGCGGATTTTTGAGCCAAAAGCGATCTCTGTGCACACAAGTGTTTTTAGCTCCAGTAGAAGAACTAATCTGCGTTTAAACTAACGTGCCCAAACCACATATCTCATGAAGATTCTCATATACTGGGCATGCGTGTGCCAGTGTAAACGGGAGGCAGCATGTATACTCTGCCCATTGCTGGTAGTTCCCATATTAATGTCAGAAGCTTAGTCTCAGAGAACGAGACGTCATGACCGATAAGACCCAATCAGGCGGTGAAACGTTGGTATCGGTGTTGCCAAAGGTCTCTGTTTGCGCCGGTTGAGACTGCAACACAACCCAGCAGAGACCAAACATTTCTCCAATTTAGGGGCTTTGAAAGACCAGAGGAGTGTGAATGTGAGGTGTAAACGTAGCAAAAGATATTCATTTTTAAACCAAAACGTAGCAATGTAAATGTAGCCATAGGGAAGTGTTGTGCTCTGTCCAAATGGAATCACTTATGCCACATTTCCTGTGATTGGTAAAGTATTCAACTCACTCTTTTCTTTTCTTTTTTGCAGGGGGGGGGGGTGGGGGTTTCCCTGGTAGTTTTTATGGTACCACCTCTGTTGAGGTACCAAGCAAGCTGAGCCAGTACTAGGAGTTGAGGTTAAAACACTAAAGAGACCACTGCACTGATTGGTCAGAGAGAATTGTATCTTGTGTGACACAGAACATACTGCACACAACCCCCCCCCCCCCCCCCCCCCCCCATTCTCAAAAAGCCAAGCTACTGTAAATAGCGACTGCAGTTTTTTTGTTTTTTCAACCCAAATTCAAACAATGGCAGCCTGCAAAACTATGCTGTACACTACGGCGTACACTTTGTACACTATAGTTACAACTGACAAAGAATTCAGCGAGTGTTGAAGATGATGTCACTGAGAGGGTTACTATCCACAGTGAAAAACAAAATAGAGACAAGCTGCTAGTACCAAAGGTGAGTCCAAATCCAAAAAAAAAAATTTTAAATAAGAAATCTTACTCTCCTTTTGTCTTCCGTTTGTTTTGGATGCCACCTGAAACCCCACTCTCACCTTCCCTCTTTTTGCCGGGACAAAAGTGACAACCTTTTCAAAAGGCTGCTTGATTAGGCAGAGTGCAGTAGTCGCTGGGCCCTGTGGCTGTTGTCAGGCTTGTCTCTGCTCCACTGCCTCTGCTGGTGAGATTTATCCTGTTTGTTTTGGTACAGTAGCAACATGTTTCTCTTTCTGTGCAGATATGCACCTTCACTCCCTCGAAAGAAAAACAACATTTTCACAGAAGCAGAAGAAGAGAGGCGCTGAGGCAGGTACCTGCACTCCTTCCAGGAAGGATTTTTCACTGGCAGATACAGTACATAACACATTTGGTGTTCCTTTATCTGCTCTGCTTTGAAGGCACTTCCACACCTTTATTCATGTGAACATCAGCAACACCTCCTGTGTGATTTTATAGCACATGCACAAAATGCTCCTGCACCTGTACATCCTGCTCAGAGATCTCAGCTAAGACAGTGGCACTTACAGTTATTACAATGTGTGTGTGTGTGTGTGTGTGTGTGTGTGTGTGTGTGTGTGTGTGTGTGTGTGTGTGTGTGTGTGTGTGTGTGTGTGTGTGTGTGTGTGTCAGGGGTATTTCACACATACGTACGAGTTGTGACTGAACGTGCATGCGAGTGTATGCCTGCATTGTTTTTATTCATGTTCACACAGAATATTGTGTAAAGTATTTTGTTCACTATATGCACTCTTAATAAAGCAGGATGTTCCGTTAAAGCTGGAATCCATAGTGTTATGCTTTTCACCTTCTTCGGTGACAACAAACAATGTTTGAATTGTTGAGCTTCAATGGTTGTGGATGGTTGTGTGGAAGCCTGCTGTTTATTTAAATCAGCCACTGCAACAACAACAAAAATGGAAAGAAAGACGAACCAGCTAGCAAAGCATGATATTAGTTCTCATGCAGCTTATTTTGATGCAGGAGAATACAAACATGGTTTGAAAGGTGTCACTTTCAGTGCACTGGCTGTTAAGCCGATTAACAATTCTCAAAGAAACATCTCAAACCACAATAAATGTGCCTTTAAACCATACAAATTGATAATATAACAATGTATTAATTGAATTATAGACTAGCTTTAAGTAGGACATAATTGGCTGAAAATAAGGAAAAATCCTAAGCCAGAGCAGTAGTGACCCTGGTGACAGCTGGGCCACAGGATTGGATAGAACATGTGTTAACTCAGCCGGTCTGCTTTTTAAATACATTTTGTCAGAAGTACGTCAAATTTAAAGGCTAAATCTGAATTCAGCAAGGGGAGCATTTATCCATCTTCCCTACAGTATCTGCCATTCTGTGCATCTTTATAACACCTGCCTTGTTTAGTTTGGTGTAATCAAACCCTTGAGCGTTTACCCATAGGTGTGGTTCAGTGGGCAGGTGTGAACACAGCAATCACACCTGGGTGTGGACCAAAACAACCGGGCCGAGACCACATTGAAAGAACTCAACTACGCTTTGGTACTGTTAATCTGTGGTAAGAACATGATCAGTTGCATGGCAATAAAGTGTGGAATCTTAAATCTTGACCTCGATCGGACCCAACTACCAGGTGTACTCTGCAAGTATGACTTAAATGGCTGCTGCGATGGGGCATGTTGAGTTAAATAAAGTTTCAATAATGGTGATGCTTGATAACCATGTATATTATATGCTTTTATGTTTTATGTTTAATGTAAGAAATGATATGCTGCAGCTGGGTTAGAAAATAGGATTGAATTCAATTCAACTCCATATCATGTCCCTGCCCTCCCTCTCTCTTCCTGTCTCTTGTAGATAGATTAGATTAAAACCAAACACTTAACATATAAGAAAGAAACTTTTGTCCCACAACAGGAAGCAAACACCCTGCTGTGCTGAGACTAATTAGAATACAGGATAGTCTTTGATCTGTGACCAGGAGAAACCCCCAATGTGCATGCTAGAGGTGTGACCATCGCACCTGAGGCTAGGAGGAAAGCCAATGAGATGCGATCAACAGAACATCATGCCAATGACGGGCCAATGGGAATAGAATCAGCTCCAGGTCCAGGGAAATATAATTCTGAAACTAATAATGATCGGGACAGTAAAAATGTGACTCCACCGGGGAAGCATCTTTGCTGTCCGCTGCTTGCAGTGTATTGTCTTGTCTTGTCTTGTTTGTCCAATGTCAGCTGAATTGTAACTGTTGCCTTTGTCATGTTGCTTTCATCATAGTGTTAATTAAATATTCTCTTAATCCTCCAATTGCTCCCAGGCCTTTTCTCCTTCCTCAAAGATCCAAGAACACGTCTTTTAGTTTTTCTCAACAATTGGTGACCCCTGACGTGGATTTTGTGAGGAGAAAAGGAGAAAAAGCAGATTCAAAGGACTGGACTGGTACTTGCTGGATTTTCATGCAGGGCCCAGACAACTGAGGAGGTGAGCAGAAGCCTGTTAAATCAAAATCCTGCATAGCTTATATAAGGAAATGCTTTAGGTGTGAAAATCCAGCAGCATCTCTGGAAGTCTGTAAAATGTAAAAGTTAGGGTTGGAAGCGATAAGTCAAAGGCAACCTATGTGATTTGTGTGTGGTTGGTTGTATGATTGTACGTGTTTGATACTGTTTGGGAAAAAGCTTAAAAAGCCCGAAAAGGGTCCATGGTTTGGTTAAGTCTGATTGAAAGCGTTTGAATCGCGTGCACTAATTAGAGGTCCATTTGAGTTGGCCGGGGTTCAGCCCTTGAAAAGAACATTAAAAGTCCGTAATAACCGGCCGGTTTTTAGAACCTGAATTATTTAGATATAGAGGTCCGTACAAGTCGGCCGGGGTGTTTAGAGCCCCTGAAAAATCATTAAAAGTCCGTACGTAGCCGGCCAGGGTAACACCTGAAATTATTTTAGACATAGAAGTCCATTTAAGTCGGCCGAGGTTTTTAGATCTCGAAAAACCATTAGGCTACAGGTCCGCAACAGTCGGCCGAGTTAGACTCTGGAAAATTTTAAGTAAAACGGCAACAAAGACAGAGGTCTTTGTAGGCACGGAGGAAAAATCAAGACTTAAAGAAGCCAGTGTACGCTGTGTGCAAACTATGTGTAGCCTGTGAGGGGGAGGACTTGGTAACACTGACTTTGCGGCGACGGCGGGAGTAAAGCGCCAATGGGGCACCCCTCAGTTTTTCCTCCTGGCCATAGAATGGGAATTAGAGCGGCCAATTTATAGCTATAGTCGAATTGTGTGAAATACACTTAGGAACTGTACAGAGGCCTACTGTAAATACATTTAATTGTGAATTGTAATTTGTGTCTGTGGCGACTTGCGCAGCGTGTTTTTCGTTTTCTTTTTATCGATAAGCTACTGTAAATTAATTTGAATAAGAGTGTTGATGTTGAAATTGGGAGACTGCGGAAGGCATCTACAGCAGTGTTGGGTGTGATTGTAAATAACGCATTGTGTAAATAAGATTGTTTTGAAATTAAGAGCATGCAAGCTCAAGCAGTGTGGTTTTAAACAAAAAAGCGTCCATTAGCGCCTATTCTGTAGTGTCTGGGAAAATATGGGGTGGATTGTTACACTGAAAAAACTTATCAGAAAGTTTCTGTTTGAAATAACACATTCACGATTTTATGAGTGTCCGCCTGAAAATGGTAGAAGCTTGGCTCCGTATTAAGTGAATTAAGTGGAAAAAACAAACAGATCTTTGAGTTTTTCGTGTTGAAATTGGAAGCGCAGTGAGGTTATAGGCCTAATTCATTGTAAATAGAAGCATTTGTGTTATTATTATTATTATTTTTTTGCATTGGAAATTCCATTTCCGGAGTGGCATAACGAACAGCTCCATCTGGTTGGTAAATCATTACAACAGAGTGTCCACTAAAACCAGCTCGGGGTTAGACTATGGAAAAATACTGTAAACTAGAGAAATGAAATGTCTGAAGACATTGCGGTGTGAATGCTGTATGATTGAAAGACTGACTGGATGGATGGCTTGATGTTTGTGGAAAAGGGTGAAACTGTGAGAATGGTTGAAAATGGAGATGGGTTAAGGGCATAAAATGTTTTCGAAGGGTTGGTCGCCGACCCTGAACGTATGAGACATGTGGAACGTTTGAAAGTTTGAATGGAGTTTCTCAGTGAATGCATGAATGAGCAGCTATAGCAGTTGAAGAAGTCTGAAAACGGGTCAACTCTGAACCTGCAATCCATCCATTTCTTAAAGGGGCAAACATGCCTGCATGTTGAGCGTCATTTGATTACATTTTCTGTTTATGTTTAGCGTTGTCCTATAGGGGCATCATTGGGAATACCTTAATCTTAGACTGTTTAAACTTTAAATCCATTTTTTGTTCCTTGATTAAGTCAACAAACAAACTTTTAGTGTATCCTGTGTTCATGAAGGACTGAAAAAGGAGACTGTGTGTTCACACCTCACCTAACACAATACAGGCAGGCAGGATGGAGGTTATGTAAATCTATTCAGACTGAATCAATGATGTAACACCCCCACCCTACCTGTAAAGATAACCAAATGGGGGGGTGGAAATTTAGCAGTATGGGGAGAGTCATTTGAACCACTTTAAGACCAAAATGACTTTAAGACTCTTAGGGGTGTTCAATGGATAATTTAGTAAGTGCATATTTGGCATTTTGTGCACCTTGACTAATGATTGGTTTGATTTTTGACTTGAAATTATGGGTTATTCATCTTCTGCTACATTTTCCATTCTGACTTTTCTGTTGTCTTTTATTCCACTACTTTTTGGTTTGGTTTTTATTATGTTTCATTTCTTTCACTCAAACTGTTGATATTCTAATAACTATTTGTGACTACAGACATATCTGAAGAAGTAAAGGTAAAGATGCATATGTTATTGTTACAGAATTACAAAACATGTCACCAGTGCTTCTGATGCTTCTGAGAAATCATAAGGTTGATAGAGTCAAGGCAGTAGCCTTACACTATTTTTTAGATTTGTAGATTTTTATTATTTTTCTCCCTAGTTTGTAAATATTTGGTTCTTAAAAAAAAAAAAAAAAAAAAAAGGGGGGGGAGACTTGAGAATTTGTAGAGTTTTCTGCACTGGCCATGCAGAATGCTACACACATCTTCTGCTCAGAGTGTTGAATGAGACACAGTGATTGATTTGCTCCAAAAATATAGCAACTTGCTGAACAAGTTTGTCAAAGAAGTTTGAAGTACCAGTAAAAGATTAATAATGCAGCCCATCCTCCCCCTTGACAGACTATACAGTGAGAAAATGGTGATGTTTTTATTTTTTTAGTATATGTTTTTGTAATCTGTGATGTGTGTATATTTTCAATGGACTGATGATTTTGGGGTCATTTATTGCGTTTTGGACTGAAGTTTTTGCCCATCGCCTCAACGACTTTGGAAACAACAGATGACAAGAGGAAACTTTTCTTCCTCCATGAGAAATTAATGGAAGGACCAACAGATCAAAGACAAACTATCACATTCTTTCTTCCTCCCTGAATGAAAAACACTAATATGACTTTTTGCAATAAGTCAAGTCTGTCAAAGCCATTTTATTCACAGGAGAAAGCAGCCCAGTTACTCCTGTTGGGTCTGATGACTTCAGAGATCCAGAACCGGGTGGACGGGATAATTCCAGGCGCTGCTGACCACCAGTACTGCAGCAGCCTAAGGGGTGAGGGACGTGCGCACATTGCACAACATGGACAACAGCCCAGCAGAGCGTCAGGGGGAGCCGGGTTCAGACACACCGACGGAGAGTGCCAAAGATGCTGACCGGATCACTCCTGCATGATGGCTTCCCAACACAACGACGCTGACTGCAGCCGACCAGATCACGTCTTCAGATGGCTGCCAACACTACCAGCATAAAACAGCAGGACCGAGACCCTGGAACCACTGACACACCGAAACAAGCTAAGGATGGCTTTCCCCTCCAGGTGCTGGAGCGGCACACCCAGTTTGATGTTTCCCCAGTGCCACCTGATGACATGCACAAACAAGTGGCAGACATGCAGGGCTGCTCCTGTTTCTATGAGGATATATGTTTCAGAAACATTTCTGTTTCAGAAACAAGGAGGGATAAGGAGGGAGCATGCCACAATGTTCAGCAATCTAAGATTGTTTTGTTTATTCTAAGAATTTTTCAGCTTTTTTGTGATTAAGACCAAACTTAATGTTATAAGATTTCTTTTCCCTGTTGAATTGGTTCAAATTCTCATTTCTATTTACCTGATCCATAACTTTAGGTGTGCCTATTTTTTGCTCCAAATGGAATGTGAGTCACTAATCACTGAGAGTTAAAACAGCTAATGGAGGAACAGTTTCTGCTGAGACAAGCACCTGTAGCACCTTGGATGCAAGGTGAGGAGTCAGATAGTGAAGTCCAAGAAGAAAATGAATCGCTTGTATAAATCATAATGTTTTCACACCAAAAGGTGTGAAAAAGGAGGGAGGGTATTTTTCTTTTTTAAATCAGTTTATGCAACTTGTTTATGAAATGTTTCTACCATGAAGTATTTTCTTTTACAATTCTTTTCAATAAATTGGTGTTCACATTTGTGTTATATTGTTATGGAATCATAATGACATTGTTTTTGGTAAACATGTAATGTTTTCACACCAAAGGTGTGAAAAAGGAGGGATTGTTGAGTTAAATAAAGTTTCAATAATGGTGATGCTTGATAACCATGTATATTATATGCTTTTATGTTTTATGTTTAATGTAAGAAATGATATGCTGCAGCTGGGTTAGAAAATAGGATTGAATTCAATTCAACTCCATATCATGTCCCTGCCCTCCCTCTCTCTTCCTGTCTCTTGTAGATAGATTAGATTAAAACCAAACACTTAACATATAAGAAAGAAACTTTTGTCCCACAACAGGAAGCAAACACCCTGCTGTGCTGAGACTAATTAGAATACAGGATAGTCTTTGATCTGTGACCAGGAGAAACCCCCAATGTGCATGCTAGAGGTGTGACCATCGCACCTGAGGCTAGGAGGAAAGCCAATGAGATGCGATCAACAGAACATCATGCCAATGACGGGCCAATGGGAATAGAATCAGCTCCAGGTCCAGGGAAATATAATTCTGAAACTAATAATGATCGGGACAGTAAAAATGTGACTCCACCGGGGAAGCATCTTTGCTGTCCGCTGCTTGCAGTGTATTGTCTTGTCTTGTCTTGTTTGTCCAATGTCAGCTGAATTGTAACTGTTGCCTTTGTCATGTTGCTTTCATCATAGTGTTAATTAAATATTCTCTTAATCCTCCAATTGCTCCCAGGCCTTTTCTCCTTCCTCAAAGATCCAAGAACACGTCTTTTAGTTTTTCTCAACAGGCAGACAATACAAACTGTAGCAGCTTGCAATGTTCTCTCACAAAAATATACTGGGGTCAAGCTCGCCGTCACTCACATCTCCAGTCATACCAGCCACCCCTGAAGTTGGAGATAAACACCTGCAGACTGCAGGAGAGCTTGGTGGGCAGAGCGTAGTAGCGGCGCTTGCGTAACAATTTATGGAAAATTATTTAAATTAAATTAAATGAGCTGGTTTGACCATGGAGATACGAAAAATATGCACTAGTCCAGAACCTTCTTACTGTATTTACTTTTTGCTCCGCAGCCCTCTCTGTGATCCACATCACACACAGCTAGTGTCTCTCATTAATGGTGTCACCACGGCTATTGAAGTTGCACTGGCCAGCGTTACCTATAGGCCAGTACCTGCCTACTTACCGCGCAAGGTCAATAAGCAGTTGATCATGGAGTTTCAGTCTCCTTACAACGCCACACTGATGAATATCAATGAGTCACTTTAATATCTGGCTTGTATCAGAATAACAAATCCAGGAAGTGAGACTGAGGAAGGAAAGTTGAAAGGCTCATTGCTCTGTGTGGCTGATCTTGCAAGGCTGACAGTCTGTGTCCACAGAGTGTGAATTGTTATGACACAGAAAGCTTAGCAGCTGCTCAACGCTAATTGTGGGCCTCAGGTGAGATGGCAGCTGATGCTTTTTCACACCTGAACAACGCAAGCTGAAGTAGAGTCATCATCAGAGTACTGGAGTAAAACTCAGAAACCAACCTTAAATGCAAACTTGTACCAGTCTACAGCAGATATATGATGATATGATGATCATATTAAAGAAATACTGTGACAGATTATTCTATCTCCTGTCGAGTCCTGTTTTTTTTTTTGCGAAAAGTGTTCATGCAGTCAAAATCATAAGACCAAAAGTCACTACTCAGGTACACAAAACACTCAAGGTGGCACTGTAACAATCAAGTTTTCGTTTCCGCATGGCTTAGAGTAGGGATGTGCAATAAATCAAATTGTCTGGATCATTTACAGACTTTGATCTTAATTTGTTTGAAGACATTTTATATACTGCATGTCAATCCGTTCCAATTGTACAAGCCAGTCCATTTTTATCAAAATAAGTCATTTTCAAACATTTTTAAAATCCTACTGTATTTGCCAACAATGTGGCAATTCAAGCTTGTGGTATGTTTTCAAATGCTCGTTGAGTTCAATCTGCTTGGTCCCCTTGCACCATTGCTGCTTGCGACTATATTTTGAAAAAATAAAAAATAGGACTACACATCTGTTTTCTAGTATTTCCCTACTATTAGTTTTATTTTCAATGTGGGAATCCTACAATCAGAGCTTGGAAATATCATTAAAATAACAAATGTGACAGCAAATGTATGTGCCAAAACATAATTTGTTTTCACATTTGTTACACCAAAAATATATGGTTGCATATATACACACATGCAGGTGTATCCTCATGTCACACACAAATCATTCAGTGACTACCATTTTGTCAATTAATTTTGTGTTGCTGCAAAATAAATGGAATCTGACAAAGCAGTGGGTGTGAGCAGAAGGCAAAATAAACAATTGTTTATTTGTTTTCAGATAACATACATTCAAATAAATTGCATATGCTAAAGACTGTAATGAGCTTTCTAATCGAGTATGACCTCTCCTGTGTGTGTTTTTGTCTGTGTGAAAAAGAAAAGAACCAAGGAACACAGGGAGAGAGGAGGAAATAATACTGTTTTGTATCCGCTACCCTGTTGCCCTGTGGCGATGACATGGTCTGTAGGAGTTTCTCCATTAGTACATGCTGACCTAATGTAATAAACATCCAGGGCTGATTCCTCCCAGACTATGGGTACTTTATCACAGATGATAAACCCTGTTCTGGTAAGGCTTGAGGGAGGAATACAGGAGGGAGGGGGTGGGGGGTGGGGGGTGGGGGGGCTTAAAGGGTGAGCACAGCCATTACAAAGGGCAGAGACGGACTGTCATGCTTTTGAGTCAGCTCCAGACCCCCTTTCTCTCTCTCTGTCTGCATTCTGCTTCAGTTGTCAGGAAAATTGGCAAGCAGTGGGAATGAAAAAAGCGGATCAAGTTGAGCAAGCTCCCGACTCAGAGGCCATGCTCAGGCCTTGGAAAAAAAAAAGTACAAGGTCCTCCCACTTGACAAAACAAGTGGAGGAGAAAAAGGAGAGAGGGTTATTTTTAGACCAGCCTTTACAGCTGTGAACATTTTATACTGCAACAAAAAGTCGTCAGTTTTGACTGCACTGGGATGAGCATCTGAACACTCTAACCATATAAGGAATCATGAAAGAAGATCAGGGCATAGATTAGTTCCTGCGGTTCAATTTAGGTTAAATATCACTGTCTTTCCAGCAGAAAACAGAAAAGTATTGGCCAGGGGTGGGTGGTTCTGTTCTGTTCCTGGAGCAGCTAAACTTCAGAGTAAACTGTCCTTTACATGAATGCTAAATGAGCTGTTTAACACTATTGCACTGCTCATCTCTGCTTGGAATCACTCACTTTAAAAACTGGGGCCAAAAGAAGGTGCGGTACAAAATGTGTGGTATCCGTCAGGAGGGAAGGTGTTTATCTTACTAGGGATTTTGCCAGTATGTGCACAAGAAGAAAAAGGTTTAAGCTCACAAACCTGAGGCACAGCCTGAACTTTACACAGACACACACACACACACACACACACACACACACACACGTCTACGCTCATCCTTTGAGTACTGTATCAATATGAAAACACTCAGCCTTGAGTTAATAAAGACTGACCCTTAGTCTTGTAAAAGCGAGCCAGGTGGGCTCAGTATAAAAGCAAAAGAGGATTTTGTATCCCTGTGTTGCTACAGCAACACTGAGCTTTAGTGATTAATATACCACCCACAGTGTGCTCTCATTTATCAGACAGCTAGTGAGAACTGTGGGAACCTCTGCAATTGGGTCAAGAACTGTAGTGTATTCACTCTTACTGTATTAACTTACCTTAAGTCCACTCTCAAGAAGACAATAAATACATGACTTTTTGAACTGGGTCATTCAAAGTAACTTGGCTGTGTCAATTTGTATTTATCAATGCAATTGCACTGCCATTTCTTGCAGCTTCTTTTCAATGCTGAAAGTTAACTACAGTAATTCCATGGAAAGCAATGGAAACTAATTCACACCACTGTAATGTGGTGCTATGCACAACTGGTCTGAAACAAAGGTGATTACATTGGTAGGAAAGTCAAAAGTCTTTGCTTGTATAAAACTAGGAGCACACCTACAGCGTTGCTGCTCTGTACAGTGACGTTGGAATGGAATGGAAAAACATTTGTTGGGAGGTCTGCTTGGCAGTGATCCAGCTGACATCTGCTGACAAAGAGACTGGAGCTGACAGTGGACTTCCACACATCACACACCAATACTTACTGATGGCACTTTGCAGCACCTAAATGTCCAGGAGTCGCCCCCCTCCAAAAGGAAACCGTTGTGGTTTGTATATTTTCTGGTGGGAGCTGGAGTGGGTAACTAGAGTAGGATGGTGCCAGATAATACATTGTGTTAAACCCATTAGGAGCCATTGGTAACTTAATGTCTGATAGGGGGCAATGCCCTGGAGGAGTTCACTCCTAATAGGATTGGCTGAGTTTTCTCAACAACCATGTGCATGTGTGTGCAGCCAACACTACACAGGCAAAGGATAGCCATGGAATTTTTACTCCCTCAAATACACAGCCAGTTGGGGAGGGAGGGAGAGAGAGAGAGAGAGAGAGAGAGAGAGAGAGAGAGAGAGAGAGAGAGAGAGAATTAAATAAATTGGGTAGGAAGTGGCTGTGTGTGTGTGTGTGGGGTGAATTTGATTGTATTGATAATGCAATCCATACTCCAGTATAATAGTTACTTTGTGTCTTTGCATGAAAATATACAGACACTTTATTCCTAAGAAAATGAAGAAAAAACGTTCAATTCATGACTTATACATTGTCTGCAGTTTTAGATCGCACTAAGGATACATTCTAACGGGCATACCTACAAAGTCAATTGAAACATACGTTTGTAAAAAGCAACAGAAATGCATTTACTGCATAATCGGTGTGCGTTAATTTTATACACCATTAACATGAATACTTATATCAAAAAGCTGAGTGTAAATGCAACAAAAACGTGTTACATTCTGATTGAAATCCACCTCTGAAGGTGATTTGAGTCACACTCTAGCTAGGTGTTTAAAAGCTGTAAATCCATGTTTTTACTTTACTTCCAAGTGTAATTTCATAACAACATCGTACAGTAGGTCAGTAAGCAGTCTGAGGAAGTGCCACACAGCTCTGTCCCATGTAATAACGGCAGTTGAAGCGACAGACACATGCAAAACCTCAGGAAGAAAGCAGCTCCAGTGAGTTCAACACACACAGTCAAACAGTAGACATACTGAGTTGTTTAGTAGTAGTAAAACCATTCAATGATCTGTCTGACTTAGAGAGCAGCCATCTTTACTGGAGCAGTCTGAGTGAGAGATGAACAAAACTTTACATTGTTCATACATGTGTTTATGTTTAGGAATAGTTATAAATAGCAGGATGCTACATAGCTAAACTCTTATTGTTGTAATGACACAAATGCACAAGTTCGTCTTCTGGCGTTTTTGGCAATAACGAAACAACCAAGTCGCAAACACATTTGTGATCTGGTATATGGATATCCATGTGGTTAGGTGTAAGCGACAGTGTATCAAATAACATATGGATGACTCAGTTAAAATTTCAAGAATGAATGGGGTTCCATGCTTGTGCACAACGTGATTTAGCCAAGTACATGTTCCTGGATCAACATCCCACATTGCATTCCTGGACCAACATTGCAATCAACCAATCACAGCCCTCTGACATCATCAGTGTCCTGCCTCTTTTGGTCCTGTATCAACATCATAGATATATCAACATAAGCAAATTATCTAGGATCACCATGATGATGGCAGGCCTGGATCAACATAAACAAATTACCCATCATCACCATGGCGATGACGATCCTGGACCTACAACAACCACCTAATTCAATCATTAGGCCTATACAAGAGTGAAAACATTTGACAGTGTTATTACATTATCACTTTACTATACAATGTATTAACACTGTTAGTACATTTGACCATCTAATGACATGGTATTATACATCTAAAGAAATGTCGAAATATGTCTTTACCTGAAGTTAGGAAAACTATTACTGACATGATCATGATAATGTTACAGAGAAGAGTGAACTTTACATTGAAAGTGACCTTATTAACCAAAGCCACTTTATAAACATTCATAAAGTTGAATTTATGTTCTTGTCAGTTGTCCTGACAGTGTTATGGCAGCCGTATGAACGCCCCTTCAAATGAAGTGTTGCCCAACAGTTCAATGCTTAAAACCACCTAAAGGATCCCCACTTGAGCCACAATTTTTACTGCAATTCTATGAAATCTGTCTCCACGCCGAGACAGCTGGGTGCACTTCCTGCCGATATATTTGCATTTTCATACATCTTCTGACAAATCCTGGGGGATACAGGCCATTAGGAATCTGGGCTAAAAGGTACTATACATGAATGCTAAATGAGCTGTTAAATAAAATCACCCTCCTCATATTTCCTATCTGCAAAGCTTGGCAAGCCCTGTTCTACTGCTAGCGGTGACATATTACTACAAATGTGAGTGAGTGGAACATATGTCTCACTTTTGCAAAGTAGGGAAGGCTGTGCTTGTTGTCTATGTTGCTCATGCATTATCTCTTAATGTTACTGTGATCAATGTATGTGAAGCGAGTATACTTTATGTTTAAAGAAATAAAATGCATTTTTTTACAGGCCACATTTTTTGTATGGAGGATCCATGAATTTTTGGATTCTTGATAGCTGGCCGAAGCATCAGAGAATATCTTTAACTGCCTATTGCTCATTTATTATTGCTCATTTATTATCACTTTTCATGTGTTTTTTTTTGTAGACACTATATAAAATAAACTTTGATTTAGTCCTGCTCATGACTTTAAAGAAAGATTTCACAAGAAAAAAAAACAGAGGAGAAGAACCATTTGGTTTAGGTCTGATGCATCCCTGTGTGAATTACATTTGCAAAAACTGTGAGGCTGCCCTTGTTTTCATTGTGTTCAGTGTTGGTTGCTGAACATCAATAATTACAGGTTTATGAAAATTACCTTTGGCGGGATAAGATTTTCTTAACACGGATGTGATCTCCAATGACTTTTCTTCAATGCTGCTCTCAACTTTTAAACTAACTTGGCATTTAACTTTATACTTGCTTGCTTTCTCTCTCTCTGTCCCTCTCTTAACAGCTACCCATCTAACCACACATCAAAGCGCAGACTGGTAAAGCCCTGTGGTGAGTGCTCTCAATCATCTCAATCACCAGGACTTTCAACAACTTAAAATCGTGTAAAAGTGGGATTATGATTTCTGATTCTCTTTTATATCCCCGAGTCTGACAGCGCTGTTGGCCTAATACCAATCAAAACATCTGATTGTTGAGTCAAAGGATGACTTTAGTCTCTAGGCGGTATCACGGCCTGCGCAGGAAACTGGATTTGACAGAATTTCCACAGAACAAAGCTATTTTGACACTGCTGCCATGGTTGAGACAGAGCTGTATCAACCTGTGAGAGAGGTCGCTATAGGAAATGTCAAACCCAGCCCTGCTTGAGGCGGCTTAGAAAGTGTTTTGTATGCATACAAAAGCCCATATAAATTAGATATAAGATATAATATAAATAAAACATTAGAACAGGGTGTAAGAAATGTGCGGTAATCAGGTACATATGAGAAATTTTCTTCTTGATGTTGACCATTATCATACAGCACATACTGCACAAATAACAGCGCAATGGTTTTAATTTTTCATGTACTTATTGTAATTATCTCTTGGGTAAAACAAGAGAAACAAGGGATATATTAAAGCTCCTAGTGTGTGCGCCTCGAGGCTTGCATAATTTCCATCTCTTTTAAAATATTCAGTTTATTGGGTTTAATAACCATTATTCTGCCAACCACACACTGGCAAGATACAAAAGAAGATATAATGTATTCCATATAACATACATTTCTGCCTATGACACATAATACCACCAAAGCCATATGAACGTGTCCTTTAGCTACTATAACTACTGTATAGCACATCATGGGTTTGTTTGATGGTAGTCTACATCAATCAGTTGAATGAATTTGCCTGTATATTTAGACAGATTAAAATAGCCAAAATCTTCAGAATGCCTTTCAGATAGGGATGCACCGATCCACATTTTTTCACTTCCGATCTGATCCGATACCTGAATTTGGGTATCGGCCGATACTGTTACTATTCCGATACCAGAGCTGTGTTTTCTTTAATATTATTATTATCATTATTGTTGATTTTATATGATGCTGAAATAAACTCCTCTCAACAGGCAAATATGATATGTACTGTACATATGTATGCATGTATGTCCCAAAAGGCAACTTGAGGTAAGTATAAGGTCAGAAAAGGAAGTCAGAAAAACAGGAAATCCTGTTAACAGGTAAAATCCCATTCTGAAAACAAATATGCAACTGTAAGGGTTTTCAAATTGATTGTCATGTCAATATTTATTACATTCCCAAAATGTCAAATACTTGAGTATTGAAATATAAGAAAAGTGCAATAACTGTAAACATCACACATCAACGGGGAAAGGCTACAACAAACAACGCGGAACAACGGGGAAATCAAACGCCAGACGCCGGCAAAAACACTTGGGAAAGGCGACAAAAAAAACGCGGAAAGGAACTGCCACACATGGGATGCAATCCCCGCTCTCCGGGGTGAAAGTCCTGTTTTGTTTTTGCATTTTGCTGTCTTGCTCTGCGGTGTTTCCAGTATGAAGTATTTCCAAACAGCGGATGTTGGCTAGCCACAATGCTGCTCAATGCTATCCTGCTAGCTGGCTGCAAACTGCGGAATGGATTTCCTGAGTGGGTGGCGTGTCTCATGACTCTCACTGTGTCTCATTGAGCCACGCCTCCGTTCAGGAAATCCATTCCACAGTTTACAGCCAGCTAGCAGACTAGCCGGCGGGAATCACTTTTGGAGTCATTTCAGCAGACAATGTTAAAGCGCAGACATGGCTTATGGATATCGGATATCGGAGGTTGGATTGGGAAAATCCGATACGTGAATTGCACTGGTAACGGTCCCGAAACCGGATTGGCCCCATCCCTACTTTCAGACCTTGAAAAGCCCCTCGAAGTGGATTATATTTTTAGTAACATGAGATATGTTTTCTCTCTTGGGGGAATTCTGAGAAGTAATAAAAGATGAATTATCTCAAAGACACCATGGTTGGCTTATATATTTTTCATCTGGTTATCTTGGGTTCACCCAATTGCTGCTCTTTTTTTATCCGAGGTGTAGTCGGAAGAGATGTGTTTTTAGCCTTCTGCGGAATGTGTGTAGGCTTTCGGCCATCCTGATGTTGGTGGGGAGCTCGTTCCACCATTTGGGAGCCAGAAGAGTGAACAGTCGGGATTTTGTTGAGTGCTTAGTTCTCCCTCACTGTGGAGGAGCAGCAAGCAGTTTGGCTGATGCAGTGCGAAGTGGGCGGCTTGGGGTATATGGTTTGATCATGTCTTGGATGTAAACTGGGGCTGATCCAGTCGTGGCCCTGTATGTAAGTACTAGGGTCTTGAAACGGATGCGGGCAGCAACTGGTAACCAGTGAAGAGAGCGCATGAGCGGTGTAGTGTGAGAGAACTTGGGGAGGTTGAAGACAAGCCGAGCTGCTGTGTTCTGAATGAGCTGCAGGGGTCGGATGGCACATGCCGGCAAGCCAATCAGGAGGGAGTTGCAGTAGTCTAGACGTGAAATGACTAGAGCCTGAACCAGAACCTGGGCCGCCTTCTGCGTTAGAAGGGGACGTATTCTTCTGATGTTATGCAGCATGTATCTACAAGATCGGGTGGTTGCAGCAATGTTAGCAGTGAAAGAGAGTTGGTCATCGAGTGTCACACCCAGGTTTCTAGCAGTCTGGGTGAGGACTACCACAGAGTTGTCAATTGTTATAGTCAGGTCTTGGGTAGGAGAGCCTTTCCCTGGAATGAAAAGGAGCTCAGTCTTGTCAAGGTTGAGTTTCAGATGGTGTGTGGACATCCAAGAGGAGATGTCAGTTAGACATTCCGAGATACGTGCTGCTACTTGAGTTTCAGACTCAGGAAAGGAGAGTATTAGTTGGGTGTCATCTGCGTAGTTGTGATGAGAAAAGTCGTGTGACTGAATGACAGACCCAAGAGAGTTGGTATACAGAGAAAAGAGGAGGGGACCCAGGACTGATCCCTGAGGAACCCCAGTTTTGAGTGGGCAAGGATCTGAGCTAGATCCTCTCCAAGTTACCCGGTAGGTACGGCCTGTCAGGTAAGATGTGAGCAGTGATAGCGCAGAAGCTGAGACACCCAGATTCTGGAGTGTCGAAATGAGGATCTGGTGGTTCACTGTGTCAAAGGCAGCAGAAAGGTCCAGAAGGATGATGATGGAAGAAATATTGGTTGTTCTAGCGATGTGAAGCTGCTCAGTGACAGCAAGGAGGGCAGTTTCTGTTGAATGACCAGCCTTGAAGCCAGACTGGTGGGGATCAAGAAGGTTGTTCTGGTGGAGATAGGTAGAGAGTTGATTATGAATGGCACGCTCAAGAGTCTTAGATAGAAATGGAAGAAGGGAGACGGGTCTATAGTTATTTACATCAGAGGAATCGAGTGTTGGTTTTTTGAGTAGTGGGGTCACTCTTGCCTCCTTGAGGGCATTGGGGAAACAGCCAGTTGACAAGAAGATGTTAATGAGATGAGTGAGGAAAGGAAGGAGGTCAGAAGCAATGAACTGGAGAAGGTGAGAAGGGATAGGATCCAGGGGGTAGGTGGTTGGGCGGGCAGAGGTAATCAACGAGTATGATAGTAGTATATGTATGTAGTAGTAGTAGTAGTATGATGATAAAATGGTTTTCCGTCAGATCAAAATCCAATTAAGTCACAACTAAAATAAAATTCAATTCATTCATTCACACTTCAAAATGAAGGTCTGTATCAGAAGGACATCTGCCTACTAAAATGTTTTTTACTTGTGTGTTAACGTGTGGCTGTTTTGTTGCTCATATATTTTATCCATTTTCTCAAGATTACACCTTCATTTTCTCCCCATCTCAATATACAAAGTAATTGTGTGTGTGATAAAAAAACAAGAAACCCTTTCCTTATATTGTAACACCGTCCATAGTTTTCTTATCAACCTTACAAATTTAAGTATTTAGGCCACATTATGCAACAATCTCCCTGCAGGGATTGTTAAAGTGTAATCTAATTTAGTCTAGGACGGTTAGGAGAAATTTGCAAGATGCATTGTACATAACGAGAACATCCTCTTCCTTCATTTATAGGTATAAACCTGGTCTTTTTGAGTTTAGCAGTTAAACTCACAATATGTTGACTATTAAAAGTATTAGAAGGCATCCATCGTGAAATTGCATTAAAATGGACATTGTATCGTCCATTAACTACACTGTGTACACCACATCAATGGCTTAGTTAAAAAAAACTAAAAAGAGATATAAGCAGGCAAAGTGGAGTATAAATTACATCACTGAGCAGATTCTTGCAAAAAACAGAGCAGCATATACAGTAATCCCTGCTCATTAATTCATTGCATTAAGACTTTCCATAAGCCAAAAGTATCACCTCTGAAGCTTTTCAGCTGAAAATCAGATCTTATTTTTTTTTTCTGATGCTCTCAATGCTCCCTAAATGAACACAAAGTGATTCACTTATTTGCATCATATTAATTTGTTATTCATAGGCTACAGCAAATTGGCAGGAGTGTCTCCTCCTCTGTCTTCTTCAGATATCACTTAAACCTCTCACAAGTGCTGCAGATGTGTTTCACTTCTTGATTGAATTGACAGTTTTTATTATAATTTCTCTGATACTGCCAGGTCTGTCACCACATTTGTTCAACCAGTATTTATACTGATGGAATTTTTTTTTTTTAGGCGTTTCCCTGCTTGCGGTTCAATGACCAGGGTGCTATAGTTCGTTCGCTTTTGCATTAAAATAAAAATTCTGAGGCTCAGCCAAGGAAGCTCAAATGTTTTGTCTTCAATACTTTTTTGCATATACATTTTAAAAAAGGTATAGATAATAAAAAGGTGAAAAAGTGTGAAAACATATAATCTTAGCCTCCATGTGAGCTTATCTGCGTCTGTTAGGTTGGTGTTAGGTTCACATCTTCATTATCCATTCTCTGAAAAACTGGTTTATGTGAGAAATTAAGGCTTCCCTTTTTTATGTTTTATTAATGCAAATAAATACCACCAGAATAAAAAAAAACATGCAATGCAATCTACGTACAGTAGGCAGGTGCCCATCTTTTCCCATAGTGATAATTCTTCATACACATCAGAGCACTGCCTCAGGGGACAGGGATAGGAAACACAGATAGCGTGAGAGAAGCTGAAAATGGCACATCAATCATGGCTTCTGTTTGGTGCAGTAATATAAAGCAGTAAATCACATGTTACCTTCTCATGCGAGACTTCACACTTGTATACTAACAATACACAGAAAAGGATTGCAGGGTCCAAGTGGTGACTACTCATAGTATATATATTCGGAAATGTAATATTTGTCAGTTAAATGGACAGAGCTCTGTCTAATTAGCAATAACTGTAGAAGATGAACTCAATAACTGAGTATCATAGGGGTCATCAGTCTAAAGTCTGAGATACACACATGGTCATGGAGACACAAATAGAGTAGAAGCCTGGAGTTTTATTTCAAGAAAATAATCACAACCACGTTTGTCAGAAAAAAACATTCAGCTCCAATTATTAGTGTATACAACATCACAAGCAACAGCTTGCAGGTTCTTTGATTCTCTCAAATAAAACGTCCACATCTTTTAAGAATAGTAGGCCTATATAATAGGAACTGCATTGCAAGGTAAAAAGTAAAATTAGGCATCATTTGAAGCTTTCATGTTGTTGTGCTGCACACAGATACTGCAAGTCTAACATATCAGTAAACTAGAGACATTGTTAAGAACGTTTGCCAATGCTTCAATTTCCACAAAATCCAAACAAATTCTAATTTTTTTTTGTCAGAACATCTTGTAATTATTATTATAAATTTGAATATCTTTCAAGATTTGTAAGTCCTCCACTACACTGATCAACCAGAAACATCTGTGTCACTGTTCTGATGGATTTGTAGTGAATAAGAGTAAAAAAATTCAACAAGCTCTTGTGGCTTCCTTAGAATTTCATTCTTATCCAAATCAGAACAATGGGCATCACCAGCACTGACTCAGAGATAATTGAAATAGTCATCTCTGACTACTGGTTCTACAGAACAGTGGTTTAATATCCAATCAATCTGAATGAATGATGAGGTCCTGTCGGCTCTATTAGAAATAAAGACTTGACCATTACATTTTTAATTAACCCCAAGTACAACATATTGGAGAGCTGTCCCAGATGTCACCATGTAGAACTCTGGGTAATAGAATGAAATGGCTTCACATATACTACATTTGAAATCATATTGAAAAGTGCATGTCTTTGACCAGACTAGAGCAGGGTTTGTACTACTTATCAAGTAATTAAGGCAATCTCTTTATTCGACTCCAGTTTCCATGGAGACGTGGCTTGATTTGACGAGCACAATGTGTGTATGTGTGTCTATGTAATTTGCACAAAGGTCTGAAGTAGGAAAGAGATACAGCTTAAAGTAAACTCCCATTTCTTTTACTGGGGGTTTATGCTCATCCTTTATAACTAGACTTCAGGATCCTAGTAACCATGGCAACCAGGAGCAAATAAGGAACAAATCCATATACTTTCAATGTTAAAGGAAGCACATCGACACTAAAATAAAATACTGCCATATTTACCAAAAACACTAATTGATTGAAGTTAAACACAACCTGAATTAGACACATGGTGTAAGTGACCCAAGGCGATGTATATTGTCTGGAAAGCCAGATGTGATTTTTAGTGATAGAACAGCGCTATTTTACACCAAAAAAAACAAAAACAACTTGGAGAGCTGCAGGGTGGAGAGTTTTGCCAGAGGCGAGTCTTGTTTGATGAATAATGCAGTGATCTATGATCAACAAAGTTGCAGCAATCACGGTGTGCATGTTTGTCACGCTTGCTGTTAATAGGCAGGGTTGGACAGTGCCCCCTAAAACATTGTCCATTACGATTTTCACACACAAACAAAACACCAGAAACGTATCACTCCAATACAACACCACAATAGCCTACAGCCTCAAAAATTAAAACACTTATGTGAAAGTGTCAGCAAACACTGATTATTATTGGTTTCAGCAAAGATAGATTTATTGCAAAGCTATTGTATTAAATTGCATTGTATGATGGTTTTTAGATAAAAGGCAAATTAGTTTTTTTAACTAGTTTAGTTAGCCTAAGTTTAAAAGAAACTATCAAAGAGTATTTTTGTCATGAATGAAAGGTCAGTTTACACACCTAAAAGTAAAGCATGTTAGGTTAGGCCTGTATACACGATAGTGCACTCTCACTCTCTCTCTCTCTCTCTCTCTCTCTCTCTCTCTCTCACACACACACTCACACAAACATATTGTACATGCACACACATGCACCGGCTTGGCTAAGACTGCGAGACAAAGAGGGTTTGGGGACTGCCTGAGGAGATACTGAATTTGCTTGATCTTAAATGCAGTGTCCTACTAGGGAGAATATGTACATCATAATAGCCATTAGTTATAATCATAGCCAATTTAAGCCGTAGCTAGCAGGCACGTGAGCCAGCCCGTATCAACAAACATGGGCTCATGCACTGGAGCTGGCTGCAAAATCGTCGCATGTGACAAGCAGCCGCTTCTTGGCCACTTTCAGAGGGCGATGTGGCTGCCTACTTTCATTTCCTCGCTCCCCTGTGGGATCGTATTGTAAGGTGTAGAAACGGTATTGTTTCAGGGGACGTGATTCATGACGAGGGATGAATGGTTGATGGTGTCACAGGTTAATGCCCACGTATGATGGATGGTGACAATACTGGGTCAAATTTCCAAAGCTTAGAATGTCTTTGAAGAATGACGCTTTGTGGCCCTAACTTCTGTCCACGCTGATGGATACAACCTTAAAAACATACTTTTAGTAGCTTTTCTTTATTTTGGTCAGGTGTTACCTTCAAACATCACATGTTACCATTAGTTGCCACAAGGGAGCCGAGGGTAATTCTCTGAGCACATCCGTTCTTCCTATGTACATCTGTTGCACTCATCTCTCAGGGTATACACACTGCAGCAACAGAGCACAGAGGTCATCTGCAGTTCAGTCTGCAATTAACTCTAGCAATTAATTGCTGATTTCAGAAGAATAAACTCTTCTGAAAAATAAGGCACACTGTGGAATTTGGAAGGCTATGGTTTGATTGGCTTTCATGGTGGCTTAGGCTGAAATGGTCATGCATAATTGCTAACACTGTGCATTAGTATGCCATTAGGTCCCCTTTTGCATATGGGGATGAGTATGCGTTGGCAGGAATATATAATCAAATATGCCTCGTGTGTTTAAATTACTGTAGAATACGAGGGCTCTTATTGTATTATTTGTCCAGTTTGCCCATTAGTTATCCTTGACTTTCATACAAATTAATTTAGCCTTCAGCACTCAGAGGAAGACACAGCTATTCAGTATTCATTTCCTGCTGCGTTGTGATTGTACGGTTTGTGTACAAGCACAGGTCAAAGGTGTAGGTCAGTTACAACCTCCAGCAGCCAAGTGATAGGAGCCTTGAGTGAACCTGGGTTTGATGTCTAAAGGGAAGAGGAGAACACTAGAAAAGAAGAGATGACTGTCACAGTCAGCGCCGCAATACAAAAAGGAGAGTCCAGCCTCTTTGTCTATTAGAGGGAAAAAGACTTTGAGGCAGAGCCATCCCTTTACAATTAGTTCAATGTCTGGGCTTTTTTTTTTTTTAACCAGAAGAAGAAAGGACACTCTGTTCATTAATTTAGACAGAAAAGAGTTTGCGGCCTATGAACCATTTTAGAAATGACATAGAAGAAACTAACCACAGAAAATCCAGCAGACTCAAAAGACAAGAGAATAGAAATGACAGCCTAATTAGTTTGGTTTCAGCCTGGTTCAGGATAGAAAGTACTGATGCTGTGCTGTGAACCACGGTGTAATGATGAGAGGGCTGGAGTGTGATTGCCTTGTGTGTGGCCTTGATATCTAGAGGTTTGGGAAGGCGTGGGAGGAAAGGCAGCCAAGCTTTCTCCCTATGACTTGTCAATGTTTGTTTCACGATGTAATATTTGACATAATGAGCAAAAGTGTGCGCGCGTGTGTGTGGGTGGGTGTCTGTGTGTGGTGGTGGTGGGGGGGGTGGGGCTGGTACTTTATAGTAAGCATAGATTGGGAAGGTGTTAAATGGGGAAAAAGAAAATGAGCGCTCCGTCTGGTGCTCGGCACTACAACTTCCGCTGTCAACAATCTCTAATCACTGGAGACAGGCCCTATTAAAGAAAGCAGACTGAGATGTCTGGCCTACACCAGAGCCCCCTCTGACTGCAAATCATTACCGTCGGTATGTTAAATAAAGAGATAGCTGAGCCCCCTCTCTCTCGTCAACGCAGGCCATTAGCCAGAGTAAATATGCAATGCTGTGACATTTAGGCTAACAAATGTAATGTCAAAGCAAACTTAATCGTGAGTAATTAGCTAAAAGAAAATGTGGAGAAATGAAAATGATCAAATAAATTCATGTTTTCCTGTTCAATAGAGAGAAAAGAACCAAACCTAATTTAGCACCAACCTTTAGCAATAACCGTCTTTCTAATAAACATGTGTTAAGGATCTGGGATGTATAATCAAATTCACAGAAGGTCAAATAGGATTCACAGTATATTTAATTTATCAGATAACGGCCCAGTAATCATTTATTAATACTGTACGTCTTTCATCATTTGTCACCTACTTTGCTACTATTTAATTATGACAATTGGCGGCCACTCGTTAGGATATAAGAGGTTTGTATGTGGTTGCTAATCATACACACACATATATATATATATATATATATATATATATATATATATATATATATATATATATATATATATATATATATATATATATATACACATATATACACACACATATATATATATATACATATATATATATATATATATATATATATATATATATATATATATATATATATATATATATATATATATATATATACACAACCCCAAATCAGAAAAAGTTGGGACAGTATGGAAAACACAAATAAAAAAAGAAAGTAGTGATTTCTAAATGTACTTTGACTTGTATTTCATTGCAGACAATACAACAGCACATCATTTAATGAGTTCCTCATGATTTTTATTGTTTTTCTTTTCAAATAAACAAAATTCCTATTTTGGTTCAAAAAATGTTGGAACAGTAAAGCATTTACCACTTTGTAATGTTGCCATTCCTTTTCACAACACTTAAAAGACGTTTAGGGACTGAAGACACCAAGTGATGAAGTGTTTCAGGTGTAATTTTGTCCCATTCTTGCTGCAAACAAGTCTTAAGGTGGGCAACAGTACAGGGTCTTTGTTGTCGCATTTTGCGCTTCAAAATGCGCCACACATTCTCTATTGGAGACAGGTCGGGACTGCAGGCAGGCCAGTCAAGGACCCGTATCCTCTTCCTCCGCAGCCAGGACTTTGTAATGTGTGCAGAATGTGGTTTTGCATTATCTTGTTGAAATATGCATGGACGTCCCTGGAAAAGATGTCTTCTTGAAGGCAGCATATTGTGCTCCAAAATCTCTATGTACTTTTCAGCATTAATGATGCCATCACAGAAGTGAAAGTTACCTTTGCCAAGGGCACGACACAACCCCATACCATGACAGACCCTGGCTTTTGGACTTGTTGCTGGTAACAGTCTGGATGATCCTTTTCTTCTTTGGTCTGGAGCACACGGCGTCCATTTCTCCCAGAAAATACCTGAAATACCGCTACCGCACCCGCGTAACGCTTGCATTCACTGCATCAGCGCTCAAATGAATCGCTTGAGCAGGGCAAAATGAGTTCAACTTTGACTGAAATTGAAATAGAGAATGCCCCGTCCACTTACAAGTCCGACGTCTGGCAGCATTTTGGTTTTCCAGTTACTCAACAGGAGGATGGTAAAAAAACAGACAAAACACGAACTGTGTGTAAACACTGTAAGCAAACACTGTTATACACGACGTCGAACACAACAAATATGATGTGTCATTTAAAACGGTACCACAAAGACAAACTCCTGCAACCGGGTGCGAAAAAGAGAGTGAAAGAAGGCCAAATATCTATAGAACGTAGTTTTGCTTCAACGTGGTCTCAGCCAAGTGCAAAAGCTCAAGAAATAACCAGGTGCATCGGAGTTTTTATCGCAAAAGACATGAGGCCATTCTCCGTCGTCGACAATGTTGCATTTTGCGAACTGGTCAGGGTAAAAAAAAAACTCTTTGTGTTGAAATTACTTGAACAGGACACTACTTGTGTGGTGTTTTTTTGTTGCACTTTTACTGCTTAAAGAAGCTATCTCTTGGACTATCCTAATTCTAATTTCATGATACAATTCAGTTTTATTGGTCAGTGACACCTAGTCAATTGTTGATTTTACATACAGAAGGTTAAACTAAATCTTGATTTATATTGAAGTATTTTACATTCTTTAAGTTGTATGTATAACAAGACAGTTATTGAACACTTAATGTTAAATAAATCTGTAATTTGATTTTCAGTTGAATTTTTGCATTTTTTTCAAAATATCGTGATACATATCGTATCGTGAACCCAGTATCGTGATACATATCAAATCGTGAGCTGAGTGTATCGTTACACCCCTAATATATATATATATATATATATATATATATATAAATAATCACCAAGGTTGTCTTGATGACATCCAGATGTAAGTACAAGTGACAGCTGATCACCTCAATCATCATGTCATAGTTGAAAAGTATGGCCCCAACCAATTCGCAATAAAAAATCCACTAATAGCTTGACATTAGTCATACTGTGGCTCTGTCACTGTCTCCCCCCCCCCCCCCCCCCCCCATTTTTTTGAGAAATGCACTGTTTTGCAAATGTCAAGGATGATTTGAGAAATGTACCAAAGCGACTGAGAAAAACTGTAAGTTATACACAGTATAAATTGTCAACGGCAACTGTAAACTAAAAGAGTGAACAGTTCTTGCATGGTGCCTCACTGTTAGAAACCTTGTCTATTACATTACTCAAACTTATGTCAAGTTGAAATATAAAAAAAGATATATACAGTATACTTGATTGATTGAATCTGTATGATCAACGAAGAATTGTATTTTCTAAAGGATCAAGATTGTGTCTGTCGATACCAGATGATGTCAGTTTTCTCCTCTCTCGGTCAAGTCCTCCATTTAATCTAGAGAACTTTTACTTCAAGTGAATGTGTGCTGTTGAATGTGAGAGCTTATTGGTTTGTGTGTAAGTGGATTTGGCTGCGACGATGACCAAAGCTCAGCACCAGAGACCTCTCAGACAATCCATTTGAGGCCAGAGGAAGCCGTCTCTGACCGCCGGTCAACTTAAAAGCCATTAAAACAAACAGCACGGTGAGAGATGCAGGGAGACTATTGACTGGTACTTTACCCAGGGGATGGCAGAGCTCAAGGAAAGAGAGGAATGTGAAAGGAAGCTGAAGAGGGGAGACACAGAATGTTTCCACCACCTGAAGTACTTGGGGTTGTAAGACAAGACTGTTGGAGACAAACAGTAATGATGGCTTCTCCTCTGGGAGAAAACAATGCCAGCAACCTGTAAAACTCATTCATTACAGCTTGTGGTAACAGAAGGATTTAGTCTATTCCATTACTGAGAGACTTTACCGTCCCACGCCATATCTGCTCTTGTCACTCACTCCATCCATCATATCCTTTAATGTTAGCTTTGCAGGATAAGCAATTTAGGAGGACAAAAAGGGCAGCCTGTGTTAATCCCGCAAAGCTCCAAACTTTTAATTAGGACAAGCCACGAAACAACAACAACAACATTGACAATAGAATACAAAACAATAAAAGGGTAATTATCGTGAAGCCATAGTCTGGCTGCCAAGAACACCATAAAATTAATTACCGATGTCTGACAGCAGATGGTTTGGGGGTGGCAAGTAAAACTAGCCAGGTATATGTACATCCGAGTATATGCTTGTGCATGTGTGTAAAAAGAAGAGGTGTTGATACCAAACAAAGCCTTACAGTATTTGTAGTTTGCCTGAGCCTATGTCTTTATTGCAGCAACAATTTATTATGAGTGACAGAAAAGTGGAATGATTGACAGTTTCTCTTTAGAATTCAATTAAAGCACAGTGCTGGCACTAGCAGGATGTTCAGCGAGCTCTAACAAGACACACTTTTTCTATTATTTGGATAGGAGATTAGAGAACAGACCTTCAGAACAACAGAGCGCCGACAGGATGGGACACTCATGAACTTCAGACTTCACTAACTGGTCTTGTCCAGCGCATTTTAATTGCCTTCAGATGTTATGAAAAGTGACCATGCCGGTTCAAGTGGAGGTAAAAAGTTGATGAAAGGTCACCTAATGTGTCAGTTAAAAAGGGAAGAACAAGCAAACATAGCCCAGGCAAAGCAAACACCCTGGGAGTGATTTCTAGTTGACATAAAACAGTTTGATGTACACTATGTCAAACTATTAAGCCCTGTCGTGGTGACTCATGCAGAACTCTTCTCTAATGGAGAAACATATTTGTGTATGTCAGAGTAGACTAATAACACATTGACAGGTTGGCAGACATTCTAACAAAGCTGCTGAGACTTTATCTATCTTGCTTTTAAACGTCTGTCTTTGTTCCTTATATGGCCATGTCTGCAGATTGGAATAGGGCACTGCTTATTGAATTTCAGGACTGATCCTTTAGACCCATTTAAGAGGCTGAACCTGGAACATGTTGAGGACACCACTTTATATTCCTGAAAGCATCATGGCTGCATTCCAAAAGCACTGGAATAAATGTAATTAACAATTACGGCCTGCACTGCTTGACATCTCATTATTTGAGCTATTTCCTGATGTCCTTCGCCTCTCCTGCACCGCATCTTTTTCTCCCTGCAACGGATATGCTTTAGGCAGTCAAAACACACAATAATGGGGGGTTGGGGGGGTGAGACAGACAGGAGTCTAACGGGAATGCTTGTGTTTAAGTACATTTTTGGCTTGTGCTTCAAAACCGGGGATTGAAAGAACTTCCAGCTAACAAGTGGATTAGAAAATCCATTTGTGAGCCCTGACACTGTGCTGCCTGCTGATATTCTGACATAAAAAGGAGTAGGTGGGTATGTGGTATGCACACATCAAACACACAGTCAAACATGGCTGTCTGCGGCAAGCCATTAGGTCCAGGTGAAGTGGCTGATGGATGATATCTCTGTCTGCCTCAAATCGTTCACATCCAGCTTAGTCCAGAGCGTGACTGGATGAGGTCTTGGAGAACTTCGCAAAGTCATAGAGTGTGTCTCTATAGCTCACCTCTGAGCACGGTGACAGCAACACAGCTTTTACTCCTGTGTTACTGAAATCGCTTGAAGATCTTGCTTAACATAATGATATGCTTGAATTTTACAACAAACGCATTCAGGGAGCAAAAATGGATCCAAGCAATGTGGTATATATGTAAAGACATGTCTTCACTAGGGGTGTGACGAGACACTCAGCTCACGAGACGAGACACGAGATTGGGTTCACGAGACAAGATTTTAACACTATTTTAAAGGAAACTCAAGTGATGAAATATAACTGGAAAAATCAGTCGCAAAATGAAAAAATGAGCAATGTGAAAGGTTTTGCCAGAAACTCAAAAGGCTTCTCTCCTGTATAACTAACCTTGTCAGACCTAATAACTGCGGTGCCCCTCTCTCCTCCCAAACCTGTCCCTACAACCTATTAGTCAAAAATGATTCATTTCTGCACTAGATTTTTTTTAGCCTTTTAATTTCATGACCGTTTTTAATTGCTCTTTAATGTTTTATGTAAAGCACTTTAAATTGCCTTGTTGCTAAAACGTTGCCTTGTCTTGCCTTACAACCTCCAGGATGTCAGTCAGTCACCAGGGTATAGGCTATGACCATTTCTTTCTTGTGCCTGTCAGTCAGTCACCAGGGCAATAGAGAACAGCTGTCTGTCTCGGAAGGGTACATTAACTGCAAGGCGATCTCTCTATTATGATATATTGCAGCAAACGCTGTCTGCGTGAAGTATTGAAAAGTGTAACCACACTTGTGTCCACTTTATCTACCTTGCCGTGTCTCACCTGCAGAGGTGGCAAACTTTCTCTCCGTCTGCACCGCAGGTACCGGAATTTGGCACTGATTGATTTAACGTGAATTGGTCCTGATTAGTACTGACGTAATTCTGCAACGCAATTGTGTATTGATACTGCGAGACAACTTTTAAGCTTGACGAGAAATATCCTAACGGTTTAGACTCGCGAGATCTTGTCACACCTCGAGTCTTCACTCTTAGTTTGCATATTTAGCTCTTCTCATTTAACAGTCAAACATATGATCCAATAAGACAAACATGAGGACACTGTGTTGGCTCTAGCAATTGGAATGATAAAAGGCTATCTACCTGAAGTACCTGCAGCTAAAGAAACACCTTGTCACTCACATTAAAGTCAAGCAAACATTGCTCACCATCGTCGGCCACGTGCATCAAAGTAAAATTATGCATGACTGATGAAACTCTTGCAAAATGAGTTTCAAGCACACTACATCGAGTTGACAGAAAGCAGTTCTAAAATGGTCGTACAGAAGAGACTTTAGCACTCCAGACAAGCTCACTCTTTGATTTCAGGGCAATTCCACTTAAAAACTAAATTATTCAGTCTGTTTTGGAAAAATGTGCGCCTTAAGTGTGAGAAAGGAATGGGCATTAAAATGAGGCCACAAAACATGGTGTACATTACGATTAAAGAACTGTTAAGGGAATAAAAAAATCCTCGCACCATATAGCCCAGAAAGCTAGATGAAAACGTTTGCTAAAGCCCCCCTTTCCCCTGGCACTAGAAATTTTGACAAACTCATTGCATTCCAACAGCAGGGACCAGGGTCTAAATGAAGTTCTGGGGGGGGGGGGTAGTCCTTTCTGAAAGTACAGGAACTTTCACACACACACACACACACACACACACACACACACACACAACGCTGCTGCTTCAACTTGTGTGCCGCTTCATTCGAGGACAAGATCTCATAACTCCAAATCCAAAATAAAAAGTTGGGTAAACAGGAGGACCAAGAAATGTAAACACAGTACTATTCACCAGTGAATGTAGTCCTTCACTGTGGTGCCATGCTGCAAATACTTGCGATGCATCAGCTTTACACCGTTCTGCTGTACGATATCAATGTTAACAGCTTGTCTGGATGTTAGATGTGTGGCCCAGATAAGTAGGTAGAGGAGTATTTTTCTCTCGCTCTTACTGAAATCCCCGCTAAGGGAGAAAAAGAAGCTACACTAAGGAGAGATCGATACCAGCTTTGGCCAAAGTAAAATGGATGACACGTCTGACCCGCTGAACTTGTTGGAACAAAAAAGTCACCAGACCATTATCCGAGCATTCGTGCAAGATGCTCTCAACAACAGAGAGAACAAGGACAGACCTTCAAGAACAGCTTGTTGAGGACACAGACTACACTCAAAAGTAAAGAACAATGTTGCAGGTTACCAGCTGAGAACATTGACCTCTTCATAGTGTAATGTGCTCGCAAAGACAATACATAGCATTGAATTAGAAGGCAATTGTATTGAAAAAGTGATAACAATAACATCATTGCAAATTTGAAAAAGTTCAACTCTGGAGTAAATAGTTTTGTTGCGTGACTTTGTGTTATTAGAACTTTCTTTCTGTCATATTATGCTACTGCAGTGTTTCCCAGACATGGCCTAGGTTATACTTGGAGATATACAAAAATCTGAATTACATTTTCTTCAATCAGCGATGTAATTTTATAGTACACAGATCAGCAGCCTCCAGCATGGTTATTTTACGGGATAGATCGACCCATATTAGACCTTTACTCACAGAGAGTTGCGTGATATATCTGCACCAAGTAGCAGTGCTTCAGCTGTAGGCTACTTCCACCCAATATAGTCCCAAATCAATATCTGCCTAGGAAATTGTCTAGTCTTAATCTGCATTGCTATTTGTACGCGTTGTGGATACGCAGGCCACAAGAAGTAATTAGGTTGTTGTTTTTTTTGTTGGCTCACGTTTACTCACAACATGCTAACAGCCAACATAGGATTCCATTCACTACGCTAAGCTAAGCTAGACTAAGCTGGACTAAGACAATGCATGCACTGAGACAAAAATGCGTTTGCCCACCTGTATAAATATAGAGGAGACGGTGAATAACCCTATTTCAACAAACGGTGGCGTATTCCTTTAACGTTATTTCCGTGCATGTACCCATTAACTGTAACATTATTTATGCACTCGAGCCCGAATAAAAGTGTGCTGTAAAAGTTTTAAACTACAATCCAGAGATGACTGAATGACAAAAATGAGAATAGATTGAGAACTTCATGAATGCAACATGGACAGGGTTTCCCGCAGTACTTTACAGCTAAGGCGGCCACCTAAGCAACACACGCCTGCCGCCTTAAAAAAAATAAAAATAAATGTATATCAGCGATATCCACCGTGTTACTCTGTCCTGTTTTCTCCCTTTCATTCCAAACCACACAGTTGACAACCTGCAGGTGGAAGCGGTGAAGACAGGCAAAGACATAAACGCCACGGGCTGCTGTGGACTTCGTCTTGCAAGCGGTTTCAGGAAAGTGGCTGCATGTGTCCGACAATGCACAGAACATTAACCTGTACAAGCCTACAGCTGTCCGCAGACACGGAGTGCGGAAAATGTGTCTGAGCCTCCCGGACAGGTGAACTGAGACTCCGTTTCCTGCTTGTCGGTCAACGGTTAATGATCGGTTAACATTTCATTTTATTGTATCTTTTGGAGGGCTGGCTGCCAAAAATCGCCACTTACTAGCTAATTAATTAGCCTGAGGCAAACGATAGCTATCAGTAAACAGAAGTGACGTGGTGGCTGGCGTCTGGCGTCTGGTGTGTGCGCCTGTGTGTGTGTGTGTGTGTGTGTGTGTGTGTGTGTGTGTGTGTGTGTGTGTGTGTGTGTGTGTGTGTGTGTGTGTGTGTGTGTGTGTGTGTGTGTGTGTGTGTCGGCCCGCACCCCGCAAAGCTCCGACATGCAGACAGCAGAGTAACAGAATTAAGTAGCTGCAACTTCGTCAACATGAAGACTGAAAAACAGAACTATTTTGGTACAAACATGTACTCGCCATGTGGCAGATAGCCACATAGATATACATAGATATAATTTATTAATTATATATTATTTAAATTTAATATTTAGTGTTTAATAAACAATTGTTAAATGTAGAACAGAGTCTGTAGTCTCTGTGGTCAGATGGCAACCCCAAGCCCAAAATCTCAACCTGTGGGAAACACTGTACTGTAATGCATCGCTGCCAATCTTAATTGATTAGATGGAGCCTCTTCATGTACCTTTTAATAAAACATCCTCATTGTATTGATCAGGTGAAAATGTAGAATTGCCTTGCTTTTCCATAAGAGAGGAATCACTCAGGGAAAACTGTCCTATAATTAAGAAGCTGCCCAAAACCATTAAAATGCTCAGTAGCTCAAGCCTCTTTAGTTTGGAGAGCACAGCCTCCAATAGTCCATTACTTTGATCTACAGGTCTCAGAGGAACAAAACTCAATACGTAGGCTTAGATGATGTTATGAGCTATATCAAGTATAGTTTGGTGTCAGTTGAAAATCCATGACTTTTCTACAGTATATCAGCAGTAATTTCTCAATACGATGGAGAAAGCAGATAAAAATAGCTTAAGACTGTCACAGTGCATCACTTCAGTAATACAGCTGAGCGGCTGGATGGTGACAGAATAAATGAATAGGAAGCCCCAACTCCAAACAGCTCCATCTAAATCCCCATGCAAAAGATAACTACATTTCACTACATTTGAATTTCAGTGGGCTGTTTGCTGATGGTCTGCCATACCTCAAACAATAAACTGAGGTTTTTGAAAAGCAAGGGCATATTGGCAGAGCTCTCCGTGCCATATACAAATTGTATCATCGACTTGAACCATGAGTGTACAGTGCAGAGCCAAGATCTACAGTCCACTGAGAAAACATTTAAATGCCAACAAATTACTACAACGACCAGGTTACATTTTATAATATAAGATGCAGAACCCTTTTCCAACCAGTTTAACTGACAATTAAGCACAAGTCACAGGGAAATAATTTAATTATGTGAATTGTAACATTAACCTTTTCAGTCAACCTCATAAAGCTGCTTTCTATTGACACAATCCCTGACCTATTTTCCTTGTACTTGATCTATAATTTACAAGGCTACTGTTTATTAAAGAGGTCATTTCGTAGATAGAAGATTATGCCAAAAATTGCACAAAAGGGAGGTTTCAGCGTTTTGCATTTAATTAGGACCTTGGAACTGCCTATCCTTATTTAGAATATCTAGTAAGATTCTCTTTATATCCTGACCAAACAGCTCCGTCCGACAGCACTGCAGTGGTGAAAGAAGTTTTCAGATCTTTCAATTAAGTAAAAATAGCAATACTACAGTGTAAAAATACTCTGTCACACAAGTAAAAGTTCTCTTACTTAAATAAATAAATAAATAAATCTTACTTAAGTCCAAATACAAAAGTATTAGCACCACAACATACTTAAAGTTTAAAAGTAAAAGTCCTTGTTATGCAGAAATTCATTTCAGAACAATGTTTATTATATTACAGGAATATAATTAGTGATGCATTAATGAGAAGGTGGTCCTACATTATATTTAATGAGCCTATATTAGTTGATTAACAATCAAAATATGCAAGATAACTAGTAACTACAGCTTTCAAATAAATGTGTGTAAAAAGTATATTTGCCTCCGAAATGCCGTGTAGTAGAAGTCTAAAGTAGCATAAAATGGAAATACTCAAGTAAGAGTACCTTAAAATTGTACAGTACTTGAGCTAGCATTTTGCTAACAACTGGAAGCTGTGCCACCAGTGTTGCCATAAACAGTTTCTTTTAACAGTATATTACCTTCCAAACTGTGGAATCTATTTGGCAGTGGCATTCATTTGCCCGTGGTCACACATATGAGAGGCTATACAGTCACATTTGGAGTTCTGTACATTTGTGCTTTGGGAGTCTACACCTGCCGGACATGAACTCAAAGCCTGGCTTTGTTTCAATGGTGAATACTAAAGAACACTCCAGCTCGACCCCTGTCTAGGATGTATTCTGCCTTATAGCTATGCACCATGCTGCTCAAGCCCTTTTAAGATGGACGTAGTCATAAATGTTTTCTGCCCAAGCATGCAATAGGCATACATTCAGTGAAATGTATATGTAAATATGTAAATTCTGCATATTAGGTTAAGTCTTCAGTGTATCATTCTGTTACATTGCTTCATATTTCAGTTATGTTACATGAAAAGGATGAGTCATCATCTAGAAATGAGAAAGAGGAAGAAACTGCAAATGTTTACAAAAACCTTTATAGTGACTTATTATACTCATCAATTATTCAGCTTTTCTCTTATCATTTCTTCGACTGAAAGAGCTTCAGAGCAAGAATTGATTTGGTGAGAGGTTAACACTTACAATAAAACATCTAAGAAACATCAGCCAAAAGATCTTTCAGTCTTCTTCCTTGGACTGGCTGTTGTTTCAAAGGATTGTGCTTTCACAAGCAGTGGGATTGGTAACAAGTGTTGCAGACTCACCCTACTGACTGCAAAATGTCCAGAAATTGTTGTGGAGATTCAGAAATAATAGCAATAATTACCCAAAAAGCACTCAAAGTCTGCATACTTGTTCAAGGCTCCCAAATTCTGAACAAAATATGTTAACAAAAGAAAATTCACAATATGTCATTGGTAACATTACGTCCTTGGTCAGATTAATAAGAAGAAAACAAGGACAAGATATAGGCAGAGTGCAGAGTCTCTGCAGATACACAAACGTGGCACAGTGCCAGGGAGCCATGAGTAATGATTGAGTAGTATAATTTAGGCTAATGCCGTTTCAAGGGGGAAACATGCACAGTATTGTGAGTATCTTTCAGTACTGTGGTTTACACTAACCTCCTCCTTTGATTAACCCTTGATTTTGGTGTGTGTTTTTACAGCAAATTTTCATGAAATTGCTCAAGATTTAACTAAACATTCTAAAATTAAGTGTTCAAAACCTATTGCTTGCTGTTTTTTTTTTTTTTTTTTTTTAAAGATTATTTTTTGGGCATTGTAGGCCTTTATTATATATATGTATATAGGACAGCTGAAGACAAGAAAGGGGAGAGAGAGGGGGAATGACATGCAGCAAAGGGCAACAGAGGAGTAAACCTCTATACATGTATAGAGGAGTAAACCTCTATACATGGGCGCCTGCTCTACCAGGTGAGCTTGCTGTGTTTCTGCACACCAACGAGAATGCTGTTGACGAGCCAGGTGACACTCGCAGCTGTACTTGATTTTGAAAATGAGAAAAGTGTCCGAGCGGATTTTGGTCAAATGAAAGGACAGTATTGGAGTCAAATTGTACTAAATTAAGAATAAGATTACCGACTATACTGATTACTGAAAATGACATCTATGATATTGTATCATTAAAGCAACACTAAAGCACTTTCCCCGCTTCGGTCCCCCTACAGGTTGGAAGCGGAATCTGTAGTTGGAATGAGACATAATGAGACATTACGACAGTGGTAATGGACAATTCCTCTTCCAACCTGTAGGGGGACCGAAGCGGGGAAAGTGCTTTAGTGTTGCTTTAAATGTCTACAATGTCCTATAACAAAACAGAATATCCTCCAACAGTATTTTATCAGGCTGAGATATCAACAGTCAACATGTACTGAAAATCCCTAATGTGTTCAGAAGTTGGTTTTCCACTTCTACCACAGTTGGGATAAGCTCAAGTGATTTGTCTCTGGAATCCCCACCCTAATTCTGCAGCAGCAGTCTGAAAAACCTGCAGTACAGCAGTACCATTATAATATCTGATTGCAGTGGTCTTAAAACGCAGGTACAATAAGTGGTAAATGATGCAGTTAGTCTCCCCACAGAGAGGAACGCCCTGACTACTGCAATTAATTTGCAGAAACCCCTTGTGAGCTAATTATGTTATATTTCAGGGTAAAGTCATCTAAATCAATCAGCACAAAAACAATAATATCTTTCCCTGGGTAAATGCCATCCTTTTAATCCGTTTAATATTTTTGCACAAAAATAAAGACCAGAAAAACACCCCTTTCTCTCCCACGTAAATGTTGAATACCTCCAAAATCCTGCTCCACCTTTTATTAGAGAGGTGGCAACCTTTATTTTCTATAAAATTTAAGTTCTGATTGAATGCGTCTTCTTTGAGAAAAGGTAATCATGTAATGTATTAGGAGAGTAGATTTCCCATGTCAGGTGAACAGCGATATCCTTTTTGTGACTGCTTCCTCTAGATCCCAACTGTCATTGCACGTGACAACAGCACCGGTACCCACATCTTAGTCTGAGCTCTTCGTTTTTTTGAAACACCTTAATCAGCGCTGTTCACTGACAGTTTGACACCAAAAGATGCGCTGTTTTTCTAATCAAAAAGTCCTTTTCTACAATAAGCCTCCTGTTATTGTTTCCCACATCAGAATGGCTTTGATGATAATCGTGCTCAACTAAATTTAGGCATCAAAATGCTTTGCTGCTCCTTTGAATAAGCCGTATATACCCATAAACTGCAAAAAGTAGGGGAGGTGTGCAGTACAGTATCTCTCTTGTATCTAACTGTGGCCATCCACTCATTTTTATTCTAATCTATTCCAAGTACTGTGACATTTTATTAACCCTAATCAACTCTTTGTGAAAACTGCATTTTAAACCTGATCTTTACTCAGAGAAATTAAGTCATAATTCCTTGTGCAGCATACACGTTAAACCAGGGATCAAATGCAAAACTCTACAGAATTGTTAATTAGCTTCTTATTTTAGCTGTTATGTTGTCTTTTGAGTGTAATGAGGATACTGCTCTGTTCTCACACTGAGCAGTATCCTATTTTCATATAATCCTTAAATGGAAAATGCTTAAAATACTACTGCTGTTCTGTCTGTATCAGCTGCCTTTGGTGTTATTTTGTGGTGGGATATTGTTTTATAATTTCTGCCATGATATTAGCGAGATCCAAAGAGCCTTTAAACATATTTCGTACACATATTTACATACGTTTTTCCATCTCTCTTCGCTGTTTCATCAGTCCGCGGTGTCATGTTGGTTTCCCCTTGAATGGATTAATATAGATGCTGTATTATCAAATTATGTGTCGCTATAAGGGCTACGGCGTTTCAAAAAAATAGTCAATAGATAGTCAGTACCTTCATAGCCATCCAAACCAAACTAGTACTAGCAACACAACAAAGTTGAGCTCCAACACATCATAGGAATCAAGACAGCAACAAAGGCTGACAAAACATATAACATTGCAAGCAAAGAGATGTGGGTAGGCCTATATGGTTATGCACAAATTTACTGCAAAGCAGCACAAGAATGTCAGCGGTGGGGGAAATAAAACTAAACTTTACTCACAAAGAAAGAAAGGTCCCAGGATAATTACCCTTCCAGTCAATTCATGCACTTGCAGGTAAAGTGCTTTCAGCTAGGTCCCCATTTAGGCCACCGGCGACACCTTCCCAGTGTGAAGTAACGAAGGTTACAGCACGTCAATGTTCGGTAAACATCTGTCCGAACTTGTTGCACTTTACTTGCTTTGGCCACAACTTATTCCTCAGCGGCTGCGGTTCCAGGTTTACCTAAAGCCGGTGTAGCCTACTCGGTCGGAAGAACAATTATCTAATGTCAATTTTAACGTTACCTAGCTAACTCAATTTACGCTCGTAGTAGCTAAGAGCAGTTACATTAATTATCACCCCAGTGCACAAAATTCGCACAATTTTAAGTTCCGCTCTGTCATTATACCGCCCAAAATGAATTTGTTTAAAAACGTGATAATTATTTATGCATCACAATTTATGCTTAGATACGTTTTTGGGAGGCAAAAATGTTTTTGGAAAGGTCTGCCCCTGAGGCTCCACCTACCTTGTATCCAGTGTTGTGCGTGAACGAGTTCAAAAGAACGCGTTCATTGAACACGCTCATTTTTTCGTGAACGTTGAACTGAACGCAACACATTTTTTAATAAAGAACTTGAACGTGAATTAGTTCACATTATGTGTCATGAACGGCAGACATCACTGTGAATGAACGTTGGAATTTGTTTTCCATTGAAAACTGAGTGACATCTGTTTTCTCTTTTGAAACGCAACGAGAGAAAGTTCCTCCCTCCTGTATTCTCGCTGGTGCCGCTTAAATCACGTATCACCAGACAGAAATGGTTTTGACATTGTGTGCGCAATGCATTGCGGGCAACGTAGTGTCCGGCTGAGAATAGTTGAATAGCATACTGGCTTCCGCACAACGTTACCCGTGATGAATTGCAGCAGAGCGGAGTAGGCATAGCAACGCCGCGTAGCAGGCAACGACGAGAGCGCGGAGGGCTAGAGGAGCGAGAGAGAGAGAGAGACAGACCAAAGACGAGAGTGAGAGAAAGCGCTGCAATTTAAAAAAAAATGGCTAGTGGAAGTGATGGCATGGAGACGGACACCGATTCTCCTTATGAACATTTAAAACAATTTTACACTCTTGCAAACCAACTGGTCTACCTTGTCTGTACTGCTGCAAGTTTCATCACCTGGTAAGAAACCCACAATTGCAGTGTCATGAGCAAATGTCTACAATGAGCAGCTTCAAAGAACGTATAGTGATTTCTAGCTCGTAGTGTGAAAAAAAGTATTTATTTGAATATCTCACGAAAAAAGTAAAATGAACTGAACTTTGAACTAGTTCCGAATTAAAATTGTGAACTTTGAACGTGAACTGTTCACTTTGAGCATGTATGAACTGAACTTGAACTAGTTCAGAAAAGCTGTGAACTGGCACAACACTGCTTGTATCTGTCAACAATTGTTTGAGTAGGCCTGTGAACTATCCAAATAAATGGTCACTTTCTGTTTATTCTTCAACATGTCCAACATCACTTTTCTTAATCCAACATTTAAAAGGAGACTCATTTTCCTCTGAAAACTGTATTCTGGGTTGTATTACTGTACTTTGACTGCTTATTTATCTTGTTTGCACTCCCCTCTTGTCATCATACTGAGCTAAAACACATGTGGCTGTTAGCAAGGGTGGTGCCAGGTCAGGCAGGATGCATCACTGCTGGCCCAAGGCCTTTAGAGATATATCTGGGTGAAACTGAATTACTGCCAGCATCACAGCAGCGTCTCTCAATCACTGAAGTAGTTTCAGCCAGAACTTGAGTGAAAAAGTCAGGCCTGTAAGGTATGCAATGTGTTACGTACAACCCCAAATCAGAAAAGGTTGGGACAGTATGGAAAACACAAATAAAAAAAGAAAGTAGTGATTTCTAAATGTACTTTGACTTGTATTTCATTGCAGACAATACAACAGCACATACTTTAATGTGTTCCTCATGATTTTTATTGTTTTTGTTTCAAAAAAAGTTGGAACAGTAAAGCATTTACCACTTTGTAATGTTGCCATTCCTTTTCACAACACTTAAAAGACGTTTAGGGACTGAAGACACCAAGTGATGAAGTGTTTCAGGTGTAATTTTGTCCCATTCTTGCTGCAAACAAGTCTTAAGGTGGGCAACAGTACGGGGTCTTCGTTGTCGCATTTTGCGCTTCAAAATGCGCCACACATTCTCTATTGGAGACAGGTCGGGACTGCAGGCAGGCCAGTCAAGTACCCGTATCCTCTTCCTCTGCAGCCAGGACTGTGTAATGTGTGCAGAATGTGGTTTGCATTATCTTGTTGAAATATGCATGGGGGTCCCTGGAAAAGATGTCTTCTTGAAGGCAGCATATTGTGCTCCAAAATCTCTATGTACTTTTCAGCATTAATGGTGCCATCACAGAAGTGCAAGTTACCTTTGTCAAGGGCACTGACACAACCCCATACCATGACAGACCCTGGCTTTTGGACTTGTTGCTGGTAACAGTCTGGATGATCCTTTTCGTTTTTGGTCTGGAGCACACGGTGTCCATTTCTCCCACAAAAATACCTGAAATACTGATTCATCTGACCACAGTACACGTTTCCACTGTGTGATGGTCCATCCCAGATGCCTCCGAAGTAGTCCTGAGCCCATGTGGTGATATCGCTTATAGATGAATGACGATTCTTGATGCAGTGCTGCCTGAGGGCTCGGAGATCACGGTTGTTCAGCTTAGGCTTGCGCCCTTGTCCTTTACGCACTGAAATTCCTCCTCATTCCTTTAATCTTTTAATTATGTTATGCACTGTTTAAGGTGAAATAAGCAAATGTCTTCCTATCTTTCTTTGAGGAACATTGTTTTTAAACATTTCAATAATTTTCACACGTATTTGTTGGCAAACTGGCGATCCTCGGCCCATCTTTGCTCCTAAAGGACTAGACCTTTCTTGGATGCTGCTTTTGTACCAAATCATAATTACAATCACCTGTTGACATCACTTGTTTCAAATCTCATCATTATTTAACCAATTTACCTGATTACTAGCCCTAAATTGCTCCTGTCACAACCTTTTTTGGAATGTGTTGCAGGTCTGAATGACAGGAAAGGATGTATATTTACAAATGAAATTAAGTTGACCAGACAAAACATGAAATATTTTGTGTTCACATTGTCTGCAATGAAATACAAGTCAAAGTACATTTAGAAATCACTACTTTCTTTTTTTATTTGTGTTTGTTTTTTCATACTGTCCATAACATTTTCTGATTTGGGGTTGTATTTATTCAGCCTATCTGACTAAGATTACGTCTGACCTTTTGGTTTTACATATTCCCAACAGCTTTACCGTTTCAAGGAAGTAAAGGCTGATATGAGAATGATATCAGCTTTTGACATCTGGAGCTTGTGAGTATAAGAACTACAGAAAAGTAAATACACGCTGCAAAGGAATGTGCTTACAGTATTTCTGTTTTTATGCTTTACTTCAGCTTCCACTCTATTGCAGTGCAAGTTGTTTTAACTTTCCATCTAAGCAAAGATGAATGGGAAATGTTGCTATAGTGTTGCAATGTTAAATTGTTTGATTTCCAATCGGCCTGAAGTGAAGTCCGAGTCCAATTATTATTATTCCCCAACTGTGAAATAATCACCTGGAAGTTTGCAGGGCAGTGAACTGCAGTGCTCCATCTCAGGGAAGTCCTATAGGCTAAAAGAGGCCAAACGTGGGGCAACCTAATTTCTCTATTTTGTGGCATGTTTTACCAAGAGAGCCTGCAGGAATTATTTCAGCTGGTGAGTTTCACCCAGCAGAGATTAAGCACTCTTATTGAAAACAAACATTGGTATTATTTCTCATGTTCTGATAAAGCTATGTTGAAGGCTACATGAGCAAAGCACATGTGCAAGACACATTTTAATCAAATAAATAAGTAAGCAAATTGCTTGTGTGCCTTCCAGTTATGCTTTTATAATTTGTCCATCTGCTGACCACATATAGTTGCAAAAATGTGCAAAAGTGCTATAATAGAGGTCCATTAGCAAGATGGGGGTGATTATTGGAAGCAATGATGTTAGCTGCAACCACACTATGCAAATTCACCAGGTAATTTGTTATTGTGCCAGCATTATATATATCCCATTTAACAGAGCAGTGGGGAGGAGAAAAACAGTAAACAATCACAGACTCCGACCATTGCATGCACCGACCAGACAGGATCATCAACAGATCAGCATGCTGTTGATGGCACCTCAGACACATTCCTACTAACAGGGATACAAATATGTATTTAGGACAATGTGGAAACCTTATTATTCTTGCTGTAACCTGCAACCCTGAAAACATAAATTTTATATGTAAAGAGGAAGTGCTTGGACCTGGGCATGCATGGGTTGATGATTCCAGAGATGTTGGCAAATCAATAGTGCTGACAACACATTTTTCAGTTTCCCTCATAATGTACTGTCCTCGGATGTGTGGCTGTCGTCGCTATAGAAGATTTATTTTTTGATGAAATGCTGGTTAATGGACACACATCTAGGAATTTAAAGACATACTTACATAAATTCTATTAATTATATATATATATATATATATATATATATATATATATATATATATATATATATATATATATATATATATATATATATATATATATATATATATATATAATAGATAGACAACACATTATTTTTGATATGATTGAGGAGCTTTGTGCCAATACACAGGCAGCAAGATGTTTTCACTCTGGTGGCAGGATTAATGGTAATCATAAACATGAGTATGGCCCATGAAGGACACTGGTAGGAGAATCTGTTTAACATGTCAGTATTCAAATAATAAATCTAATTATCTATTATAAGATAACACGTTTTTCCCTACTTTGCATGAGGGAGATATCACATTGTCCTTTCAAATTGTACAGTGGGAATACAAATTAAATTAACATCATTATATTGCAAGGACAATTTTCAGCATCCTATTCATAGCATTTGTTATTTTTACCCAGCGGGCTGAATGCATCTCAGATGTCTGATGCGTTTGAGAAGTAGAACAAACACAGTAATGCGTGACATATAAAGTGGGTTTCCACGATAGATTTTGCAAATCTTCAGCCACATTTGTGGCCTATTTTTCCCAAATTCCCAGTCACAGTTGGAAAAGCACGATAAAGTTGTTCAGACTCAAAGCTTTGGCAGGAGCCAGATGATGACAGGAAGCGCAAGTGTAAACAGTAAATCATAAAAAAAGTATTTATCAAATCAATCATTTTAATCCTATAATTAATAATACAGGTTGTAAGAAGGGGATTCACAGCATATAGAACAGCACTTTAAAAGAATACAATTGAATAGCATTAAACAAGCTACAAAAATAAGTGTCTATTCCCTTTAGTTAATTGAATTCCGAATTTAATTTGCAGCATAAGAGCAAAAGCTTTCACAAAGAAACCATAAGTCAAGGCCAACAAGAAAAACACAAAAATAAAAAGCACAGATATTACATGGGTATTTTCATCTTCTTAAAAGCTGGCACTAAATAGAGTAGACAAAAGGTTCTGCAAATATGAAAGCATGGTCACCTATAGTTACTTTTCTAGATCTAGAATTGCTCAAAGAATTGCCATAAATACAATCCAGGTAATAGGAAGTGGTACATCTCAGCTGGGTTCCTCCTCTTTTTTACCATCGTATTTTGTGATTCCAACATGATGCCTTGGAGAGACTGAATGTTAGATTTGTTCCAAGTTCATACTGTGGATGGATGGGGAGGTTTGACAAACACAGGAGCTTTTAGCTTTTATCTGACTGTAAAAATGTGTTTTTAAATTTAAAAGGCATATGGCACTTATATGTGTGTGTCTACCCTAAAAAAACATTTTTTTTTTAGAGAACTAAAAACTCAAAATGGCACTGGGGAAATGAGAAGTCATGCGGTTTACAGTCAGCAGTGTGAAACCCAATAACTTAAAAATCGCTTGGCTACACCGGCCCTTCTTCTCAGCGCTTGAACAGCCTTCAGCAGGCTTGTAAGGAGTGAAAAATGTCATGCACTGACTACCTCACTGCCACCTTGTTTAGCCTGATCCGCCAATCTTCAGCAAACTAATGCAAGATGACACTTTGTCACCGGAATCTAAACTGTACCCACAATACAATTTGTCATCACACTCAGGAGCCCATGACATTCATAAGAGCTTCTCTGTCAGTATCAATTCCAGTCTTATTTTAAGGGGTCTGAGCCCTGGCATTCTCACCAACAGATGCTCAAACAGCATCCCGAGGTTCAATGCCGTTGAGAAAGCCAAGAGTGCCCATGGCCCTGACTAACAGCTGGTAATATCCATAGCCTAATATCTACATTTCCCCTGCATGTTCAGGCTTGTCACTGATTAAAATACTGGTTTTGACACAAACAAACAAACAAACAAACAAACAAACAAACAAGACAAACAAATCTTGTTTCTTTTGCATAATGTTGAGAGTGGTTCTCCTGGGATTAGAATAATTTAAACACATCAACACATGCAATTGTAATTGTATATTCATTTCTGTTGCATGTATTACTGACCGATGAAGCTGAAACCTTGTAACAGCAATGTCCAATAGAGGTGACGTCTATCTATTATGATAATTCATTTCTAACCCTAAAGGAAACAAAGTAAATTAGGCACTAGACCATTAACATTTCAGTTCTTGACCCAGCTACCATTATACCAATATTCACACTGTTCTCCATAGTATGAGAAATGTGAAGGAGGTTTTATTTGAAGGTTGATGTAACCTTTTCATGTATAAGGTTGGGCAATCAGTCTTAATGTAGTGTATAATGCTCGGTTAAGCTACTCAGGTTACATCACATCTAATATATCTAGCTTTGGCAAACTGCATGCATTAGAAAAGCAAAGTAGTGAAGTGAACATGGAACCTAATTAAACGTTGACTGTGAATCTGTAAGTCAAAAGGTCAGCAATCTGTCAACTGTACACTGGACCTCATAAAATTAACCCTGTCAAGTTAGATTAGGTTGAAAATACTTGTGGCAAATACAGGAACACAAATAGGAGCAACCACTCAATGAAATCGATGTGACTTTAAAAGGTGAAGCCGTAACCCGCTGTAAGTTACTGCTCACTGCCTGGCAAAGTGATTAATTTTTCTATTTTTAGATCAGTTTTCTATGTATTTATTTCTTTATTTTCTTAATGTAGAAGGCAGACGGCGGCTCTGCCAACAGAAATACTTTGTCAGCAACTTGATTGCATTTACATGGTAGAGTGAAGCCAAGGCTGGACCAAATTAGAGAGCTAAGCTACGGGCTCTGCTGAAATAACAGGAACTTTAAGAAATGCCATGTGAGGAGACCTCTCAAAATTAACACCTCAGGATGATAACAGGATGGTGAGAACTGTATAACGCAAAAGGTCAGTATTGTCACCTAAATCTTCAAGAGAAGATTTTTTTTTAGTTGGATACCTTAATATAGTAGATAATCAATCTTTCAGGACAGTAATTGTTTTATGGTTTGTAATTTAGAGGTACTGTAAATACAGGTTTACTACTGCTGCCAGTGAGGCTTTAAGCACGTCCTTACTTTCTGATTTGGAAAGGCTGACGTTTGTTTGTTTGACGTTTTAATGAAGCATTTCCATGATGATGCATTTGCATTATTAAAAATCTCAAGGTGACCTCACTTCAGTTTGCATCATTTATAACTGAGCAGTCCCTACACAATACCATAAAAACATCACTTAGCAACAGGCTCAGGAAAGTCGTATATTACCGAGGACTGTTTGACTTTTAAGATGGATTTTTCTTTTAACTGGAATATTTCGGCTTAAAGCAGTACTGACGGATTTATTGGCCACTTGAGGGCAGCAAAATAAGCTGTAATCACAACATTGATATATATTTAACTTATAACGTTGCCGTGTTAGCATACAGTTGCTCATTTACAAATCCTGCAGAGACCAATATTCACTCTCCATTTAGCTTAGTTTTGGTTCTCACCAACTCCTGAGGGAACTAACTGGCTCTTTAGCTGCTAAATGCTCCTTATCTTCACCAGCCAGTCAATATCTTTTTCTGTCAGCAGTTTGGTGCTGGGCAGGTAGTGTAGTGGGTTTATTGGACCTTTTTTGCTGAAAAGAGAAATACCAGCTGGAACTGAAAAAAAGGGTGGTGAAAACGATGAGAAAAACCAAAGCAATGAGTTGAAAGACGCTTATACGCTTTGTTGAGCTGAGGGGAATTATAAATTGTCTTTTGGTTTGACGCTTCAAGCGACCCCTTTCACATTAATATCATACACATATTAGTAATGATGTCTATATGTCAAAAATTGTGTTCGTTGTTGTTCTGTTTTCTTGTCTTTTGTTGTCAAATATGCCTTGCGATTTCTGCTGCAACCTAATTTCCCCACAGGGACAATAAAAAACTAACTAACATTATTCATAATCATATGATCATTTGTTAATATAAGAATAGTGCAGCTTTAAAGCTTATGGTTCACAACACATTCACAAATCATCATGAGAGTGTAACAGTCTCTCATCTTTTAAAAAACAGCTTAAATCTTGGATTAGGGACAATTACAATTGTAACCATACACCAAATACTTAAGCCCATGAACATATTTTGCTTTTATTTTACTATCATTTTTTTAATTTATTTATACTATACTTTATACTGTAATCAAGTTGATATATAATATAATCAGTTGGCTTCACAGTGCTCTTATGGATATACATCTATTGTAAGGTTTGGTTTTAAGAGTAAAGTCGTTTCTGTGTGCTCCAGGAATGCAAATCTGCCCATTTTGCCCACTAAAATGTATTAATATCTCCAAAATTAAACAAATACAAGTTCACAAAACCACCAGTGGCCCATGGAAGTCTAAATCAAACAATAAAAGCCTAATTTAAATTGTGAGTCTGGATCTTAGCACTGTGAATATAACGGTTGTGTGAGGCTGATTCATGTAATATCCCCCTATCTCCCGCTGACACAGCAGTTGTGAGCAATACGTACGTGCGTGGGGGTGTGTATGTGTGTGCACTTCTGCTCGTGTGCGTGTCTGTTTGCCTGTGCAGGTGGTAAGAGGGAGGGACAGCAATGCCTGTGAGCTGAATAACAAATCTAGCATACTGAACACCTGAGGAGCTGTCACTGTCATAATCAGCCGTTTATAATGCATGGCAGAAGGGGGACAGGAGTCGAGTGGAGGAAACGAGGACACAGTTGGTATCAAAGCTCTGTCTGTATTATATAATTTTCTTCTTATCCTCTCTGTTGGTGTATGCAGAATTAAAAAGGGGACTTTTTTTCCTTCATTTTTTTAAAATTTCACTCGCTGTTCAAAGTTATTGCTTCGCTTTCTCTCATCCACTGAGTCACAGTTGTCGCATATGGAAAGCTGGATAGCTAGCTCTACTTCCTCTCTGCCTCCATCTTCACACCCCGCCTGGCCCAGCATGTTTGTGTCCGGACACCTCCTCCACGGAGCTCAAGGTGACACATGGCTGTTCAGGCGCAGATGAGTGGCTGTGTCCCCGGGCCTTCTGACGGCCGCCATTTGGCCCCCTCACTTTTTCCCCTCTACAGCTGTACCAGAGTCCCAGAGCAGTGGATACAACCCCCCCCCCCCTCCCCCCTCCCCCCACCCAGAGCCTTCTGTTGTTTCAGTGTGACGCAAATCTATGATTCTGCTGTGAGGGCCACAGGAGCGGCAGGTTGACTCACTTCCAGCTCACCAGCTCACTGACACAATCATTCACTGCTTGTATTGAGGGTGGTGTGTGTGTGTGTGTGTGTGTGTGTGTGTGTGTGTGTGTGTGTGTGTGTGTGTGTGTGTGTGTGTGTGTGTGTGTGTGTGTGTGTGTGTGTGTGTGTGTGTGTGTGTGTGTGTGTGTGTGTGTGTGTGTTTTGGCGGAACAGTGCCTGTTAGACAGCCCGGCTGATATTTTTCTGCAGGGTCAGCAGAGACTTGGCCAAGCCAGCATCATGGAGGAGTAAATCAATGAAACCCAATTAGACACCAAGAAAGGTGAAAGAGGAATTGAGCAGCTAAGAAAGCAAAGACTGAGACAAAAAGTGATCCTCGAGACTTCTTGTGAAAATACCTAAAATATCAAACATCTTTGTCGTGCTGACACATCCTCCTTAGGTTTAACAGTGCAAAAGCTGATATTGAAAACGACACATGTGAAGATGGCTTCACTCACGATTCGTGGGCGTTTCAAAGGTATTGTGTGGGACTTGCTTTGTGTGTTGAAGAAGTGGGGAGTGTGTGAGTCACACTGATGCATCATTCTGCTTCCCTCTAACCAAATAAAGTTATGCTGTGACTATGAAGAGCTTTTGATGTTACAATTTCCATGAACAAACATTGGGAGATGCCTGAAATACTTGAACTGGTTCACTTCAGACGGTTTGCGTCCTACTGACCCTTTGATACTACTCTGGCTGAATTCTCCAGCGGGTGAAGGGAGCAGTCATGTGTCTGTGTGGAGGGCGAGAGTAAAGGCAATATGTCTCATGATCACCTCCTGAGCGAGCCAAATGAGGCACCCTTCGCTCTGAGCAACCTGCCACTAACATCTGCTGCTTTGGCCGCAAATGCTCTTCGAAGTTATTTACATCGTGTCTGCTTTTTGGTTTGAACCATTGTCTATCTATGCTACAAGGATGAAAACCTACGCTAAAACGTTGTGCTTCTTTCGAATAAATCACCTTTTCTTAATTTAGATTATTATTATTTTGGCTGCAGGACTTTGCTTTACTGAAAGTGAAGGCATGTCAGCAGTGGAAAGGCTGTCACTGAGTGCAATGCAGACAGGATCACTACAAGCGGCAACAATGCACTTGTTATGTGCATTGTTCCATATTATTGGTATGCAGGTGTTTTATTTTTCAGCAATTCCTATTCAGTTGAAAAATGCAGCATTATGTTAAAAATTAAGCATCTTAAGCATTTGATAACCTGCTGACGGCTAATGAGCCGTGGAGATATCATTATGCACAAGATAATAATCCTGTTCACATTGACAGAGAAAAATAGATACTAATACCCACAGGCAACTGTGTTGGAATAGTTACTATGGCAATTATCATGAATTAGGATCATCTTTTAATCTCATTAAAACACAGTATATTCTCTCAAATCAACAATAAAAAAACATGTTTTTAATGTAGTTTCTGTCTGTAGGGTTAGAGGTTGTTCATCTACAATGTTAACATATTACATGTGTTTAAGATAATTGAGCTATATGGCTATATATAAAGGCAACTGCAATAATAACAATTATTATTATTATTATAATAATTGTAATGCATCTTAATAGTCAATGTTTCATTAATTATGGTGAAATATGAATATTGCTTGCTTTTTATCATATTTTCCATCATGATTTTAATTCTTTTAATGAACACACTGTAGCCCTTTATGCAATTTGACAAACTTAGCAAGCAGGCCAGCTCTTTGCCACCTTCCTAAGCCCACAGTAATTATTAAAGCATTTTTGTAATCAGGCTTCCGTGCCTTTTGTATGAAACCAATCTAATAAATTCTCCCAGCTGAATACATTAACATAACCGAAAAAGTCAAGCATTTATTAAAGTAACCTCTAATCTCAATACCTCTGTGATCACAAACAAAAATAGTGGCTTATTCCCTGACTGCCTCCAAAATTAAGCTCATGATCAGAAAGCCCAGTGTGAGACAGAGGAAGGTGCATGGGTGCATCAGCAGCAGCAAAAGCCCTCATATGAATCCCTCCAGACCCCCGTGCTCAGACAGGCTGTTGGTCCACCCCCAAATCAGACAGGCCAGGCTGTCACAACCTGAGACCTTGTCTGCTTGCAGATCAATAGTGATAAGGGGGAATACATTTTGGGCTGCGTGCAAATACTGAAGACACCAAAGAGTCACTCAGGTTGCAAGGAGCGTGATAAGCACTGCATTTTTTATTTTATTTATTGTTATAGTGGAAATATTGCACACTGGAAGTTTTGAATATAATTTGGTTGACTTTACTCAAGTGGATAACATGAGGATAACAGCAAAGATGAGCTTGTCATTGAGGGGATGTTGTCACTTATGATTTAGCTGTACTTGTTTGACGCAATGTGGAAAATGGCTATGCACTGATTCAAAACGTGGGACTGATAACAAGAAGCCATTCTAAATAAGTCTAAATTGTTCATTCATGCTTCATTTGAAGTGTGTGTGTGTGCGTGTGTGTGTGTGTGTGTGTGTGTGTGTGTGTGTGTGTGTGTGTGTGTGTGTGTGTGTGTGTGTGTGTGTGTGTGTGTGTGTGTGTGTGTGTGTGTGTGTGTGTGAATACTTGAGCGAATAACCTGTCATGTATGGAAGATCAAGCTATTTATTAAAGCAAAACATTCCAGTTTTGCCCTGAAAACTCAGATAACAACCTCACAGCCATTAATAATTTACTCATTCTGTGCTGAACAGAGCAATAGAGATATGTTTAGTTGCTTCTCTCTTGTCCTATAGCTATGTAACTAGTTTTGATCCAGACTGAAATATGTCAACAACTGTTGAGCTTGTGCATACATTCGTGGTCCCCAGATGATGTATCCTAAAGCAGGGATCTTCAACAGGGGGTCCGTGACCCCTAGGGGGTCCTCAGAGTCAATGCAGAGGGGCCTCCAAATTATGGTTAAGTTTTGTTCAAAAATTAGAAATGTCCTAAAAAAAATAATCCAACATATTATTGGCAAAGTAGCCTATAGGTAAGGTAGGCCATCCACAGATACAGTTCATCTGAAGGATTCACTTTGCCACATGTATGTTTAACATTAAAACACGATTTATAAAATCATTCCAACAACTATTTTAATAGCTTAGTATTCTATGCAAAAAATGTATGTATATAAAGGCTTTAGGCTGCCCTACACCTTATTGTAGGCCAAGTTTAATATGCAACTACATTTTATACAATATATGTAGTAGGGGGTCCCTGCTCTGTCTCTCTTCCAGTTAAGGGGTCCTTGGTTTAAAAAACGTTGAAGACCCCTGTCCTAAAGCCTTTGGTGATCTCCTGACTTTTCATGTAGCGTCACCATCAGGCCTAACTTTTAATTTGTCAATATCATAGTTTTGCAGTTATATCAAATATAACTGCAAAACTAATGATATAAAATGCTAAACTAAGATGGTGAACATGGTCACCATTATACCTGCTAAATATAAGCATATTGGCGTTGACATTGTGATCATGTTAGCATGCTACAATTAGCATTTAGCTCAAAGCACCACTGTGCCTCAGTACAGCCTCACAAAACTGCTAGCACGACCGTCGACTCTTTGTCATGTGTAAACAAAAACGAATAATGTAATTTCTTCTAGTATAAACTGCCATACAATTGCTGTATTTTAGTATTGTAAATACGGCACAGACCTAGTACAACTGAATAAACCATAACATTCTGTTTTTGTTGTAAACATTTCAGTTATTTTAAAATACTTAGTAGTACCGTCTTGAATATAAAATGATGAACAAATTAGCAAGGAACAATTTGCATGCAAAAAAAAAAAAGCTTTTGGACATTGTTCGAAAGAAAATACAACAAGTGAAAAATGAATTATTGAGACAAGTGCCTTTTTGCACACATATGCCATTACAAATCAATAGCCACACTTTTATTGCATCGCTAAGTGAAGATGCTCTCTTCTCTCCTTGGGTTGCTCTGGAGTTCAACACAATTTCCCTTAATCAGGCAATCAATCACTATTAGATCTGTGTGCCACACCAGCACACAGCAGGCAGATGTGGCTCCCAGCAACAAAACTACAATCGCTAAATTGGGCCAGAGCCCTGTGACTCAGTAGACGTTGTAGGAGCTGTTGCCTAAGCAGCATTTTGCCTTCATTTGTCGACAAGGGGCGGCATCAAGCTGCTTTACTGACACGTCTTTTCACAAGAAATTACAGAGAAAACGTTCGGCAGAAATGTTCTTGCATGTCACTGTCGCTGTTTGTCACTTCGCATACGCTACAGTATAAACAGATCCCTTTTAAGGTTACACATTTTCAGCAAAGTAATCACGCAATATGTTTTGGTTAAAACACATCATGCATTACATTTGTGGAGGATGACATGCTATGACCTTGCTATAAAATACGTGTGAAAGCCAGAAACAAATTCAAGTAACCAGATAGAATTTAGACATGCACAGCATAGATACACACCATAGATTTACAAATGTATGTGTACGTGCTCCCTAATACATGCATAGCTCTATTTGGCACCATTGTTCAAATGACATAAAAGATTGAACGAGCCGATTTGGCACAAGAGGAGAATAATCAGAGCATTACTGTGGTCTTTAGAGATCTTTTATTGAATGCGTAACAATGAGGCTTGATTGGAATTGATAATGGCTTTGAGGACTAGGTTGTTCCTTTCCAGTCACTAATTTGTTCCAAGGCCACCTTTGACATGCAAGGGATTGCCGGTGACAAGTTAATAAGAAAACAGTTGAGCGGGGTCACAATATGTGCGTTTATACCAAAAGAGAATATATTCTCCCTTACTGATTGAATACTGAGTGTCATTTCAAAATACTGGATCTGTGGCTCTGTCGATTTACATAAGCAGCCAGTGAATTCAAAAGAAAGAGGCTATGTGCATGTGTGTCTTGTCATCTATTTTTGGCTTTCAGCAGAAATGACTGAGCCCTGAATTACAGTATGTAGGAATGTGAACTGTGTGATATTCCTGTATCAACACAAAGTCAGCATGAAGAAGTGCAGCGGATGTGAAAGTGCTGCTGACCTCGTCCATTTTTCTTCCAGTGCCATCAAGGCCGCCGTGCTGCAGTGCTCCACGCTGCATCAAATTGTGCAGAGTGAAAGGTGTTGAATCAAGGGCCCCTCCAGGCCACCAGCCCTCGGACACCTGCGCTTATGAGAGCCAACAGCAGTGTCAGCAGCACGACCAACATGCATCATACAGCTGCCTCACACATGCCTGCAAAACAACGTTATCTGTCGACACACAGCACAGGCCAGAGAATATATTAACCACAGACTGCACAGGGACCTTGAATGGTACATTTCATCTTTGATTGCACATTTTAGACCATGCCAAATTTAGGTATATGCTGCACATAGAGTACTCGGGGGGTTCTCAGATTGGTCTTATGAATCATGCAACATGATATTGTTTGATTGAATGCACCAAGTCCAAATTGGATTCCCACTGACGCCTCCTCCCCTCCCTGCCTAGACAAGTGCTGATGAAAGATAACCGCCTCTGCATTAATCAAAGAGATGGAGCATTTTGATCCCACTTTCAATTAGATTAGATTACATCAATTTGTACAAAATGCGATATCAATTATCAACAGGTCATTTAGTTTGATCTCTTGCCCAATTCTGCCAAAGTGCACATTGAATCTGACTGCCTTTGGTGAAAACATGATTTAGTGATGTTTCTTAATAGCTGTGAGGAAAAACTGAATGGCTGTGGGAAACCATGACCACAACTGTCTGTAACGTTATCTTAATTGTGTTGCACTTTCTTTCTTCTTTTGATTGCATTCATTTTCGCTGAAGAGACAGTGTAATTATTTTAAAACATGGACGATCAGGCGTGCTAATCAATGACAAGAGTGTGAAGTGACATGAGTCTCTTAGTACAAGACGCAAGCACTTTCAAAAATTAGTCAGCCCTCTCTTCCTGTGTCTGTGTTTGTGTGTGTGTGTGTGCGTGTGTGTGTGCGTGTGTGTGTACTGACTGTAAGTGAGATTATGTGATAGTGCTTACTGTTTGTTTAGGATTACAATACACACTCAGGAGCGGATGGTTTGATTTGTAGGAGGAGAGGAGCAGCACATACTCACATGCACCACAAAATGCCAATAACTTCAAAAAAACAGATTGCCCAGGAGAAGGTGAACGAAAAGTCAGCCTTTGTTTATCATTTGGTATGGAGTGAGTATTTTTTCTCATCCACCAAACTGAAATATCTCTGTGTCACAGATGCAATCTATTCCATAGAGCCATCTCTTGATAGTTAATTGGATGTCAGCAGCACAACCAAGGTAATTTAACCTTCATCAGCCTGTATCACATGAGAAGATAATGTTAGGGAATTATTCATTGCATATTTTAGTGGAACATGAAAAAAGCTTTACTTACGGATTCTAGGCTTAAGTGAAGATGAATGGATAGAATGCAAAATTCCACAGTGTTTTGTGTAACACTAAGCTTATTCGGCAGCAACTCACGCTCACATACACACACACACACACACACACACACACACACACACACACACACACACACACACACACACACACACACACACACACACACAAACTGATTTAGCACAAACATTGACAATTAATAATCATTCAGATCAAACGTGCAGTAAACAGATATTACCTAAGGGCAATGTGATCAAAATCTCCCGCCTTATGATCAATAGAGTCTGGGTTACTGTTTGTGCAGGCTGAGAGACAACTGATTGAATCCTAAATTACAGATGTCCATGATATTCAAAAAGCATTTATCTCAGAGGAGTCTGGAGCTAAAAACCATAGAACTGAAATGGAAAACAACATAGATAGGCTATACATACAACCAGTGTATCATGATCAGAAAAAAAAACACACTACCATTTTGAAAACTTCAAACTTAACTTCAAAATGAAACACTGACGATGTATATAAGTTGTAAAATAATCACATACAACAATTTCTGTTTTGATTTGTCTCTGTTTTGCATTTCTAATTTCTCAGTCTCATTTATGTAGTACGGTATGTGCATGAGTAAGTGAAACCAGACAAAAAATAAACAAATAAATGGTGACCTCAAACTGATCTTAACGTGTTGAACTACTGCAAGGTGTTGTAATGTGAAATGGTGTGACATTGTCTTTCAAGTTAATTTAATTTGGCTCTTGAAGTAGCCTACAGCTTGGTCAATAAGAACCATACTACAATGGGTTGGTATTGATATTATGTGGTTTAAATCAAGATACCGGAGCCTTATCAGCAGTTTGCGTATCTAATATCTTTTTTCAGGCTGACAGTTCTAGACATAATACATATAAAACAGCCTATACTGTATATCATACATACTACTTAAATACTTCAATTTTAGCAAATAGCCTACTTTAATGATGCAAGATAATAGGTTACAACAGAATATAAACAAAAATAAATAAATATACCATAATGTAATCAAGACCACCATAAACTCGACACTGACTACCACACACTGTAAATGAACATAACTGTAATAGGCCTAGGCCTACTCTATCATTTTGGGATGATAGTTAACATAGGGGACCCCGCTCCGTCCCAGCAGTGAAATTGGCTGTGTGACCAGTAGGGAGAGACAGTGAGATGGGCGGTTTATAGACTATAGTGGCTGGGGCTCTTTTTGTGTTTGTGTTGGACTGGATGGGAGGGAGCAGCAGCCTCAGTACCAGGCACTGCTCTCCCTCACTACTGACTGGATAGACAGTGGAGGAGGCTGCTACATGCTGCCGCCGCCGCTCCTGCTGCTCCTGCCTTTGTCGTAGAGGGATCTTTTTTCACCGCAGCAACACTTGTGCCAGACGGATATTCTTTATATTTTGCCTAATTTCTTTTTTTTTTCTTCTACACGGATTCCGAAGGGGGACCTTAAGCAGTCGCGGCCGTAACAATGCACTCACTACACGAGGGCAGCGGTCTGTTTCTGCTGGCGGTCTTGGCAGGACTGCAGGTAATGTAATTTCAGAGCGGTGTCGAGCGGAGTTTCACCGGGACAGTTTAGGTGCTTTTTGTTAGGTGGAGATTACGAGCGACAAGCCCCGTCGACCTGCTAGCTTCCCAACAGGCACTTTTACGTAGCGTGCAGTTTTGAAACAGTGCCATGAATATACCAAGAAATTCAAGATAAAGTAGGTCTAGCACACGTGCTGTAATTACTAGCTAACGGTTATTTTTTATTTGTATTACAAGTATTCTCACGAGATGCTACGTTCCACTGTTACGCACATAAGTGTATAGTTTCATCTAAAATAGTTCAAATTTGCAATGACGTAGACTGATTTATGAGTTCATATAACGTTAGCTGAATATTTTATTGTCTGGAAGTTGGGCGATACAGGCCCACGTTAACCTAGTTCTCACTTGGTTATATTTAGTTTAGATTGAATATGTAGATGGCTGCAGCGTGTCCCTGTCCCCAGGCGAGTTAATTGCCTCTCTGGTAAAAGCCGTTATGAGCAACAATGAAGCCTACTGTAAAACAGTGTGGTTATGTATAGCCTAACTACATAACCAGTGATGGCATAGGCCTACTTATTGTTGTGGAAGGAACCTTACAGTGTAATGGAGTGTTTTGGGGGAAGTTATTTTATTTTCTTTACTATGTGGCTACTTTGTTAAAACCGTGTCCCTTTATCAACACAAATATAGCAGCCACATAGTTAAATAATGCAGTTTGGGCAGTTGAACTAGTTGTAAAGGGTTGGCGTCTGTATTAACACTAAATACTCAGAAAAATTGACATCCTGGTGCCGTTGTTGTAACGTGCTAGAATTCCAGCTCTGCTCCCCCCCTCCCATCTCGACAAGCATTTCCCATTTAAATTCCTCTGATTAAAAATGGCAAGTGGCACGGATACCCACAATGCTCTTTTTCAGCAGGACTCCTCTCGTTTTACATTCTTTTGAGAATGCATGCAAAGAAACAGGGCCCTTCCTAGGAGCCGAATCAATGGTGAGGTTGTGTGATGGAGTATATCTGGACATGCCAGGACATTAGTTATCCTCTGCATGTAGTTTCTTTCTGTTAGTGATTTATTTATTTGTGCAAAATCCATGCTTTACGGAAACACCAGCCCCAGTGATATTTTTTTTCTTGCTTTGTAACATTACTTATTCCCTTAATATTTGTGTTGACACCCTAAGCAGAGTTTTCCTTTTCAAAATTAGGCTGAGAAAAAAGCACTTTATTGATAACAATGATCACCTTGCAGTTTATTTAGACACCCATCAGTTATGTATTGTCCATCCGACATATAGACATAAATGTTTATTCCCACAACAGTGGGTCGTTAGCTCTTCATTTATTGCTTTGTTCCTGTACTTCAAAGTAGAGTGTTTGTCTAGAGTAGTGTGTTGATCGTGGGGGCAGAGTGAGAGAGTTGGTCATATAAACCTACCCTGTGCCTAGGCCCCTCCAGGGATACAAATGGAGCTTGTTCTTGCCTAGCCATGCTTTTTGGCTAATGCTTAACCCTTTTGGCCTCATTATCCTAATTGCGGTCCCTGCTATAAAAACAACAGATGCTTTTGTACAACTGTGGGGACTTCAGAACGTGACCAAGAGGTTTTGGAGGCAACAGAGTGCATTTTTAAGGTTGATTTATGACTTATTGTTGCCCTCCCCCCACCATTACAGATTGCAGCAGAGGGCAGGGGCACCCCACCATGCAGGCCAGGCTTCTCTGAAGATGTATACAAGGTTGTGGTGCCAGATATCGCAGAGAAAGGACATCCCCTTTTCAACGGTGAGTGGTGAAATATTCCTAGTGCCTGCTGTGCTGGATGCTTGCTATGTCTGTTTGTTTGAGTGTGTGTACTGTATGTGCGTGCTTGCCTTCATGTGTTACATTTCAGGGAGGATCCGAACAAGCCTGACATATTTAAACAATTAGCTTCGGTGTGGTTGTGTTGTATTGCAAGTCGTGTAGTTTGCCTTATAAACCAGCTGAAATGTGGTTCAACTTAGCTATACACGTAGCTCCTGTCAATTTTGCCTTCATGCTTTTTTTTTCTCAAAGCAGACGCAAACATTAGCAGATTGTTACTTTAATGCTAGATCATACATCGTGGCTAAATAGTTTGTGTTTTTGTCATTTTTATTTTGTGGAGACAAATATTAATGTCTGGCTTTGTCATTAAAAGTAGGAACACTTTGTTGATTACACTGGGGATTACACACATATTTGAATACTTAAGCAACTCTAATCAAGCAAATAACCTAGCTATTAAACATTCCATGCCTTGTGCTGGTGCATTCAATTATTTCTATTACCGTATGTCATTATCTTGCATTTGGCTTGCAACTAATTCAACATCACTTCAGTACAGATTTAAACCATATGTTTCAAACTTGTATGGCTAAAAGTTCTTACTAGAATCATATGGTAATGTATCCATTTGCAGTGTTATACTGCTAAGCCTACTCATGGGCAGTAATAACAGCTGTTTAAGTATCTTTCAAAATGTTTGTTACAGCAATGGTCTTTCTGTGGGAAACTCAGATGTAGAAGGCTTATATACTATATATAACCTGGTGCATACAAGAAAGTGAAAAATAATGATTTTATTTTTTTGCAGTAGCCCATTACATTACAGCAAGCATGACCAATACTGCCTCTTTAATACTGGCAAAATGAGGATGCAGCTGCCATGAACGAGTACGCAGGCCTATTGACGATAATAAAAACTGGAATATATCACCAGTGTGCTATTAGAGAGGTTAGAGCCTTGAGGTCATTTGGACGAAAAAACATTCTCACTTGTGTTGGATTTCACAGTGTGTGCCTAAAACTTGCACGCTGCCGTTGGTGTGAGTCAGATAGGTGGAGGGGGAGGTAGCAATGACGAGAGAAGAAAGGAGAGAGGGAAGAAGAGAGTGTTTAGATGGGTGGGTACAGCTTTCACTGGGCTTTACCTTGTGCACAAGTTTCCATTTGATCCTGCAGGTGATGGATTTCCCTCTTTTGGCTTGTGGATGAGCCGTGACCGGGGGGTAATCAGGTTCCCTTTTGTTTGCGCCCCCCCCCCCCCCCACACACACACACACTACCCCCTGTTCTCTTTTCTCTACCTTCCCCTCCCCCAGCGAGTTGTTGCTCTGTGGACTTTTCCTTGACAGAGAGGGGCACTCCTGTGTCATTGTAATGCAGCAGAGCTCAGCAGCGTGGGGTGATGTTAATGAAACTGCATTCTCTAATGAATAGCTCCTGTGGCATGTTTTGAAAGACAAAGCCCCCACATTGTGGACAGTATGCCCACAGTTTTTCAACTTTGCTTTCACCATGCTGGTTTGGGATATTGTTTTTGACCAGGAGCTGAGTTTCTTTTTCTTTTTTTTTATATTGATGGTTCTGTAGCTGCATGTAGCGGGCTTTACATTTCTTTGAATTTCATTAGCTTTGTCAATTGTGCCCCGGAAGGCTTTAGATAATGAATAGAAAAGCATTAAGAAAATCTTGTTGGAGTCATTTTATTAACTATAACTGAAAGTCTGAACACGTTTCAACAGAACACATACCCTTTGTCATGTTATAAATAACGCAGTCAGCTAATTCTAGTACGCATAGCCTACACTTCTCCTCTTGTTATTGGTTGGTAGTTTAGCTTAGTTAAAATAGGACCTGCTTGCATATCTGTGTAATATTATCTGTACATTGTGTGAGGTGTCAGTAATATGAGGCCCTTGCTTGTATTGTATTGCTTTTGACCCCAGTGTATGCATGAGACACAACGGGGGTGAGCTGTTAAATATCTTGCCCCATCTAATGGCAGTCACTCCTTTTGTTATTGATCAAGAGAATACACATCCTGCGGTCTGTAAAACCTGGAAATGGGGGGCAGTTATCATGTCAACAGCTGACATTGTATGTTCTAAATTGAATACATCCTGTGGATTTGATGATGGCAATTGTGGCCAACCAGTTAACATAGCTACTTGATTGTAAGATGTAATCACTTTCCCTGGGGCGTAAACTAGACGGTCACTGTTAGTTGGCCAAGTGATGCCCCATTGATTTTAGATAGATTTGTTAAAATGCATATCTTTAAAGTTGCTTGGCAGAGCAGCACAGAGAAAAGCCAGGAAGGACAATTATTCTTCTAAGAGAACTCCTCTCCAATGATCCATTAAAGGGAGGTTACGCTCATTGTTTGCAGATGGAAAACCACATCAGGATTAGGGGGTTACCCACTGTCTACCCTCTGGGGCCCATATGACCTTGCTTTTAAGGTTGGAATATTTGCTCTGGCCTGATACTGAGTGGAAAGAAACGACCAAACATAGTTACTCATTGTCAGACCATCATACAGATGAAAGCGGCTCAAGTCTTATAACATTTGTGCAGTGTTTCCACTTATCTTGTTTAGTTTCTTGATAAAGTAACTTGTTTTACTAAATTTGCATTTTAATTTCAGGTAGGCTGCGCCTGCGGGTGGTTTGCCTCTGGGTGTCTAATGGAATTCTGGTGGCTTTGGAGAGCTGACACACATTGCACACATTTTTTTTGTTTTTTTTTTTTCAGATGAGGCCTTTAAAGCGGGGTTGCAAAGTGAGTCAGTCGGAGCATTATTCAGCGGAGGTTTCCCTCCCTAAAAACTGGGTTAATGAAAAGCCCAAAAGCCTAATTGAGCTTAATACACTCTCTTATGCTGCTGTTCTGCCATCCCTACCCCCAACCATGTATTCTGCTTTCATTTTTCTTTCCTCCACCCCACAGCCCTGTGTCTTGCTTCTTTTTCTTGACAATTATGCAAGCTCTGGTGATGAAAGAGAAGTATGTCTATAGACTGCTTTAGCCTTGGTTCAAGTGCTTTAAATGTGAGTGTGTCAAGAGGGTCCAGGGGGCCGGCTCCACAGATGAGTTGGGGGGAGGGATTTACAGTTGACCAGTTTAATAATAACAATTAATATCAACGTCAGCAATGAGAACATGAACTGGAAAGCGCTCCAGGGCTATATATATATATATATATATATATATATATATATATATATATATATATATATATATATATATATATATATATACACATATCTTAGAATTTTCAGTTAATCTATCATTAGGCATAATTACCTCTCTTTGCTGTGTTTGTTTAAGGCAAACCTTTTAAACTAACTAAATTTCACCCTTTTGACAAGAAAAACATTGTTCATGAAATCCTGACTGAACCCATTTTTATGTTGTTCTGGTTCTCTGCGCCCTGTTAAGATTGTGATGGCTCTGGGTACAGCTGGGGCCACTCAGATGTGTTTAAGGGGCCCCAGTGTTTGGAGAGACATGACCCTGCTCGACCCTCTCCTGTAAACTGGGCCAAGTACTCAGCAACATACTCAATCCTTTTTCCTGCTCTCAGGTTTGGGATGGGGCTGTTGGGGGGTTCCTGGCGTGGTATAGATGAGTGAAAGACCAGCTAAAGAGGTCCTGACCCTTTACCAGGGAGGAACCACTACCTCTTGTTTTTCTGACCTACGAGAAACGGGACAAACGCAAATTAAAAAAAACAACAGGTTTTCACGCAGTCTGCATAGCAAGTTTGATAGTATTTTTCGTCCAAAGAAAACTACTATTATGGCCTTTGTGGTGGACCAAAGACTATAAAGGGACTGTCTCTAGAACATTGCAGAATTTCAATTTTATATATCTCTGTTTATTGAATTATTCAGTATAGGTTGATAACTTTGAGGAATAGCCTGGAATAGAGTATCTGCTGAAGCCCAGTGTCAGCCATTGAGATCTTTGTGTTTGAGGGGTGTGTTTGAGGTCTGTGCTAATGCTGAATAATTCAATAGTCAAACATGACTTTCTTAATATTCAAATCCATGTTCAAGATGAGATCCATGAGCACCAAGGAGCCGTCATACAGCAGATGAGAAAAATGAAGAGCGACATGAGACACTGTGAAGCTCTTTGTTTTTTATTCTATAGCAGCTGCTGCATGTTTCACATATTCTCATTGCCATTGTGAGGGAAAACCAGAACAACCCCATGACCATCTTTTTGATTGGGCTCAAAGTCCAGCTCTTCTTTTAAATTTGTATTAGCTAAGGCAGCAGTTTTGGTGCAAGTTTGTTCGTAAGCGTAGTCCATCCCCCCCACCGCCCCCCTCGCTCTCTTTTTCTGGAAGTAGATCAATGAATCCAGGGTCTTTGTTTGCAGTGATCAATATGTTGTAATGAATGCTGTGCTCCAATTCCCATCTAAAGCATCACTGGTGGGTTGGAGTTGAATTTGTTTTATTCTTTATTGTTATCAGCCTGCATACATTCATTTTCATCTCCTGTTACTGCGTATTTTTTCCCCCCCTGAGAGTGCCATGGCCTAGATAACCACCACATATTGTGACGGCAGATTGAACCTTGGCACTGCATGGATTTTGGGAAGTAACCTTTGATACGGTTTGCCTCCAGTATAACAAGGCAGTGATGGTCGAGTGCTAGTGTTAGGGCCACCGCAGCCGTTTGTCAGAGGATCGCTGCTCTGTTGCAGTCCAAAGGCCATATCGTAAAAATGAAATAAAAATGTTAGCATATTAAAACAAGTGCGCCCATCTGTGGCAATTTATGGGTGTGCTTTCTGAGCCTACTGGATGGCATGACAGAATAAGACATATTTTATTTATGTCTGACCTTTTAAAGGCTCTAAGTTCTTAACTAAACCAAATGTTAGTCTGAAAGGAATCCCTCCATATTTGGAGGCAGACAGGTACTTGAGTAAGGCCTAAATGTAGATGCAGTATTTTGTAGAGGGCTGAGATTATCCTGATGGCTTCTCATCACCTCTGTTCACATCGCTCTTATCAGCTTCAGGCCCTGCCCTCTGCTATTGGCACCTAACAGTGTGTGGCTCTGACATTGGGCAGCGGTTAAGGTGTCCCTCTTTCGTGCCTGTTTGAATGTGTGGGGGGTTGTCCTTGGCATGTAATTAGCTTGTTCAACCCAGATGGCTCTTGGTGGTGTTGTTGAAGTGTATGGGCAGCCTCTGGTAACAGAGGCGTCTATAACTAGCTGTTAGTAAAGGCTGATTTACCCAGACTGCCTCTATCGCCGCAAGATTTGACTGAAAATCAGCAGCCAGACCATGCTGTATAATCTGACTGTGACTACTTAAATGTAGATTGTAATTTATTTTTCACAAGGTTCACCAAATCAAACTGTCATTGTCGATTATGATCCACAGAGACAGGATACAGATCAGTAAAGCAGACCTTTCACTGTATTGCTTCAGCACACAGTCATGTGAAGGTTAGAGGGGTTTTATAGGTTATTTGGTTCTAGATCACACCTCGGCCTCTCATCCGTGATGCTGTATTGCTAAGGTTTTAAAATTGATTTGTGTGCTTCCTTCTAAAAGACTGTAAAAAGAGAAAATATTGATTTATTCTTCTAAAATACTCATTTCTGTTTGCAGTTTGTCGTGACATGAGAGGGAGCTGGAATCATTCTTTGTGATTGTGGTATTTTGTAGCAGGCACACTGGTTCTGATATGTTTTAGTTAATGTGAAGAACACCCAGGAAGTGCATAAGATGACCCCACTATGTAATGAGGCTGTGTATAAATAGCCATATTGACCTGACTTTCTGCATATGTGCCTCCTTATAACTCGGCTAGTGTTAGTTTTCATAACATCAGTGGAATGCTAGAACAAGTATGGAAACGAAAATGCCAGCTTGCACCTAGAAGACAATTCATCAGCACTATGGAGTGAATTGTTTACTTGGGACTGATTTGTGGATTTCAGTGCCATTTTTCTTCTGTGGGACAGCCTCTTTTGGCTGGTCGAGCAAACAGCTCCATATCTCTTTCCCAGATCCCGTCTCTACAAAGAAAGCTCTGTTTGCCGTGTTGCCCCAGCTGTTTATTGTGCAATACCCCCGTTCGATTTTGCCCACAGTTTCTCTCTCTGCTGTGCTTGTTTTTCTCATTATGTTTAGCTAGATGAGAGTATAGAGAGCCTTGGCTTCACATTTTACATTGGTGGATCAGCGAAGGGAAGCCACTCCCAGTCCCTCTCTCTCTCTCTCTCGTTAAATCTTTTGTTCTTAAGGCAATACGTTTAGCTTCAGCTTTGTTGCTTTTAGACAAGAATGCATTCACTTGCTGCCCAGATGTAAATTCAACAGCATTGAACGACAGACAACAGGCAGACACATCGTCTTTGTGTGCAGGGTCAAACCGGGAAGCTAATGCTCAAATGAATATATTAATGAGAATTTGAGCAAACGTAGAAAATAGAAACAGAGCTAGCCTTGTGTTTAGCCTTTTTCTGTATGCGAGTGACACACATAGTTCACATTTGTAAACCTCATGCTGTGTTCAAGAGGCTACATGAATTGGCACACTATTATTCCTCCGCCAACAAAAGAGAAATTTGAAGCAGGGACACGTTAATTGACCCAGATACTGTAACCATGTTCACAAAAGCCAATATCCTGCCTGGGAAGAGATGTCTACCTCCCGCGGGCCACGCCAACTATTGTGTTCCGGCAGAGGCTTCAATTTCAACGCACCAGCGCCTCTCTGGACACAAGCCTCTGATGAGTCGCTAGGTCATATCTCGTGACATTCTCCATGCATCCTCCTTTTATCCAGCCTTCTTTCACTTCCGCCACTCCCTTCCCTCCCTTCCCCCCTGCCACACGTGAGCTTTAAGATGGAAGAGCTCTGTGCAATGATTGATGGGACTTAATTGAGGAATGCAAGGACAGCACTGCAGCATTTAGTCCCTTATTCTACAACTGAGTTTGTTTCTTGGAGTGACCTTGGGTGCTTCATTGTTTCAGTCATGAGTGTGATTTTAGTGGTGTTGGTAATATTTTTCATAGAGGGCTTTTAGGGCTAGGCGATATGGCTGAAAACTGTATCACGATATAAGTGTTTCATATCAGTCGATATCGATAATTATTGATATTTTTTATGACCTATTTAAAATAAGGACCAGGAGAAAAAAATGTATTCAATTTAAACGTTTTTATTTTAAGCTTAACCTTCCTCCGATTATAATCTTCGCAGTTATAAAAGCAGAAATGTCAACACAACCATGGAAAACACTCAAATGATTAAAATGTAAATGTCTAAAATCACAATGAACACTTCTGGTGAATAAAGGGTTTTAAAATATGTGCAGTGTTTTGTAAACAGGAGAAATTGAAATAAAACTGAGGTAGACTTTACATCTGTAACATAAAAAACAAACCTGGTACAGTACAGTAACAGTTATTATTTTTCTCCGTCTAACAGTCACGGTACAGCCTAAACCGTACATGGTGGGGGGGGTGGTAACCTGGCTTCTCAACAGTGCTCAGCGGAAGCATGTCCTTGCCTATATGATATGCCACTGCCTCCGTTATTTATTTGTACCGTTTAGCTTTTACCGTCATAAGGCACTGATGCAGAGTACCTCTCCGTGGTGCTCTGCTGCTTGTGCGGGGTTCCAGCTGCAGATGTTGTTGGACGTTGCTGGCGAATACGGCTGTGCTCCAAAGGGTGAGCGCGGCTAAGGGGGTAAAACAGGTTTGCGGTGGGGACGGTGGTCTTGCATAATTTGCAGACGACATTGGTCTGACTACGGTCAGACTTATAAAATCCAAAAAACTGCCATACTGGCGAGCTGACGTTTCCCGTTTCATCAAGAACTTCCGCGCTCGCTGCAGCACGCATTTTCCACTTATCACTCCACGGCGGTTCTCTTATTGAAGAATCCAACACGAGACAACGATATGGCGCAACCAAACACAATACTGTTACATGATTGGCTGTTAGCGTGTCACTCCCTACGTTGCTAGGCTACCAGGGAGTGAGTGCCTTTGTTCATGCAACCAAACTTGCTTTGAAACCTCTGGTTTCTTCCAACGAACAAAAAAAATTATCGAACTTTTATCGAGCGCATTTTTTATTGATATTGATTACATGTCTATCGCAATACATATCGTTATCGTTTTATCGCCCAGCCCTAATGGCTTTACAAGGTTTTGTGGAGCTTGTGCTTTTTTTTAATATGGTTTATTATGACAAGTTTTCTTTACACTAACATATAAATAAGGCCAAGTCCCATTCACTATTGACCATATCATTCGAGGGATCTGTGGGGTGATAGTTATTTCTATTTTTTGCTTGTCTTACAAAATAAAGAAAATCATTACTTTTATTTATGATAAATGAATCCTTTCATTTAATGTTGATTGGAATGGGCGATTGGGAACATTGCCTTTCATGTCCCCCTCCCAACTGTTGGCTCATCAGATAAGCATATGTAGCCCGCCATATTACTTGTCCCAAGTGATCTACTGTTACCGGGCCTTGCTGACACCAGTGTCTGCCATCACCACACTGATATTATGATTGACCTGCAGCAATTTCTAGTCTCCATTTGAGGGCACACTATGGCAGTGAGCAACCATATCTCTCTGCGGCTTGCGTTGTCTGAGTTTATATTATCTCTGCCTCTGTCGATATTTACTGAGGCATTAAAGAGCGTGCAGCATGTCGCCACTTTATTTCCTGTAGCACTGCCTGCTCAGCAGCACAGGAGCTAGAGGGGATAGATTCTTACTGAAGGATATGACTGCTGCTACAAGATGAAGGTCTGCTAATTTCTCAAAATATGTTGAGTCTGACCTAGTCTGCACAAATGAGGTGGCTAAGACAAAGAGGTATTTGGCATCACAGTTTAATTGTGATTTTGATGAAAATGTCTTGTTGAAATTACTTTCTGCCTCAAGTTGTGAGCACAATGAAGACAATTGTGTAAGAATACAATGGTTGTATTATCGGTTGCTACAAGTTGCTGTGTTCATTAATCAAGTTACACTATAACTATTGCACTAAAGACAGAACAGCAAGACTCACAAATCTCACAACAATTTAAATCTCTTTTTCTTGTTTTCTTTGGCTCTCTGCCATTTTATCCTGGGCAGGTAATATCGGCTTGTGTGAGGTTGTGAGCTGGGAGAAGCTGTCCGTTAGAGCTGCATGATTAATTCTGTTAAAATCAATATTTGCATTCATAGCTCTGAAATCTCATTCGTACATGATAATGATTTTGTTGAGTTTGGATTAGCAGGAGATCAGTTGCATTAAGCCAAACACTGCTAATTTCTCCCTAAATTGCAAATTGAGATCAAAATAAGTCACACAAAAAAGAAAACCCGCTGGTGATGGGGAGGAAGAGGAAATCAATATATCCAATCCAGTTCTAAAGTAAACATGTTAAAGTAAATCAAATTAAAGGTTACATTGTTTTGCATGAAAACTTCCAGAAGTAAGATGTGAGATGATATGTCAAAAGCACATTGTAAGGAAACCATAGTTACAAATTTGTTCAATAATGATGCAGCGATCAAGGCCATAAAGAGTACCAGAAACTCTCTGCTGCCTGGAGGATCTAATCTCTTGGTGTTTGGAGGAGACAAACAAGTAGTCTCAACAAAAACTTTCAAGGTAGTACTGTTTGGAGGGCTCTTGCATTGCATTGCAGTGTTACAGGCATTGCTATTTCTGGTGACTTTCACTGTGCTTTTTAACAATTATAAATAAAGCAAATGAAGTATAACCCTTCCCCATTCCAAAGAGTTATGATACAATGTTAATATTTAAAATTGTGCGCCTTAACATTTGTTTCTCTAAACTGTTTCTGTAAACAGAAATGCCAAAGCCCTGTCTAATGTTTTAGGCGTTTTATGTCCTAACACTATGCACACTGTACACTTGGCAACAGTAACACAGGTTTACAAATGTTTACCAGCATCACACATACCTTCCATCAGATTCCACCCAAGTGCAATACACTCAAACCTATATAGGTCCTGTGTCAGCCCTTCACTCTCACACTAAGTGTTCTAAGCGCTGTGACCTTTCTAGAAGATAAGCTTCCTTCGGCTGACTTGAAGAGTTTGAAATAACGGCCTCCACCATTAATTTATGGCATTGCTAACCATATGAGGGCTATGAGCCAAGGTTATTGACCTTTCACGCCTGTCACTAGTGATAGAGGGAGCCAGGCCCAGGAAGAAAATGAATTGGGCTTATTAAGGAGCTGGGCTTTGAATCAAACCGAGGGGGCAACTTTATTCTCCAGTTTTCTCTTTCATTTAAATCATTACTGTTTGTTTTTAAAGCTGTTTGACCAATTGTCTTCTGCCAAAGTAGAAGTTGAGAGCACATACAACAGGAGTTACACTGAATCATAATGCTCCCCTGAATGTGTCTGGGAGAGACCACGGTGCAGTGCGTGAAGTGCCTGAAGGATTAACACTTGGAGCACAAAACGCATTACAGCAGCACATCTTCAACTGAGGTCATTATTATCAGATGAAGGATTTTGTGGGTTTAGAATCACCAATCAAAGTTTTGTTGCAAAGGCGATTTTACTAGACAGACATCGCAGTTTTATTTCAATCACAAATCTGTTTGTCTTTTTGGGTATTTGCTTGTGATTTACTTGTACATTTCTAGCTGTAAAACAGGGGAGGAAAGCTGAACAGGCAGAAAACCATTTGAATAAAATGAAGCATGTAAAGAATGTTGTGTGGACTGCAGAGAAATGGAGCCAAGGACAGAGAAGATTGAGTGCATGTTACTGTACTTCAGCCCCATCCTCCCTCAGAGCTTCAGTCTGTAAAACCTGGTGGGAGGCAAGGGAGGCATGCATTTATATTGGATCAACATGCTGTGATGTTATTTTTTCCAGCTCCACTACTTGTGTTTATAATCATACCCGGTCCCTTATGGGGTTCAACGAAAACCATTTTTATTGACTCTGGAGGAGCTTATCTATGCCTGATGCATTGTTTGTACATAGGACCACAATCACATCCCAGTGGAAATAAGCAATAGCCTAGATAAAAACAGAGAACGTGTACCATAATGTGCTTTTGTCATTAGAGGATGTCCCCGGTGAGGTCCAACTTAGAGGACATTTTTAACATTGTACATTTGTTCCATTCATACATATAGGCTAGCTCAGATATTTCAAGTGGGCTTAGCTATAACCTCATTTGGAGTGCAGGAACTAGTCATGCTGCTTCAGCCACCCTCTGTAGTATTTATTTAGAGGAGCTTGTTGAACATTTCAAGTGTTTATTTGCAATGAAAGCCAGAGGAATTTTAAAAGAAATTTTAAGAATCATGAGGATTTTGTGTGCTTGAGAGTGCAATGTTGAGGCTACACTACTTGTGTGTTGGGGGGGGGGGACATATTTGCATACTGAGGTGAACTGCTTATCAAAATTATGGAGAAAAAAAATGATCTTTGCCTTTGGGTGACAAGGGTACGTGTAAGTGGAAGGGCTATTTCAGACCTGAAAAGCTCCCTATCGCAACAACTTATACCTGGAGCTGGGACTGTGGACAAGTGGGTGCCAGCTGATTGGGGGAAAACATGCACCGAGTATGATCACACTGCAACCAAATATAGTTGTCACTCTAAAGTGACGTTCATACACAGTTCAGTTACAAAGGAGGATGACCACCAAATACTGGAAAACAAAAGTGAGTGTATTTATATTCCGTACTGAAAACGCATTGGACGACTAGAAGCCTACAACATTATAGTCAAAACTGGCCTTTTCTTTTTTCTTCTTTTTTTACCTTCGCCTCCTTCCTCTTTGAGGTGTGAGTTGCCTTTTTTCCCATGCAAGATCCCAGTTACTCATGGAGATGTGTCATAGAGAGGACATTTTCAATCCAGATGCTGCCCTAATGTGGGCCACTTTGTTGTCTGGGACCAAATGCCGCACTTTACACTGAGTGCTTTTCTTAAACAAAACTAAATTTGTCAGGAGGAAAAGCACATGAAGTCACTGTCAGTTTTTCACATGCTGATGGATAAAATCACACTTTTGGTTGTTTGAGCATTCAAGCCAAGCTGAAAAAAGCCCCACTTCATAAAGCTTGTGGTGGCACCATTTATTGGTCTGTACAAATGTTGCTGTGGTTACGGGTGTTAGTAATGGAGAAGGACATTAATTCCATTTACCTGTTTATACTCATGGTGCTCTGATGTAGTAAGTAATTTAAAATCCCTGCAAGTGGTTGATAGAGCTGTCAATCACAAACATTCAGTGTGAACATCAGTCACTTGGGTTTCAGTGAGACATGTTGGTCAAAGATGCATCCTATCTTCGTCCCTGGGAATCTTTTAGGTAAATGATGTTTGAGAAACATTTTGACAAATTTTGCAGTTAAATCATGTAATAGATTAACTGCTTACTAGTCGAAAAAGAAGTTCAACAGCTGAGAACAGTCCTAAAATAAGTGTGCTGTGGATGACTTGTCAAGAACATAAACACTCAGGTTTACATGGCATTATTACTTCTGTATTTAGTGTTTGTTTGAAGAAACTCCCCCACAGCCAGGGCGTGCACGCACGCATGCATGCACGCACGCATGCATGCACGCACGCACACACTATTAAAGTTATTAAAACTATTAATCAGAACAATGGACAAATTAATTAATAATGCAAATAATCATCACATGCAACCTGAAAATGCATGAATATTGTCACAATCATGGCCATTGAAGTACACAGATGCAAGTGTACATACCTGGTGAAGTTATGATGGGATGTTGGTTTAGGAAAGGGAGCATCTCAGTGGGTGTCTGGCCAGTGTGTGGGTTTGTGTTGAAGAGGCCAGACACGACGGCGGCGCCGGCAGTAGTAATGATTGGATTGGGCTCGCCGTTTGACTGCGCCAGGTGAGGGTTGATAAATTAGTCCTTGTGCCGTAGTGAAAGTTGGCATAGCGGTCAGTCTCGCTCTGCTGTATAAGAGCATTACAGATTTAGTGTAACTTGACAATGATGGAAAAACGTGGTGGATAAGCGGCGACTGTGTGCAAGCACTGTGCAACACGTGTGGCTTATGCTAGCGGCAATACTTCCAATATGATGGCGCATTTACGAAGACATCACGCCAGTGTGTTCGTTGACAGCACAAGAAGGATAGAGTCAGGTAGGACAGAGCAACTCCTTCTCCCTGCAGCATTTAAACAGCCCCTACATGCAGATTCACACAGGTCATTCCAATCCATAACTAAAGCATTGGGCAGGTTTATAGTGAAAGATATGTGGTCGTGGAGGATGCAGGTTTTCAGCATATGATTAAAGTAACGTTACTCGAGCTGTGCTATAATATCCCCTCTTGCCGACATTTCAGCAATACAGTAAATCATGAACTGTATTATTCTGGTAGACGAACTTGAAAATAGAATAACAGAGTAGTGTTGTTTTCAAAACCTTGTACATCGTGTGTTTGGGTTAATGCACCTGTGTTCTTAGCCATGATTTTGTTAAGGCAAACAGTTTTTCTTGCTAAATAAATAAGTTGAAATGGGTGTTTGAGACTTTGTACACGAGAGGATGACTTTAGACTTCAATATTACCAGTTTTACCAATTATACATAGTGTTTAATCCAGGGGCCACTACAGTACAACTGCGTAAATGAATATAAAGTGATAAGGCCATCGGATCATCACATTTGGAAGATGATTTGTGCACAATTTTGCGCCACTTCTAACTATCATCAGTCCAATCGCACAGGAAAACAGTGTGGCCATTGTTGCTTTTAATGGTAGACAACCTAACAACCAGAGTCCTTTCACGCTGAGCACCTTATGAACAGGGCTGTTGCAGGCATTAAAGGGTGTGTGTGTGTGTGGCAGTAGGTGTTAGACCCTGCTGACAGCTGTAACAGCATTCTATGAAAGTTGGCCACAGCCAATGCAGTGTCTAGCCCCTCCTCAACCTATCCTCTGATCCCGGCACTCATTTATAGTGTGTCTGCAGTGCGCTTGGAAAATGCAATTGCACTAGCATTGATTTGTGTGTATTTGAAATAAGGCGGTCCAGACACTGGGCATGTGCATAAGTTAGAGTTTTTCTTTCTTTTACCCTTTTTCTCTCGCATTCCGTCTCCATTTCCATCCCTCTCCCTATTCTCCCTCCTCTACATCTTACAAATCCATTCTCATTGTGCCACACAGGCAAGAAGATGGTTCCTTAGCTGCTTACCATGCCTTCCACCAGACCAACAAGGGGTCTAAGCATGTGTACACTACACAGACAGCTGTGCATCACTGTTAAACTCCATTCTGTGTGGGATAAGTGGGGATTGGCATGGACTCAGGCCATCAGAGCGGGTTTCATCTGCTCAAAAATGCGACAGCTGGGCAGAGCTTTTTCACTCCTCCCATATGAGAAAGACAGATATAAATGAGACGTAAAGAGACAGGATGAGAGGAGGGACACGGAGAGTTGGGTTGCCACAGCTTCATGACTGTGGCTAGGGGCAAAGCAAATGTTGGCACACGTGTTATGAGTTAGTGCTGACAACTGTTTTTTAAGAGTGGCCTAACACATTAAAGATGTGTGGCTGGCTCCTCTACTTTCTTTCTTTAGTCTTTATGCTGTAAACACTGCGCAGTAATGGGAGGAAGGGCATAAGAAGAGTAATTTATGTGAGGAGGAGAAGCCTGAGATGAGCACTCCCTCCGGGATTAATGGGAGTCTCTGTCTCTGTTCACAGGAAATATGAAAGGCCCTTTGTTGGTAAAGGGCTTGCTGCTGCCAGCAAATAACTACCCCCGTCATATCGAAAGTCCCCCAACCTCTAAATTCATTGCCTCCTCTGCTGCTCATCCTTCACCCCTTTTTTTTCTAAAAGCCTATGTGTTTTCTGTCAAAGTTGCTCATTTATGACTCTACGCTGTGCCTGCTGTACAGACACCCAGGAGATACTAGCTCACGTTGTTAGTATTCACTGTCACTTCTAGAGTTCCGGCCATTGGTTGAGCAGAGGGAAGAGTTGGAGAAATAGTGCTGTACAGGTGGTGATTCATATTTTCACCATGTTTAGTCTTTTCCCTCTCATGTTTTCTGTCTGATGTGTTTAATTCCAAGACTCAAAATCATATCATGTATGGAATAACTGGTTTGCTGTGGTTAATGTGTGACTAGTGGGCTGTGCTGGTGGTAATGGTTTATTTTTAGTGTTGGGGCCGGTGAGTGTTGGTCTGTGGGTTGGCTACGCATACCTCCTTAGGCTACGCTAAATAAAGAATGGCCTATCAGTAAGGGGAAATGACTGTTTGGCACTACACTAACGGTGTGTCTTTCATCAGGTCACACATTGGTCTCCTCACACCTGCGGCTCAGGATAGGAGGGTGAAAGGCTGTTGGCAGGTGTTAATTGCTTAAAAAGACTGTAGAGAACAAGGCATGATACTGTATATATTTTTGTAGTTCCTCTTTATCCCACTTGAGCTGATATTTCACACTGCTAAGAATAATTTCTGAACAGTAATTTTACACCTAAATGTGAGGAATAATGTATTTCGCAATCGATTGTTCTGTTCTTGGTCTACCTTGCTTGCAAATGAATTTCATCTTTGCTCAGAAACTTTAATAAAGTACACAAATGAATGCTTATGTACAAAAATCCTCTTCAGTGGTTCTGAGCTTACAAAAACTCTGAAAAGAGTTGTATTCTTTTCTCTCACATGTCCAGCCTTTTGTTCCAGCTGATTTAAAAATATTTTCATTTACTTGGACATGGCTAGGAAGAAAAACTATTTACCAGAACATCTAACCATATCACGCGAATCATTTAGAACAGACTGTGTGAAGAAATACCAGTTGAATTGTTGTTGTTTTTTCAAAATACCCTACACCTTTCCTAAAAAAATATATTCTTACCTTAGATTAAAAAGAATTGTTACAGTTGTTTTGAGCTGCCCGTGACAGTTTCAGCTGTGTTTGCCTTCCCTGCCTCAGGAGTTCCACAGTGAAAGCAGAGAATCTATTCGCTCCATATTGACTTCCCCAGGCTGGCTCCAATGGATTTGACATGGATAACGTGGTTGTGTTTGTAACGAAAGGGGGGAGGGGACTTAATAAAAGCAGAAGACCCCCAACTGAAATAAGAGGGAAGAAGAATGAAATGAAGAGGGGACCTTAAATGAAGAGGGCTCAACTTGGCAAAAGCAATGGGTTGTCAGGGGCAACTAAAATGGCTCTGCCTCCCTCTCACCCTCCCTTCAAGAAAGCTCAGATGTATGCATATAGTAGGACTGAATATGAGCCTGACATTGAAAGGGTGAAACTAAATACACACATTGGATGTCTGCCTTATAAATGATGTATAATTGAGTTTTCCCGGGCTCTGCTTGGAGTGTAGATCGAGTCGTGCTTTTATGAGCTTCATAGCTTCATGTTATTCTATGCTTTAATTGTAATACTGAGGACGCCATTCATTTGTTTAATTTACTAGACTGGGAGCCGATGGCTGAGCCGGCATGGTGGGGGGGAGTTTAATGGCCATCTTCTGGAAAGGATAAGGCTTATTAGGTCTGATGGGCCTCCTGTCTCATATAACTTAATGCGACCATGATAGACAGAGGATTCTGGGTTTGGATACATTGGAACTATAAATCGGAGCAAATACCCAGACCCTGGACTTTGTAATTGCCCATTAAGGGCCATGTTTGTAGATGGAGATGGAGGGGCCAGATGTCCCGGATGTGGCTGAGGGTCCAACGTGGGCTTTGAGGCAGCATGCAGTTAAAAGAGAGGAGGAGCATAGGCTGGACATTGCCCCTCATTAAAGTGACCTGCTCTCTGCTAGGAGACCCATAAAAAAACCTTTAATGTTCTTACCAGAGAAGCTCCACAATTTGCCCACAATTCCAAAGCCGTAAAAAAGGGAATTGAATTCCATATGAATTCTCTGCTGTCATAGCTCACGGCACCAGCTGTCTGTCCGTGTAAAAATCTAACCCTTGGGCACCACTCCCTCTCAGTTTGGTGTATTCCATATGTTACATTGATCTTAAAAGCTTGGCTCCCTCCCACTGGTCTACTTGAGCAGGAGACCTTAACCTGATTGAGTGGGACATATGCAAGGACAACATCAAACATTTCAGTATTTGGTATAATTTCACATGACCCCGGTGATGTTATCCTGATTGATTTATGATGCAACTGGTCTTTCTCATGTTTCCACATGCCTCATTTATGTATCCCCTCTTACTTAGTAAAAATAATGACTCAGGCACATGACTCAGGATAGCACTGTAAAAATTCCAAATGTTGCTGTACAATTAACTGTCTCAGAAACAATTGCGATTAACAATATAATTGTCTCTGAGTCAAATTTAAAAAATATGTATTTATATATTACTTTTTTTTAAACAAATTAAAGTTTTGAATGAATCCCAGGATACATCTTTTGTTTATATATCACTGTTATGTGACCCAGATAATGTAATAACACAAATACACAGCCTATGAAGTAAAAACATTTTTTCTATCTGTACCCTCCCTTGTCATTTTTGTTGCTATGAACGTGTATAGGGTCAAGTGCCAACAAGTGAAAATTGAAATAATAATAAAAATACAGTATATCTATATCTGGCATATCTAAACAAAATAAACAACTACCATCAACAGCCGTACCTCTTAGCACCTCAGCTAATGTTAGAAATTGCGGTTAAACAAAGAAGCCGCGATTATGTAAAAAAAAATTTGACAATTATGTAATAATTGTCACAGGCCTAAATATACGTAAATGTGTACTTGGTTCCATGGAACTGGCTGTCATGAAATGGTAATTGAATTTAACCCAGACAAACTGTCAGGGATAGTGTGTCAGTGTCACACTGTACATGCATGGCAGCACCCCTCCCTCTCTGAACACCCCTTCTCTTGTTTGTGTCTGGGCAGTGAACTCCCGTGCACAGCTGCCACCGGGGCACGTCTGGGGGTTTCTGTAATGCCGATGACCTCCTAATGTGGATTCCAGTGATGCAGAAAGGCAAATGTTTGTGCTTCCAGGTCTTTCTGGTATCCCGGGTCGCTACAGCTGTCACGTTATCCCCTTCCTACCCAAACCTTCCAGCTCAGGATGCAACACAATATCTACTAGTGTCCCAGCTGCAGACACTTTAAGATATCTGCTGTTATTTTGACATAAGCCTGCGCACGTTATCATTAGGCTTCCGGCACAATAGCCGTCTTTGAGGCTCAAGTCCCAACCAGAAAAAAAAATAGCTGTAGTTATCAAGGTAGGAATCTGATTTAATGCCCTCATAATGCCATGCTCTCCTATTAATGCTAAATTAACTTTACATGAACTACACATTTTTAGAAATAGTACACTCTGAATGTTATTCAGGCTAAAAGGTAGGAAACTCTGCTTAGCTACGTTTGGTTAGTGTACAAAAATCCTCCCTCCCACCAGGTCTTTCATTGTTTTCTTTTCTGTTGAATGTTATGGCCTTGTTTGTATGCTGGTCATAATGAGTGCCAATGGGAATCTTATTTACACTAGATGGGTTTAGGAGTGTTGGCCAGCACAGTGGAAAGTGTCCCTCTTTGCCAGTCTGCGGAGACCACACGGAGCTCTGTTTCTGACGGATGGGTCTTTTAATGTGACAACTGAAAGAAGCCCCATAGTTTTTGCCATGGACCAGGATACAATAAAACAGCTACTAGTAAAGCTCTGCTTTTACCCCCTCCTCTTTCTCTTTGTTTCACAAGGTTGCTGCCTGCCTTATATATTTTTTCCTCTCCTCTCCTCCACCGCTCTCCCTACTCTCGGTTGAAAACTGATATGCAATAGACCGCTTCAGGTTACAGTGCAGGCTGCAAGATTCTTTTCAAATGGTAAACTCGGTGAATAACGAGATGTAGTAGAGGTGCGGGTATAGGGATGGAGGAACGCAGCACCAAGGGAGGAGCCGCTCTCCCCTTTTGCCGCTAGGCTAAAAGCATTCAGCTCTTGCCCATTGTGAGTCCTCACTCAAAGGGATTTGTGATGGGGCTGATCTTTGACCCCTCTACGCCCACATTATGTAAATGAATGTACAAAAGAGGGGGATGATATAATCATTTTCAGACACAAACACAATTTATTTTGAGTATGTGTGCCGATTGTATTGGGAGTTTGCACACAATGATGTTATTGAAGCCAATGTGACACTTGCTTTAGTCTTAAAATGGACATTATGTCTTTGTGAACAATGCCAAATTTCAGTTGTCTCTTCTATACTACCACCTTAATACTCCGCTTCTCTCTCCTGCATGTGTGTTTGTGTTTACTGCTTACCAATCAGTGTCCTGAGGCATCTAAACAGCGTGGAGTAGAAATATAGGAAGGTGGACCTGTTGTCATGTAACGGAGCTTCCTCCATATGTTGTTATGGCACTGGTTGGGAAGGTAACCATATCCCTCCCCCCTGTCCCTCCCTTCCTCCCAAACGCCATTATTGTCCCTGTGCACAAAGGATGTGTAACACAAGATGGAGCAATACGCTGAGGATCATGGGCAACGCCCTTTCCCAGACTGTATCTCCGTTTATCAACTGACCATTTCTGGTCGTAGAAGTTTTACGTTTCACACCAAATAAACAATTCAGGGAAATACTGTGTTTGCCATTAGTGTGAATGGGTTCAACAGGAGTTTTCTGACCTGGGTCCTTGTCTGGGTTCTGCCTGCTTTGGTATGAACGGGTGAACACTGGTTATTATGCAAATATAGCAACTATGGCTTTGCATTATGGTTACTATAATAATCCTCTAGTTAATATAACCATACCACAGTATATAGTGGTGATAATTTCTACGTATGTCAGCCAAGAAAGGAATAAATCTTAGTAACAAGAGATTGTCTACAAACCTCTACCATTTAAACTGATGTGGAGATGTGAGAAATCGGTTTTGCACATAGTAGGACATAATACAAGGCGGTGTTTATAGTTTAGAGGTGATGAGAGGTCAGAGCTGACCAAGTACTTACACATGAATGATATGAATTAGGCTACATGTGGGTTGAACCTATGTTCAGTATCTGCTTCATATTCTGCTTTTGAGTGTCTAAAGGGACAGTGGTCTCCAATCAGTGACTAATTAGTTTTAATATGCTCGTAAGAAAATAAACAGTTATTCGCCATTTTTGTTTAAAAAGAGACTGAAAAACCAGACTTTCCCTGCCTCTTGTGTGCAGGGTTCATGAACACAAAAGCACCCCTTTCACACTTCAGTAATGGAAGTCGCACAGCTGGACAAAATGGTGCTCAGTATTTAGTATTGTCTTTTTTTTACACCTCTCTGCTTTTATGCAGATTTTTGCTCAGTATAGTTAGGATGGCCTTCAAAATCAATACATTAAAGATGCTGTTGTACTGCTGTGTATCTGTAGCTGTTGGTTAGTGTGCGTCTAGGTCTAAACATTCGCAAGAGGAGGTGGGGAGTATTTTTTATACTCTTGACAGCCTATAGTCTAACACTGTATGGTCGTATAAACAGAACAATTCCCTTTGCTGACGGAAATGTGCTGTGATAGCTGTATTCAATTTTAACTACTTTGTTTTCTTGAATATTTCCCACCTGAAAAGCATTTAGAAAAATGTCTCTAGATACTTCAGCACTACATAATAGAGTTAAATCCTTGATTTTAAATGCATAGGACTGTGCCGTCACAGTGAACCTCACTGCCAAATACTGTTTAGATTTTAATTTGAAACAGTTGCTGGATTGCACTAAAACACACAGTTGGCCAAGTATTTATGTTCTGCCTTTTGGATTATGTGGTCCCATAAGTACAGTGTCAGCATTTCTACATGTCAAGATGCATTTTATAATGTGTTTTTTCAGTGTTTTAATTAAACCAGCATCTGTGAATGCATGGAACCTTTGCTTGTTTTTAAAACACAGTATGACTCCGATGTACTTGATTCAAACCATGTGTTGAAGGGGGTTGAAAGGGTTCTACAGCATCAGCAGACACAGCTGGCTGGTGGTCTGTGATCTCATAACATGCCATGTTTGCCATATTTTGCTGTACTTGTCAGGCGTGCCAAAGTCCAACCTCTGCTAACTAATAAGTTGCCCTCGGATGCCAAATCACATGCTAATGAATAACCTTTAAAATTAATCAGTTTTATGCTTTCCTGAGAAAACAACGATGTGGTGAGTTTTAGGGATACACATGTTAATGCCGACGTCACAGAAGCAGTAAGCATATAAAAAGGTCAAATCAATGTAATTTATGGGTGCTGCAGAGGAACATCTCTTCAATGTTCATATATAGTGTTAGCATGAGAATTACAGTCTGCGTTGGCAGTAAGGTGACCGTGGATAGTGAGTTACAGCCCAACTGCCCTCAGCACTGATCATTAACAGTTCTACCACACAGGGATATTAAAGTTTGTTTTACTGCTCCCATCAACAACCATGCAGAGCTATAGACATGTGTTATTGAATTCATATAATGTGAGTTATTAGGCCGTACATCTTGAGTGTCCATGTATATTGCTGGATCTGTCGGGTGTGGTCCTAGAGGAAATAGAGTAGCGGAGGAGATCATACTGGTTAATAAGCAGCTGTGCCATACCCTGACCACAGAAGATATGAACACAAAATAAAAGGTTATTATTATTATTATTATTATCACCCCTGGACTGCTGGTCTACATCCCTGCATCCATTTGAGCATGCTCACATGCCTGGTGCAGATAGACTTTGTTCAAAACAATAAATAATAAGCTTACTTTTAGTGCAGGGTTTTATCAGCCAATGAAAGTAATGAGATTAAGCTAGCAAAATACATAATTCCTGTACACACTCCAGTGAATCAGAGGCATGCGGATAAGTGGGGAAACAGCCTTAGATGTGGTGCAGTGCAAGTAAGAAAACCAGCCACAAACCAAATGATGCAGCCTCTATCATTCCTGTTGGTCTGTTCATGCGCTTTAAAAAATGAATCAATTCCAGTCTCGGGAATTGCTATTCTTATACTTGCAGGCCTAGCAGTGGAGTTTTAAAGGAGATAGGACCCCACCTGGAACATGTTATCATTCCAAGTATTTCCAACAAAGAAGCAGAGCTGCATCTATCCTGTGTCATGTGCCTATTGGCCAGTCGTTGCCAACTTTAAATTCCTGCAACTTTGCTGATCAATGTCCATCAAAACCATTTCATTAAAATGTTAGCGGTAGAATTCCCTGTTAGTAAGTAAACTGTAACAAAGGGACATCTCCCCAACTGTGTAACAGTCTTAATGCCACTTTTTTCTCAAACACAACATCTTATTATGGGATTATTTCAAAGTAGAGTAAGTTGTCTCTACTTATGTATATGTGACGGAAGAAAGCAAGACAAACATGGCGGCACATCACGAATTGGGTGGTGGATTAGGGTGCAACAGTGTGGTTTGATGTTTAATCACTCCTTATGCATAAGCTGTTCTAAGGGGGGATAGAAAGGCTTTTCAGTAAGCTCTTATGGTAGTGGGATGTCTTCCTGGTGAATCTTGCCTCCGTTGGCATTACACGCTGTGAACCTGCATTTTGTTGTTTGCCTGAGAGGTTCCACTGAAGCAGAATGATAGGACAGCACAGGCCAAACATAGCACCTCACTTCTCTACTTCTCATCTGTCTCTCTCGCTCCCTCTCTGGGTTGGTTAGGGTGACTCAAGTAGAGGCACCGTGATCGCTTGCCTTTTTGAACTGTCAGGTAGGGCTGTGCAAAAAACAGAAAAATCGAGAAAAACAATTATTTATGTAGCTCATTACTCTTTTTTTCTCTTGTGTTCTGAATGAAAAAATAAAGTTTAAATAGGAAATGTATGTGTTTTTACTGTTGATTTATTTAACTTTTTCCACTGGTTTTTAGTTCAATAATTGCAACATCTTTCCAGAAGTCAACAAGTAATCGTGTTAAATTATCGTGATTTCAGTATTGACCGAAATAATCGTGATTATATTTTTTCCCATAATCGAGCAGCCCTACTGTCAGGCCTGGCTTGAAAGCTTTGTATAATTGGACAACAATTACACTACGTAATGACCGATCAGGCTGTTTTTAAAGTACATGCCATTCACTATAAAACTAAGGGTCACAATAAAATCATTACTGATTGTTTCCCTGAGACACCAGAAGCTGTTCACAGCGTTTCACGTTTGTGCTACCTGCTTGTTTGTGCCACCACCATCCATGTTGGTGTGACCCTGACGAACGTTGCTATCACTGCGAGACGACAGACTATTCCCACGAGTCCTCGCGTTAAAAACCCAAGGTCTGGAAACATTTCCGCAGGCGGCCTTTCGAAGCGGAGACAGATTTGTACATGACCATGCTTGTGGTTTGGTGTTATAGCTGCAGACAAACTGAGGACAGATGTGTTTGGAGTCATTTTCACCCCTCCTTCCTCCTCCCCCTATCCTCTCCCTCCGTCCTTCCAGCTCCCCTAATCTGGGACTCATTGTGTCTGTAATAAAGCACAGCTGCACAGATCTTTCTCTGAACCCACTCAGTTCAGCTGATTACATGGGAGTAAGAGTCCCGTCACAGAGCCATGCTCCCCACATGGTAATGCTCTACTGTTCCCTTAACACAGATAATGCATGCGAGAGGACACACTTCCGTGTGCTGGATTGATGCCAAGACTAATTGTTCACACCTGATGTTGCATTTGCACTGGGCAACTGTTACAGTTTAGAGACTGTTATATCCATTTCTATTGATAATGTGTAACGCAGATTTTGCTCACATAAGGACAACCATGTTCATTCTTTATCTCTACGAACTGTTAAAAGACACATTTTAGCTTTGCAGAGTATACATATTATTCAGACTGCATATTTTAATGGCAAAACTTTTTTGAATTATCAAATAGTTTGTGTAGTTATAATGCCACTCACCCTGTATTATGTGAAGGCGAGACTCCAATGCAATATGTCAATTTGTCAGGTTGGATTGTGTTAAATTGCTTCTTCTCATAAAAAAAATAAATAAAAAAAAGAAGTCATGCATATGAAAGTGAGCAGCCTTAATAGAAAGATGTGCCTTTCTTACAAATTGATGACGCACTGAGCATCAGAGGCTGAACTTCTGCATTAAAGACAAGACAAAAAACTGTAACAGGGATCAATAATGGCTCTGTATTGCGCACAAGATGTATGTGTCCATCCAACTCAGATAAACAACTCTACTTCTCATAGTCTCCAAACTGGCCGTGTTTAAAAGAAGCATTAAAGAAGCAAAAGATTTATTTGTCAAGTATATACGTTTGTGCTATCAATTTAAAAATATGATTAATTCAGCCTTGAGATACAGTCAATAATTGCTTTGCACAGGTGGATTTTATACTAACATCCATTTATAGAATAGACTGCCTCCTCCCCATTTTCCATTCCCCCAGGTTGATCTCTTTTGAGCACAAACTATGTGTGGGGGAGGGTCAATCAGGTCAAAGTAGGTTAGTAGCGAGATGCATTCGACATCCCAGTTGTAGCTTGATATCTCCAGGAACCAACAAAGTACAACGGGATAAGCTCGGTTGACACAATAAGACAGTTTTTGTAAATTCATACAAATGCATGTTTTCCTCTCTGTTTGCCTTCTTCGACTGAAGCAGCACATAACAAGCTGTCATGCGTCTGAAAAGCTGTATATGTGTTGAATGTGAAAGCTTTGGCTTGTCTTTAATCTCGCTTCTGTGTATCTTCTGTCTTCTCTTTAAGCACGGACTAATTGTGTTTCAAGCGGAATTTGACACATATTGATTCAAACATGCAATGGCAAATGTGCACACTCCATGTATTGGCAGCTACCCTAGTCCCTCGCTTTGAAGAATCTTCTTTTTCCTTGCTGTCATTGTTCTCTCTAAACCCAGTGACTCTATGAACTTGGTATGATGGTTTGTTTTGGTCTTGTGATAGGGTTTTGAGAGACATTTTAAGTGTCTTGTGATGTGTGGCATAGGGCAAGTGAGTAAAATGAGGATAATGCTTGGTAGCTGGTTCTGTAATGGTCTGCCCACCACAATGACTCATTTGCTTTGTTTAGCTTGAAAAAGATGCATTTACATATCATTATGGCCTCAAAATAGTTTTTCTTTCTTTATATTTGTACTGATTACTACATAAATGTACATGTATAATTTACAGAGGTTGTTATAAACAGTAAGGCAGAACATATTTGTGTGCGTTTGTGAAAATGACTCAAAGCATTTTTCTTTACTTTGAGAGAGACACAGAATCATTTTTCTTTACTTGGAGAGAGACACAGATCCGACCCCTATCTAACAGTATAATAGTCTTCTCCAGAGGCTGTCAGCCTCATCTTCCTTTGTCTGCCGCTTTGTTTCCTGGCCAAAGAGGATTCACATGCCTTCTCCTTGTTTCTCCCCATGCCCCGACTTCTCCAAAGGAAAAGGCAGAGGAGCAGGAATTCCATTAGCTTTGTTCTCAAAAACTCAGCATGAACCTGTGACTGTGATACACATGCTATAATGGCCCCAGAACCAGTCCCAGATCCCCATGTATTTTTCTACAGCTTTTATTTTACATCTTATGCTGTAGGTGAGTGCATCACATCCTTCCATGTCTTTTCTTTTCACAGACACTCTGTGTTGTATAAAATCCCTCACTTTTTTAATGTGGCTCAAATTGCTGTGCGGTTCTGTTTTGAGCTCACAGAAGGATAAAGGGAAACTGTATATGCATGTGTGTGCTCTCACATCCACTTGTGCATGGTAAACAGAAAAGGGGGCGGGGGGGGGGGGGGGGATGTGAACAGAAACTGCATGTTTGTGTGTGTGGTTAGGTTTGTAGTTGGATTCAGTGGATCGTATCAGTCTTTACCTGAACTAGTCATTTGCATGGGTTTGATTGACAACAAAGCTATGCAAAGCAGGCCCAAGTATTATTCCCTTGCAAGGTAGAGATGATGTCCAAACCATACCTTTTTCAAAGCTATCAAGTTCTTGTTAATTAGTATTGAGTCATTATTGCTAAGAAAATGGTTAAAATGACATGTGCATGAATTCATTTCAACTCTATCTAGCCATGGTCCATCTACTGGAGTGTTTGAGTGTATTTGTCAGATAAGCTCTCACTTCAGATAAACAACGTGGGAAGTCATCAAACCTAACGTACTCCGAAGAATCATAATTGTTCAGTGGTAAGTCCACTTAACAAAAAGTGCAGCAAAGCAACATCAGGGAGGTATCAATCAAGAACAGATAAATCTAAGAAAAAGAATAAATCGCCATCCTATTTTGCCTTCTATTTTTTATTTTTTCTGAATATAGCTCTAATACACAATGTTTTTTTTTACACTCATGGCAATAAGCAGCATTGACTTCAAGTCACTCGCAAATGTGTGAATATGACTCAGGAAACAGATAGTGGGAAGTAGTTCATGTAAATCAAAATATTCATATTGCTCTGTTACATTGTCTTGAATATCACATGATGTCCTCGCCATTGTGTTTGTCCTGGCTGATCACTGGTGTGGCACCATGTAATGAAAGTTGAATGTGTTTGAATATAGTGAGGCGATTAAGATGGTTACAGTTATTACTAGACAGAAAGCACTTGAAGACTTTAGGGTTAGTATTAACCATGTGCTGCTCTATAGCTAAGCATTGGGCATGTTGCATTTGAAGAGGGCGCCTGTCACGCATGACGGTGGCTGGAACTGCCTCCTTTCAGCGTTAAATGAACTCCATGTCAGGTAATGACACAGGAAGTTAGACAATTTGTCGGAATTTAATCACATCTGTTTTAATTTGATCAAAATTGATAACCTACAAATAGCTTCCTCTGTGGTCAATCTCCTGGGAAATGTCTTTGTCTTCTTAAACATTCATTTGCATAACCTTTGTCAAACATAAATCAAGGCTTTAATGAACTGTTTGGTTTGTTTTCCCCCAGTAAATGTCCTGTCTGTCTTTTAACTGCCTTGGAACATATCCAATGTGGAATGTGATATATGCACTGCATTTATTTATTTCTTAATGTAATGTTTCATAACCATTTCTATCGTTAAACTGAAACACAAATCACAAATCATTTAAAAAAAAAAAGTATAAAAAAAGCGGTTGAAACTTCTCAAACAACTCCTGTCGCATAATTCATTCCTCAGCTGTCCATCTGTTTGCCAAAATGTGGCTTAATACACAGCTTCCGCTTGTTACTCGTTCAGTGCACGAATGACAAATATGAAAGTGGTCAGGATTTGATTGATACAATATGTTCCAACCCTTTACTAAAACATGCAATGTTTGCACACAAACTGGCGTTTGAGCTGAGCATTTCTGCCTGGCACCAGCCATCTTCAACCACTAGACACCAATAGTGTGTTTTCTGCAGTGATAACAGGTTTTGAATATATAAATATAATACTTTAGTAATTGTTGTTATAATTTCCATAAACATGCACGTGACTCAGTTAAAATGGGATAGTGCGGAGCCATAGCACTGCTAATATTTACTACAGCTAGCGACGTAGAGTAGTTGGAGTCTACAGCCTAACAATGTGCTATTTTAACACTATGAGTTTTCCACTTGGTGAAAGCAGGTGACATTGAAATCATTGTGTAAGTCACCTATTCTACACCAAAAGCCCTGGATAATAATTGTCCCTGCGGAACAATGATTGGTACAGTTCTGGGCAGAGATATATACTTCTGCGCCTCTTCTGTCAGCAACATATCCGAGACACAGGACCCACTCTGCTGCTGTGATTAAAAAGTCTTGCAAGACCCAGTGAACATGTCAGCAGAGGTTACCTCATCGCTGGTCACAGCCTCCTTCTTTGTCTCTTTGATTTTTATGATGGTATTTTGATGGGAATGATCAAGGGGAAGAACTAAATAGCTTTGAGTCTGTACTTTTGAGATCAAAAGGACCTAATAATGTCACATTACAGGTTGCACTGAGGCAGTTTTAGTGCCTGGCCCTCGTGATCAGCCTCAGAATATCAGCTCAGCTTGGAACCTGAAGCATGGGGGCTCATAGTGATCAGCTGATGTAGCCATTGGCTGCTGACTGGTCTTTTCCCCTTTCTCTCGGACTTTGTCTGAACATTAACCTCCAAATATATTTAAGAAATATATTTGAAGAACTGATGGTTTATTCACCTATAAACCATCAGTTCTTTCATCTAATTTTTAGCAAATTCTTTACCGTATATATATATATATATATATATATATATATATATATATATATATATATATATATATATATATATATATATATATCTTTCTTTTTTCTTTTTTTACTTAAAATGAATTCATATTCTGACTGCATAATACTTGAGCTCTTTCTTTTAAGTAGTCTCTTTGTGTTCATCAAAGTAGAAAAAAAAAATAAACCAATCAATATCTGATGTTTATTATTCATGGTTATTTCTCACCCAACAATAGCCTCAGACATGCGTTAACTTCCTGTCCAGCTGAAAATGCCTGAGACGTAGTACCACTGTAATAGCCCCACGGCACAACAGAGATGGATGCACCGTGCAGTGGAGCATTCTCTAAAATGTGTATTACTGCGGCGTATGGTCACCAGAGAATGACCTCTGTAATACAGGAACAATAAAAAATGATGCATGTGGCCGCCTTAAATGGCTTATTATTCACACACTGATTTCTAAAAGGCATCTCAGTGTCTCAACATGCCGCTGGCCTCCAACCTTACACAGACTGCTTATTTAACCCCTACCTGCTTTTGTTCTCCATCCTTTCCTCCTTCCCTCCATAAATCATTAAAGCTTTTGTATATTGAACAAAGTGACCGATATCAGCAGTTATTCGGTGAATTAAGGTATAGAGAGCAATTAAAAACCTGTGACCTTATTATGGGCGGACAGAAGGAGGTCAAAGAATAGCTGTTATGGTCATAAAGTTCAACACCTCATTTCATACAACTCTGATTCACATGTGAGATGTTCTGCCAACTGGGCGCAGTAGACAGACACTACATTGCTATTATATGGTCACATTTACCTAACACTTAGCCCAATCATAGTCTACAATAATTATAAGTTTCATTCTTCAAAAAGTATCAATTATCGTCCTTTGAACTCGAAGGAGAAAGGACAGTGAAACATACTGGAAGGCAGATATTTTTGGCAGTCGTTAGTCATTTTAGTAGTTTGATTTTCTAGCATATTAATGTGATGCTTTTCATAATGAACTTCACCTGTAAGCTTTCGCAGGGGTCACAGAGCTTTTCTGAAAGACACCATAAAGAGTAAGAGTGTTTGACATCCTGGTAATGTGGTCAGTTTAATACCCCACTAAAGCCTCTGTATCAAGCCGCTCGTCTCAATAGCTCACAGAAGAAAATCCCAGTAGCTATGCGCTGATAACTGCAGAAGGATGTAGCTTAGCCTTATCAGCTCTTGGCTCCAATGGCACAGTAATCCACACAATGCTCGGCTGTCATTGTACTGGAAAACACAGAATCATTTCATTTAGCCAACAAAAGGCCCGAGAATAATTGGGATGTCCCCCTGCGCTTCCCCTTCACTACCAACCAATCAAGATTGCTAATTTTCAAAGGCCAAATATTACTTATTCAAAAGCGCCCAACTGTCATCGTGCATTTTTTTTCGTCACAGAGAAACCTGTTTTGCCACAGGAATAAGAGGCTCGTACTGAATGTCGGTTTAGGAAGCTCACAGCAGCCGGATAAGTTCTGCTAGCTCTTTGCTCAGTCAGAACCCAGCAGGTATCTACTAAGCATGTGGCTGATGTGTAGGCATGGGACAGCCAGTGGAGAGGGTAATGGTAGTTTCATACAAGCAAATCATTGCTGAGACACAACCAAGAACATTTGTAGCCAACAGGAACAGGGAGAAGCTTTGGCACTCTGAAGTAAATGAAGGTGACTCTTGTCCTGATGGGGAGTCTGCTTACCTTGTAATTGTCCTTTAAATACAATGGTTGTCAAACATGGTTGCAGTACCCTCTGAGAGCAAATGACCATGTGCAAATGTGATATAAATGCAAGTGTAAAAAGAAAAGAAAGAACATGTCTAAACAAATTAAAATAGTTTCCCCTATCCCAAGGGCCATTGTTCTAGATCAAGGGATCTTAAAAATGTCTGTATTTGAGATTGAGCAAGCTCATATGGCTATAGCCGCTCAGACATCCATGGTACTTAAATGTCTCAGTGTGTATACCCATGTGGGTGTGTGTGATAAGGGATGGTAGTATCAATACATTTTTTTGAGGGCCACTTCATAGTTCTCTAATTGAGGCAGCAGCTTTAGGAAGGAAAAATAGCTCCAGCAATGTGCACAAACTACACAAACCAAGTAATGGGGGAATGGTCAATGCAATCAAACTAGGAAAACGAGCCAGCTGCTTGTTAAATGTGTTTATGCTCTGATACAATTCCTCTTTAGTTTCCTTAATTGCTAGAGACACTGAACAGAGAACAAACACTGCATGTTTTTTTCATGCAAATCCCCAACATATTTTAGGCCCAGCTATAAATGCATGGAATGCTTTGCACGTTTGAAGTGCAGTGCATTAGTAAAACGCCTTCAAGGGCTTAGTCTGGCAAAAGGCAGTATCATCATTCCCAGATCCAAGCTTCAGCTACAAACACTTTACTTTCTGAAGAATACCCTATTTTCTGTAAACAGAAATATATATTTGAGTTGTCTCGGAACCTCACCTTATTTGAATGCATGGATAGCGTCACCTCAAGCACCACAATTGCCCTTTTACTAGTGCTGTTTATTTTACTAAAATGATTGATGTTGCCTTCACAACCCCATGTTTATTGACTTAATTCTAGAAACAATTGATAGTAGTTTTGAAAATATCAGTTTAATTATGCATAGTTTAAAATTTGCATCTTTATGGACTGCATCAGACCAGAGAGCAACAAAACAGTTATTTCCTTAGGAAGACTTGGAAAAAGAATAGTGTTATTTAAAAGGTGCTATATATGACATTCAGAGTCTGGGCTGGGATTGCCTGCACACGGCTCTCACCTCTGACGTCACAAGCAAACGTGGAAGTGGCTGAGCCGAAATGGTGGCGGCTAGCAGCGCTAACAGTGCCAACAACAGCGACAGTGTTACTGTACATAGCACATAGTTGTTTACTGCTATATTAATGATCTGAATGTTGTATATAGTACATTCTTACCAGCCTTGAAGCTGTATATGTATTCATAATAACAGCATTAAAAAAAAGTACCGTTAGAGAAAATAACATATGCATGCACAATTAAGCATAGCAGGCAGCCATCTTATTTAAAAAAAAAAAATATTGTGCTTTTAGCATTCTGTGCAATAATTGGGAAATTACACAATATGCTTTGAAAGATGTTTTTTGTAGTCGGGCACAAAGTTTGTACGCTGTTAGAGAATGCTGACCTTAATTTGGCATGTTCTCCTCAATTTTGGACTGGATTAGAATTTCATATCACAGCAGTTTAAATTGAGGTACCAGAGTGTGAGATTCACTGGGGCTTAACAGGATCTTATAAACAGTGGGGCTGGCATGGATGTCTCTCAGAGCACATTCAGTTGGAGCCTCTGCTTCATATTGCATTGTCTCATCGCCAGTGCAGGCCACTGTACTAAACCTGGTCACATTCATTTGTGAATAATGCATTTTGTCAGGGGTGTTGTACCATTTGCCAGGGTTGGGTGGAGAGGGGGGGGGGGGGGGGGGGGGGGGGGGGGGGGGGGGGGGGGGGGGGGGTTGCCACTGGGGTATTTGCCTGGGTCTGCATTTATCCACGGCTACTGATGAAACACCTATGCTGAGTATTTCTCAACTGTCAGTGACCTCACTTCCCAGAAATGAATGATGGTATATTAGGATGATCTCACATGAGAGGTTTCAGTCTTGTCACATTTACAGCACATTAGAGGCACTTTCAGCATGCTCACTTGCAGCCAGTGCATTTGGCAGGCAGGCTTAAAAGCTAAAATTGTGGAACATGTTCTATGCCTCCGTGCAGTCACGGAGTCCACATTCCATGTTCCAAATTAAATGTATTCCTCTCTGCCTCTCCCTATCTCTCTCTAACTATATGTGTCTGTCTGAGTTAGAGTTATCACGTGATGGAGCAGACAATAGAGAGGCACTCCGGCACTACGGAGAGGTTAGCCGGGGTTTTTGTGTTGCTTGTCAGTGGGGGGGGCATCTAAGCTGTGAATAGAATCATTGAGTTGGAGGTAATTTTGGGCCTCAGTGCAGGGCATTAGTTGGACAGGCCTTTATGCTGACAGCGCTCGGGCTCTCTCTCTCTCTCTCTCTCTCTCTTTCTCTCCCCTTTTTTTTAACCCCCAGCCCCCTCTCTGCTGCATCGGCATTTCTGTCCAAACCAAAGGCCTTTATCGTTGTGCCCATGACGACATGTCTGATAGGGTGTGGCAGCCAAGACCTCTTTTAGCCCTGAACCTTGGGGAGCCAATACATCTAGATATAGATAAGTTGCAGCAGCCAGGGTTTAACCTGTACCACACTACACATTTCTGTGGTTTTATAAGCCACCAGAGTGTGTCTGATAAATGAATAGACACATGCTGGACATTCTCATTCATTATCATTGGAAACGGCTGTGCCTGCTGGGAGTTTGTGTTGCGATTGCCGAGGGGGTTGACTGTTGAAGGGCCTCTCCGATGGCCACGTTTCAGACAACGTTAAAGAGCTGAAGCCTAGCTAAACAAGAGGCTTGGGCTAAAATAACTCACAAGGGGAACAGTGCTGTCAAGTGAACTGCTACACAGGTTCACAAAAGTATATAGTCAAAAGTGCCAGTAGGACAGAAAATGGAAGCACATGGGCTGCAGCTTCTGTGGATCCACAATGTGGAAAAAAGTTTGTTATAGTTGTACTTAAAAGAAGTGAGTTATTAGCATACATATTTGTTAATATATTATTTGTAATATTACATATTTGTAAAATTCTTTAGATTTAGGTTTTGACAACTAAAGCCTATAAATTAATATTTTAAGATCAGATAAGTCTGCTTTACATTACTGTTGTCTTGTTACTACTTACTTACTAAATAATGACTAGAACGCCCCTAATCACTGCTAGTTATTTTCCCGAATAATGTAAAACTTGGTCTATGAAACATCAGAAAACTGTAAAAAACAACAACAAAAAAACATCACTATTTCCTTGTGCCAAAAGTGACGTCTTTAAATTCTTTGTATTGTTAATTTTCAAAGATATAAAACAGAGAAAAGCAACACATCTTCATATTTGAGAAGCTGGAACCATGACATGATTAATCATTTCAGCTTACACTTGCTGAATAGCATTATATAGCATAAGCACCTCAGTCAGAAGAGTGTGAGTGAGGCATTACCCAGCTTCAAGTGAAATTCTTAAATCTATGGACTGTCTTCTGCTGCATTGGGAGTTCTTTTGACAGTCCCTTATTCTGTATTCTACCTCTGTCTGAGTATCTGCTGACTTGGGCTGTCTGGTGATTGCCTGAAGGCTGTGAGTTTACAGGCGGCTCGCTTTAAGGCAAACCTTCAGAGAGAGAAGGTCATCTATCTGATGTTAGCTTTGCCAAGTTCAAACAGAAAAAAAAGCTAATTGGTCAAGGGTAATTGAACAAAAGCAGCCAGGAAGGAGATGGTAAATATTAAATGTGTTTCAGTATGGAAGAAAGATTGTCATCTTCTATCATCATTATTGGAACCGCTGGCTCACCTGCAATGCTGTTTTACCTTGTTAAGCAATATTTAGATGAATTGCAATTCTGGAGTTAAAAAAAGTGCAGTTTGCAGTGCTATTTTCTTGTTACATCAGTATTTAAATCTTTTAGCAACAGCTGTAATGTAATGCAGCTCATGGCCGCTGCACAAGATTTGTTCTCCCTCTTTTGGTTTTGATAAAATATAGCAAGATTGCATTTTCATTCATCAGGATGAATTAATTGTGACTACACTGCATGACAAACTTCCCTTACGTGACTTCCTATTTTTTGATTCATTCTCTCCCTCTGTTACCGACATTCTACTTCTCACATTCGAAAACATGCTAGTTTGTATAGTATGCTTGCTCTGGTGATTTTTCCACTCTTTTGTTTCGCGACATTTACTTTTCATTATTAGATTGTCTTTTTTTAAAGGAATATTTTCCTTCTATTTCCTTCTGCGATGTTGCTTCCAGCCATTCTGCCTTTAGTTGCTCACTAAAAAAAACAGGTACACCTGGGACCAAGGGTATCAGCAGGAAAACATCTGCCTTGTCTGCAACAAGAAAAGTGCTAAATTCACTTGTCGTTCACTTGTCGTTACTGAAAGATTTATTAGTAGTAAGGGTGTGGTGCACTTTAGGACAAATGATTGCATGTGTTTGGGTAATACTATTAAATTAGGCCTCGGGGCTAAACTTATGACTTCCTTTGGACCCTGAACTGATGTACTGCATCCTTCTCCCCAAGCCCAGAGAAACTCGACGCGCTCCGAGTGCAGATGATACTCTGAGGACATCTGTGGGTCCCCAAGGTAGCAGCACAAAAGAAGATTAGGCGCCCTCCTTCAAGGCTTTTGTTAAGTAATTCCACATCTCCTTTAATAATTCAAGGCGGCACCGGCAGAGCCTCCACACAAACGATATATGGTAACGTTGTGATCTCTGTGGCCGGGAGGAATTTCTATCTTTTCCTACGCTTTTTTGTGATATAAACATGAAGGGGGGCCTGCCAGAAAAACATTTCCACACAAAAGGATCACACAATGACTCTCTTAGGTGTTGAGGTGTGTGTGTGTGTGTGTGTGTGTGTGTGTGTGTGCGTGCGTGCGTGCGTGCGTGCGTGCGTGCATGTTTGTGTGCGTGCGTGTACATGTAGGGGCTACGTAGGCTGTGCTGTACTGTCACTCACTTGTAACAAAAACCGGTGCTGTGCCACCGAGGCACCAGTGGGACTCAAGCCCCCATGAGCCACCTGTCTGTATATATGCGTGCGTGAGTTTCTGTGTTTTTTTTTTCTGTGTGAACAACATGCTGATGAAATAAACATCACACACGCTTACTTCTGTCACTCGAGGAGCTGAGGATCGGTAGTCATCCGAGGAAGGCATCCCTGTATGTCATGAGGGACAAAGCTAGCATGCGATGGCCTTTGCTGCAAATAAAATAAGACTTATTTAGCAGAATTATAGAAACATGTTTATACACACTGTGTATATTTTCTCAGACGCAAACACAGCGAGGCATTTAGACTTATTTAGACTCCCGGTTTTAAATGTTTATGTTTTGGGTTCTTCTTTAATAGACCTTAAGGGGCACCCTCCCCTTTTTTTCTTTAGTTTTCTCTCCCTCCAACTCTCTCCTCCACTGCACCTGCTTTGAGCAATACCTTTGGGGCACAGCTTGAAGTGAATAATGTATGAGCGAGAAGGAGAATCAGAAAACCTTTGTGGACCCTCTGTGTCTGGCTGGCTGTCTTCCACCTCCTTTATCTCTATAGTTATTTTTTCCCCTAGGTTTCTCTCTCACTTTTGGGCAAATAAAATAAAAAAAAAAACTTAAATCTATCTGTCTCTGTCTCTTGCAGTGAGGTTTGTCGACTGTGGCCGAGGTGGTCTGGTGCGGTTTGAATGCAGTAACCCATCTGACTTCCGAATAGAGGCTGACGGAGTAGTTTATGCTGCCAGGAGTATTGAGTACTCTACGCTCCCTGCATCACCGTTGCTGATCAAGGCCAGTGACACCACCACTCAGCAGCAATGGGTGGCCCAAGTCAGTCTGAAACCCTCCAAACACTCCAGCCAGCAGGTGAATATACCTATACATTAACCACTTCCATAACATTTCTGACTTGTTTGGTGATTGTCTGACTGATGTTATTGCTGTAGAAAGGTTGAATGATCAATTCTCCCCTTGCATCAAATAACTTACACTTATTAGGCACACTGCACATTCACAGATGACTAGTTCCCTAAATTGTAGCAGGTGTTCCGAGACACTGGATGGATGCTTGCTAATTAAAACTTAATGTGTCAATTTACTAGGAGCACAAACATATACTCAACACGGTCAGTGGGTACCTAGAGCAGATGCAAAATAGCTCCTCATAAAGTTGATTTCAGTAAGCATGCCTTGTGATTGTGAGGTTATTGCCTTATCATCCAAAAGGGGACGCGCCTCTTTCAGTGCTTTGGAAGACGGGAAGCATCTGTCTGAGCTGTAGAGTACCGCTCTAACCGTTCCGCTGGACGTGTTGTGCAGTCATCTGCAATTAGTTAGAATGAGCGCGTGTTCACATGTCAACATTGTGGTTGGCCGAGGATCAGAGGAAGTGCACAAAAAAAGCACTGCACATGTCCTGTCCGTCTGCCTTGTAACTCGGAAATGAAAAGAAGCTCTAAAGGCTGTGTTATTGTAAAGGTTTGGACTTCAGTGCCAGTGGATTATGTGATCCTGCTCAATTAGATAATATCTGTTGCCATAAACCTACAGGAGTGACGCCACACACACACACACACACACACACACACACACACACACACACACACACACACACACACACACACACACACACACACACACACTTTTCAACTCTATCCTGACCGATTCTGTAGGGTTATAAGTGAGCCTTTATGTGCATATGTTAATAATAATTGCTTTTAAGATCTTAGACCCTTAGCCTTCTGTTGTTTTAATGAACACCCCCAAATGCAATAATTGTGTTTGTTTTACAAAGACCAATGTGCGTCTCTTTTTTTATCTCTCTAATACACTTAAGCAAATTGCCACAAGTGGCTTTTCCTAAATGGGCAGCATAGCAGATAATCTCAGGAAAGGCGGTGTTGTATTTTATGTGGGCGCAGATTAAAAGTTAATACTGACAGTTATGTGTAGTTACTGTCAGTGCTGCAGGCGCGGTCTGCTGGGCCGAAATTAAACTTGTAGCCTGTAATGATTTCATGGCTTTCCAAAACACCATCGTTGGCCACTGACACTCATTTACTACAGGGACTCCTGCAGGTATGTGATTTTAATGGCACCATTAGTCACTGTTGTCAACTGGTTCAACGGCAAATACATACTTGTCCCAAACAGGTAAACATAGACTTTCATCAGTTTTTCTTTTTAAAGTTTTTAAATTAAAGTCAAAACCCCACATTGGCTGTACCTTTTTATACAAATTATCAGCTGTATCATCAGCAGCGGTACTCTGATCTGTATCTGTAGAGAGCTGTTGGGTTTGCCTTAATTTGTCCGTAATGAAATCAGGGATTGGCTTTCCTGTGTCTTGCACGTTTATGAGGTCATAAGCGGTTATCTTCCCTCCCAGCACAATTATTGTCATGAATCATCACGCATCCCTTAATCACATCAGCGATTACATTTTTTTATTAGTCCATGAATGCCGCAGCCTTGGGGAAACATTTTAATCAATGACAACCAAACAAAATCCTCATTAGCATGAGTGTCCTCGGCCACCATCTCCACCTCTATTAGAACCTCCGCTCCACCGCAGTCCGTGAGGAGGAAACACGGTCATTATCGTAAAGGGAGAATTTTTCTAAAGGCAAATACACACATGCCTAATACTTCCTATTCCCACACACATACACACACAGGCCATCACTCAGCCTAACACTCTCCTGGACTCTGAAGTAGACTCCTAGTCAGAAGATGGAGGGGGTTCGGAGAGTGTAGATAGGTGCAGATCTCCAGCACACCAGAGATAGATGCGTGCTGGGCTGAACAAAACCCACCATGCCATTCATCATTCCAGGCGCAGGTTGCAAATAATTACTGCTCTCACTCGCGCCCATTTTAATAGGGTAATAGATATTTCTGAAGCATGCTCCTTTGCTATTTGTCCGCTTGCCTTTCTGCATTTCCAATATGTGAAAGCAGTATAATCGGATTTCAGACATGATTAGTGGAAGCTCTGCGACAGCTCCCCAGATGTTAGAATGGGGGAAGTGTGGGATATGGGTCACGCTATAAGGTGACAAAGTGGTAATTACTTTCTGTGTTTGCATAGGGCACTTAGTAGTATATTGTAGGACTTGACTACCTACAACCAATCAACACTCAACTAATTACAGGCAACAGTAGGGACAATACTTCAAGGGACGTGACAGCTCCGATGAAATTCCAGCTATCATTCATTGACTTTGACGGATTTTACATGTTGTTTTTCTGTTTTCCTTCCTGCCTCGTTTTGTTCAAGGTTATTTTAACTTTCTCTGGCACTACTTCAGTCTCCTCAGTCTCTGGAGCAGCATAGGCAATTTGAGCCATCTGTGTGTTTAGTGTCTGGCTTGCAGGTACCATCCTCCTTTGTTTCAAATCTCATTCATTACAGCCGAGGGAGGATGGCAGATCCATTATGGAAGCTGGTCTGTCTGTGTGGGTGCATTTTATCAGGACATAAGAAGAGGTTTGCCAGCACTGGCGGTGTGTGGCTGCTGCAGTAGCCACACCAAAGCATTTCAAGGCATATTGTCACATGTTTTACTGTAGATATTTTAAGCTACAAAGAAAGTCATATAAAATGGATTGTTTGTTTGAACACACATTTTGAATACGTATTAAATGACATTTGGAGGAGCTTATTAGTTTATCAGGAACTGGTTTCCTGTTTCCTTTAATCACCACATCAATTTCCTTTGGTATAACCAAAAAGTATGGGTCATCAGTCGGCCTACATTACCATTATTTGCCATGGGCTGCTGTTGATTGTAGCTTAATGGTTACATGATCAGGATTAAGTCTTTCAATCTCACAGGTTAAACATAATAACAATACTAAGAGTCTGCAGCAATGCAAGTAGTTATATGAGGCTGTACTTAGGCACAGCAGTGCTAACATACTCACAGTGACAATGCTAACGTGCTGATGTTCACCATGTCCACCATGTTTACATGCTAATTAGCTAACAAGAATTACATGAAATGCCATTAGTTTTGCAACCTGATTATGGTGCTAGATAAAACGTTAAGGAATCATCAAAGTAAAAACAATTCATACTGAGCTGGACATGAATTTGTGTACCTTATTTTACGGTAATTCATTCAATATTGTCAAGACATTCCATGCAATGTTGGTGCTTGAGGAAAATGTAATCAACCTTAGTGGCCAGGTGTGCTTATGCATAAAGGGAATTTGACTGTGGTTTACAGTAGCTTCTAGTACTTGCATATATCACTCAAAACAAAAAAGTTCATAAGATATTTTTAGTCTGTGGACGACTGACCAAATGACCAACCAATCATAGAGCCATGCCACTTACTGCATGGAAGCAGCTGGATTTTCACGATATCACCATATCACACTGTCGGGACTGAAGCGTCAGTTATACTAGCGCTTCCAAAAGTGCATGCAGAAATCGTGACATCACGGGACTGCCGTGAGTATTTATACTCGCGCGTGGTGGTTTACAAGAGAGACTTGCAGTCAGTCGGCGAGTCCTGGCATCCGGTTTCCCAGAAGCTCCTTCAGGCTTCCTGTCTCCGGTTTGTCGGGCGCCGCTGAAAAAAACAGACTGGTGCGCACCCTCTGCTCGCGCGCTGAAAATCGAACGCGCCGGCCGGAAATTATGTGATTTTGATGTCACGAATGCGCGCGCCACCTCCAACGCGTCAGGCATAAATGAGCCATAAGTAATCAGTTGTGTCCAGACAAACAGTGGTTTGGACCAATCGGCTTCCTGTAAAGAGCTACTGGCAGATACAGGCGTGGTTTAGGTATGTGTGATGATATGGAGAGGCAAAGTTGCTTTGAAGTTAGCCCGTGATAGACAGATGGTTCAATCACTTGCCAATTATTTTTTTGGAATGCCTGCCCCTTTCCATACAGTTTCCAAGTTCTGGGCTACACATCAGGTTACCATGCTGCTAGCATGGCGAAAAATGAATGTACTCAATTTTTTCTATAAAGACATGCTCACTACCCAGCTCTTGAACTAAATCATTCACTTTTCACAGGTCCAGCAAGTTGCTGCCCCTCCAGTCATGTCCAAGGATTTGAGGGAAATAGCGTTTCCATCACGAAACACGGACAGCCAACTCAAACGCATGAAGAGAGACTGGGTCATCCCCCCAATCAATGTCCCAGAGAACTCACGAGGCCCATTCCCACAAGAGCTTGTCCGGGTAATGTAGCTTACACACACACACACACGAGCGCACACACACACACACACACACACACACACACACACACACACACACACACACACACACACACACACACACACACACACACACACACACACACACACACACACACACACACACACACACACACACACACACACACACAAAGAAAAAGCCTTTTGCTTGATATGACAACCTTGTAGGTTCCCGTTCCCCTAAGCTCCCACTCAGAGGGTCACAGACATGAGACTTACGCCTTCAACAAAATGCTTTATATTTACATCACTTTGCTGTAAGACCAAGGTCAAAGCTCTTTTTTCCCGCTGTATTAGCCTATTTATCTTTTGTTTCTAGGGGCGATAGGTACTAATGTAACCTGGCATTATTTAGATGCAAAGAGAAATCTGAAATTGAATGGTTCAAGGACGTGTATTGCCAAATCCTTTCTCTGGTCAGGGCTTGGTGTTTATGGCTAACAAAGGACAAGCAGCACTCAGGACAGTTAAGAAGTAGATCCTTTTTCAGCATATTAAGCTGACTTCCTAACAGAGTTTTAAGTCCTGTACATGCTATTTGTATGTATTATATTTAATCCGGCCATATTAGAAGGGATGTTTCTGGGCTTTAATGGAGGATATCAGTATGAGGAAATACTCTGTTTGCTCAGCATGGATCCAGGGTGTAGGCACAGTGGGCCTCAGCTTACATGGCACACAGAACAGCCCAGCCAAGACAGAACGTCAGCACTACGCAGACACACACACTCTTTATATGCACTCGTTTACATAAACTGCAACCTGTCATTAAACTAATACTGTGATTTGTGCTGAAATAAACATCACACGTACATAAACGTAAACTTACAGTACAGAAATCACCAATTTAAGAGATCTTTTCAAAAAAAATGTATCAATGTAAAAAGAGAAATATCAGTTGATATATTGTTATTAGATATGATATAAGCCTCAAAAATCCATTAGCCAAGGTGTTGTTATTTGTAGCTTTCATTAATAAATCTTTACACCCACAGATCCGGTCAGACCACGACAAAAACCGGTCCCTCAGATACAGTGTGACAGGCCCTGGCGCTGACCAGCCACCCAATGGCATCTTCATCATCGACCCGATCTCTGGAGAGCTTTCTGTCAACAAGCCCCTGGATCGAGAGCACATCTCCAACTTCCATGTACGTCAGACTCAATAATAACAAAATACTCTTTAATGAAATACTTATAATTAGCAAATGGTGTTTCCAGCCTGCTTTATCAAGATAAATGTGTTCTTTCTGGCCGTGCTGCACATTCCTGCCTGCTGGCATGTGCTCAAGGGTCAGTCTCCTCAGACCCAATAAAGACTGGGTCTCCGAGGAAATCTGACTTATCCGTCTGAGAATGTAAAGGATTTAACGCGATGTTTTTGAGTGAATTGAGTGTGTGTGTGTGTGTGTGTGTGTGTGTGTGTGTGTGTGTGTGTGTGTGTGTGTGTGTGTGTGTGTGTGTGTGTGTGTGTGTGTGTGTGTGTGTGTGTGTGTGTGTGTGTGGTAGGTAGATACATTATGATAACCTCCATCTCCTTCAGAGCTGCTTTATTCATTAGTGGTTCTCCCATTACTTTGCAATGGTCTTTACATTAAATAGCTTAGTTTTTATTGATTTTCAAGCATGTGCTTTAAGACAGAAGCAAGGATGTAATTAAAATGAAAAGATAGACTTCACTGCCTTCAGAGTCTATCTTTAAAAGGTCACGGAATACTTTAACAACAAAAAACCTTCACATATGTCCATACTTTGGTTTAAACTGTATGTGAACTGTAAACTGTAGAGTAATACAGGAGCAACTTAGTATTTATTTAGTTTTCACTGATGTATGGGTTTGCCCATTTCCCCCTATGTCCTGTAATTTTTACTCTGCTCTAATTCTACTGTATGCACGATGTAGCATACAATACTAGTAAGGTCAGGTAGTTATCCAAAGGAATATGATGTATATTGTTCTTAGCCTGTAGATTTTTTAATACATATTGTAGTACCTGTATTTGTTTAGATCATAAATGGGTGGAATCACAATATACAGTAGATGGATCAGTGAATCGAAATCCTGTGTAAGGCACCAACCTTGCAGTTGTGTGTATGCACGAAAGATGCACTTGAAGTGCAAAAACAATGCAGCAGAATCTGTTTCAGGAGAAAACCATAAAACCGCAGCTGAAATGCTTGCGTTGTTGTTGACTCTGTGTCAGGTATCTGACCAGATTTAATACTTTGTTTCTCTTTTGCCTTGCATATGCTAGAGCTTGCCGTGGGATGCATTCAATCTCTACAAAAATCTAATTCCTCTCTTGATCATGCTGGTCTGAATAAAGAGGATTTTCTAAAACCGTTTGCTCTTCTACGTACAGAAAATCGATTTCTAGTGCTGGTTAGTGGGGTTAATTGTCACAGAGGTTGAATGGGTGACATTGCGCGAGTAGTTTCTCCCAATATATTGTTTGTACAGTTGAGAATCATCCGTGTTTGAACAGTTCTACAGTCCAGATGTGTTTGTGTTTCCTCCAGCTGAGAGCTCATGCAGTGGACCTGAACGGCAACCAGGTAGAAAACCCTATTGACATTGTGATCAATGTGATCGACATGAACGACAACAGACCCGAGTTCACTCATCAGATCTGGAACGGCACTGTTCCAGAGGGTTCCAAGCCAGGTAATATACCACATAAAGAGCACAGCATCACACTGTGATGAGCAACCGATTGGCTGTAGTCTGAGCCTTCGGCTTCACATGCTGCCGCCATGTTAGCAGATCAAACAGCATTGATGGCATTCCTGGGGTGGCCACTTTGTTAACTTTTCTTCTGCTGCATTAAAGCGTTTGGGGGTATTTAAAGATCATGAGAAAGAACATTGGATTTCTATATTACAAAGCACTAAATCTAGTGTTCGATTGTGGCACTATTCACTCAACTTCTAATGTATTTTGATTGTCAATAAAAAATTAAATAAATAAGAGGGATGACATAAAAGAACTTGCATCTTGTCCATGTCTTTCTATCCTGTAGGAACATTTGTTATGACAGTGACTTCTGTTGACAAAGATGATCCCAAAACAGCTAATGGGATGCTGCGCTACAAAATCCTGTCTCAGAATCCAGAGAGTCCGACCTCCAATATGTTCACCATCAACAATAAAACAGGAGGCATCATTACGGTGGCAGCAGGCCTGGACAGAGAGGTGCTGAATACGTCTTCTTTCTTTCCTTCTTTTATTCTTTCTCTTCTTCTCTTCTTGTTCATCGGTTTATGGCTTAGCTTTCCCTTGATTTCATACACCTTAATGTTGTTGCCATTATACCAATTTAAGTGAGATGTTAATTAGCAAGGCCACACGTTATATTAATTTCATTTCGTTTTGCATTTGCTGCCTGTTGTAGATTTACAGTGTATCAGCATATGCATTCTTCATGTTTACATAAATGAGCTAAACTTTCCCTTTTTTTAATATGATGACAAAACACAGCTGGGGTATATTTGCTAATATCCAGACTGTTTGAGAACTAATGAGCCAAAGTGAATTTTGTAGATTACCAACTAAATGAGAAGTAGAAATGGACTCGGCTGTTTCACACTTATTTACTCTTACAAGGAGGCAGTGTGCATCACTGAGCAGCTAAATGTTTCCTTTGCTTCATTTTCGCCCTCTCTGTCTTTCTCTCTTTTAAGCAGAAGCTTTACTTGCATTTTGGGCTATTTCCTGTGCTGTAAATGCCACCACTCTTTCATTTAATTGGATCACATAGCTGTTTGATAATATAAAACAAATAATATAGAAAGCTGGAGCCAGTTGGTGCAATTCTGGTGAGGGCAATCTGGCTAGGTGGCTGCTCAATCACTTCTGCCCTGGGGCCGCCGTTTTATGTCCACCAGTTGCCACCATGAAAGTAATTTGCCCGACTCTCATTACCTAGCAACTGGTCCGTCACCTGAGTGGCTTTTAATGTGGAAAAAATCATTTGTTAGCTTCACTATGGTGTACACAGCAGAGGGGCAAGTTTCATACATGCACTCGCAATCTCTCATCCCCCATAGAGAATAAATGAGATTTATATAAAAAGCCACCATTAGTCAACATAATTAAGAAGCTAGCCAGTTCAGATTTGTTTTCATTTTAGCGAAACACATTAATACTGATGTGCTAGAAGTTGCCAGCTTATTAGGGCCACTTGTAAAATCTTAATGGCTGTAGTTTGGGGCAGTATTGAACGGCATTATATTGAATGAAATAATCTTTTGTCCTCATTTACATACAAACTGACATTTCAGTGAGGAAACCCACATTCTCCAAACGTGGCTACAGAATGAATTATATTGCTCAAAGATCAAAGAATTGGGTTTTAATCCTGCTATTGCTTCTCTTCCCTCTCCTTCCAGAAAGTTCCTCAGTACACACTGATCATCCAGGCCACTGACATGGAGGGCAACCCCATGTACGGCCTCTCCAACACAGCCACTGCTGTCATCAGAGTCACTGACGTTAATGACAATCCACCAGAGTTTACTGCTGAGACGGTAAGAAACAAACTCATATCTGAAACATCAACACAGCAATCTTAGCGAAAGGGAACACATCCCAAGGACCCCTATTTCACCCCATATATGCACTCAACCGCCAGTTCGTTCTGCTCACTTACCTAGTTCTGCTTGACCAGCATTTTCCAAAGCCATACAAATATACAACTAGCCAGCCATGCGTAAAGTGTTATATCCCCCTCCAAATGTTGACACATGAAACTACTGGAATGTCTGTCGGAGTGAAAGAGGCACTTGCTGTGCACGCGAATCACTGAAATTTGTGATGCTACTGTTGTGCTATCAGGGGAGGACAGGGAATGAGATGACCATGATGACATGACAAGTTACCTTAGATGCCTATTTACCCAAGATTGGTCCTGCTGTGCTGTGTGAGGCAGTAGGAGTATTTTCTGCTGCCACAGCAGTATCACTAACAGCTCGCTGTTCTGTATGTTCATGGTTTATTCATGCAGTTTTTCGGCGAGGTGCCTGAAAACCGAGTGAATGTCATTGTGGCTAACTTGACGGTGACTGACAAGGACCAGCCCAACACGCCGGCCTGGAACGCTGTCTACAAAATTACCGGGGGCGACCCCACTGGCAGGTTTTCTGTGCCCACTGATCCTACCACTAACGAGGGCCTGGTAACAGTCGTCAAGGTAAGGCCTTCTCTTCAAACTCCACCCATGTAATCCCTTGGAGATGCATAGTAAATGTATGGCTGCTGTACTAAGAGGTTTGAGGGTGGCTGTCTCATCATTAATAACTGGCAGTTAGAATATTTGTTATGTTGCCTCCTGGTAACGATGAGAGCAAGTCCAGTTTAGTCGTTGGAAGAATAGAAGCATTTTGCAACTCGCAGGAAAACCAGTACTGATAAAATTGAAGGTCACTGCAGGTGATTTGACACATACATTACAATTATTATTTTTACATTTCATTTGTCTGACTGATTAGTATGGTGCAAGTGCTACTAGCAAATTCTCAGTTTGGATTATGACCAAACATGTAATGTGATTCCCATTTGTTTATAATTCATTCGTCCTGCATTCTGATGTGTGATCCACTCTCCATATACTCTCCCTTACTGTCCCTTCCAGCCTATTGACTATGAAATCAGTAGGACGTATGTGCTGACAGTGGAAGCGAGGAACGAGGTTCCCCTGGCCAGAGGCATCCACTCTCCTCGCCAGTCCACCGCCACTGTCTCCATCAGAGTGATAGATGTCAACGAGAGTCCCTACTTCGAGCCCAACCCCAAACTCATTAAACTGGAGGAGGGAATGATGCCTGAGTCAACACTGACCACCTTCACTGCACAGGACCCTGATCGCTTCATGCAGCAAAGCATCAGGTAGATTCTTACAGTAAAAAGGAAAGAGGAGGAGGTTAAGTACACACCTTCAACGAATCAAGTCCACTTCATATCTTCATTTCCTAGAATGGTTGTTGCCCCTTAAAAATCCAGTTTTTAAATTATGTTCTATCACACATTTTGCTGAAATAATTGGCAACAGCAGCAGTGAAGATGCTGGTAGGTGTATCACCAACTATACAGTACTCTGAAGTGTGAAACCAGAGTAACGTGGTAGGTGAAGATGACTTTCTGCATCGTTCCTGCTCAAATAACACTATTCAGCCAGCATCTTATTCGTGTTGAACAAGCCCCATTTCTTCTGTTCATCATCAAAAGCCTTGCCTCGCAGGTGCTTGGTCGTGGTCGTGAGTTGATCAGCCTGAAAACAAACCATGGGAAATAAGCTAGTTTTGTAATTCCTCGGTTTGTCCTACAAATTAGTCTGAGCTGCTGATAACAACAAGCCAGTTTGGTCTCCCCTGTGAGGCTGTTCTCAAAACTTAGAATAATTATGTAAAATACATGACATCTGAAATAGTTATTTTGTGTAAACAAATAAAAACAAAAGCAAAACTGTAAATTGAGACTAAATTCACCAGCAAGATTTCTTTCTGCAGAAACAAAATTGAACCATTTTAAAGTTTTTCACTACTTTACTCGCTGATAACTTAAGTGAATACTATTATAGGATTATAAATCACTGTGTAAACCTCTTTTTCTTTTCTCAGATACTCCAAACTCTCAGATCCAGCCAACTGGCTAAGGATTGACCCGAACACCGGTCGTGTCACAACGATTGCCATTTTGGACCGAGAGTCGCCCTTTGTGAAGAACAGTTTGTACAATGCAACATTCATGGCTTCTGACAATGGTATGTAACCATTCAAGTGGTACTGCACTTGCCAAAAATATCTTGTTGAGCTCCTGTGATGCACCGGCTACATGGTCTAGATGCTTTAGCCAGTGTGTTACACAAGCACTCTATTCCAGGCCATTATTGTTAGAGCATTCAGGAGGAGATAATGCTGCCTTTTCAAAAGAAAGCCGAGCGGATGTCTAATGTGGCCTACCTCTCAAAGGTCAATCTTCCACCTAGCATCACTTTGACTTCCACTGTGATGTTTTTTTCACTTGAAGCCAGTCCACAAACGTACCATATCTGTTGAGAAAAAAAAAAAAAAAAAATACAACCTCTCAGCCACAAAGACATTATCCATGCTTGAAGGTCAGCATTATACCAGGCACTTGGCATGTCAGGAATGCTGACCACCTTAGTTGAAGGTTAATGTGTTAGTAATCCCAGAACCATCCAGCATGTGGATGGATTCACCTCTTCCCTGGACTGGCGGGATTTACCTCTGTTCAGGTTTACCCTGTTCTGTGGAGCATAGCTTAGGCCAATAGGCTTAACAACTCTACCAATAAAGAGGTTTCTCAGCATTAATGGGTCAGGATTGGATGACTAGCTCCTTTGAGCGTGGCCTGAATGGTAAAAAAAGCCTCTTAGCTGAGTGAATACATAGAGGAGCCTGAGAGGAGCGACAGTGGGCTCTGTTTGTCTGCTTTAGTATTCCCATCCCGTGTCCTTCGTCAGGAAGACGCTCTTCACACACACACACACACACACACACACACACACACACACACCAAATAATGTTCTGATATCTCTGTCTTTCGGTCTGCCCCCTCACTTGAGATTACGTTCCCAGATCAGTATGCAGTTTGGATAAGTCTTCTTCCAGTAGAGTAAATAACTGTTTAGAGTGTCATATTATAGCTTGATATCCAGAGAATAAACTCCATACTTTACTTTTTCTCTGTCGACTGCATAATGACTGCAAAATGAGAGCTGCCACATTTTATGGCCCATGCAGGTGTACCTCCAGCAAGTGGCACAGGTACTCTCCAGATCTACCTGCTGGATATCAACGACAACGCTCCCAAGGTGTTCCCTCAGGAGACAGAGATATGTGAAAAGCCAGAGCCAAATGCCATCAACATCACTGCACTCGATGGAGACCTGAACCCCAATGCTGGGCCGTTTGCCTTTGAGTTAGCCCACCGGCCCTCTGATGTTAGGAGAAACTGGACCATCACGAGAGTCAGTGGTAAGACACAGAAGACACTATTATATACTAATCTTCATTTGGTGTTGATTCAGCTATTTGTACTGGAAAATGAAAGAAGAGAATATGCAATATCCCTTTTCAGCATTTTTCAGTTAGTCTCATTTAATTATTAGAAAGGAAACTGTAGAAGATGTAACAATATAGATATAACAATTAGCAGTCTGTTGTTTAGTAATTAAAGCTTGAAACCTTGATCTGTGATTCTTCTGAACAACACTTTGAAAAACGTGTAAATAGCACACTGCAGAGGGGTCAGGTAGAGCGGGGAGAGACAATGTAAAATTATATTAACATCATAATGCACACATTAATTGTTTATGCTAATTTGAAATAAAAACATGAGTGGTAGGAACTCATTTGTTGGGTGTTTAGCTATTAGATAGTGTGAGTTGAAAAGCAGCGAATATATCTTAATAGGATAATGGCATTTGGATTATTGCAGCTGGGAATTTAGCCTAAGCAGCATTATCAAAAAGGTATTCAGTAGATTTATAAGCTCCAAATCTAAATCCCAACCATGTTTTGGATTAGATATGCCGATGCAACTTCCAGGTAGGAATTTATGCTGCATATTTGTGGTAATAGGAGTGTAATCGTACTGTGAACACAGCCTATACAAACGACTATTCATAGTTTTTATTTAATCCCCTCTGAAAGACTCCTGTGCTAAAGAAACATGATGTTACTTTAATTTGTATACACTTTGAGTAACTTAATCTCTTGTCTCACTACTGTGTCTACTAATGTGTTTGCTCTGACAAGGAGCCATCGTGGTTCACTCACTCACGCTTTCTGTCTTTTGTCCTCTTCATCTCTCAGGTGACTATGCTCAGGTGAGCCTGAAGATTGGCTTCCTTGAAAGCGGAATCTATGAGCTCCCCATCATAATCACAGACTCAGGCAACCTGCCCATGTCCAACACCTCCTATCTGCGGATTAAAGTGTGCCAGTGCGACATCAATGGAGACTGCACTGACCAGCAACACATCATGGCTGCCGGTCTGGGCACCGGTGCCATCATATCCATCCTCCTCTGCATCATCATCCTCCTCAGTGAGTGTCTCAGTGCCTCTCTCAAACCACACATCACACAAACACACACAGGGATTATAAAGACAGCTAAACGTTATCTGAGATATATCTCTAGATTACTGTAGGATTACCAAAAATATAGCCTTGATCAGGCCCCCATCCAAGCTCTAAAACATTGGATCCGATTACATTTGTCTGAAACACGTTAAGTTATTATGTTTTGTAATATGAGCTCCCTCTCTCTGTCTGTCCATCAGTTCTCGTGCTGATGTTTGTTGTGTGGATGAAGCGCCGCGATAAAGAGCGTCAGGCCAAGCAGCTCCTCATCGACCCAGAGGACGATGTGAGAGACAACATTCTCAAGTATGACGAGGAAGGTGGAGGAGAGGAGGATCAGGTAAGAATGACGTAGCAAACACAGTGTGTAGACTATAACAATTACGTTGTTATTTAAAAAAAACAAACAACAAAAATGTTTTTCTCAATCTGCTTCTTGTGTCCTATGTTACCACCGTTTTTGTTTTAAAGTTTAGGATATTTTAATTAGTTTTGAGAGAAAAAACTCAGTCTGCGCTGCTTTGTCTCTGCTCTTCTCTTTGGTTTGGACACATACGTCTAAGCACCAATTGGGATTTAGCAGCTCATTTTTATATTTTGCGTAAGTAACAGAAAATATTGTTTTCTATTCAGCAGAGACATTTAGTACTAGTATAGAAAAATGTCTTAGCCCTATGTACCATGAAGCTGTGCAGTGTTTTTGAAAGGGCGAGTGTGTGGTCTGCGTTAGGGAGAAACATTGAGGTCACTTTCACAGTATGCAGCAGAGTAGCAGTTTCTGTATAACTGAAGCAGTAGAAGGACAACGGGTACCACCTAGACTCTTTCTGCAAGCATACATGCACTTAAAATGCATTCTTTCTCGCGTTAGACCTGCTTTTCATGCTGCTCCAAGATACACTTCGCAGTCACAATGAGGAGTAAGACAGTCCCTGGAAAAATAACCCCTTTTCTTAAAAAAGGAGCTGTATATCGAGATCAGAAATCAGTAAGACAAACACATTTTGATCTAATCGGTTCTGGAAATATTGGAACTGGTTGCTCAACTGGAACTGGTTCCCGCTTCACACAAACACGCACAATAGAAATGCAGTGCCACAGGCATCAATAAAGTCACATCTCTTTATCCCCCTGCGCTGATCGGACACGCACAGGCACAAACTCAATTGTCCTAATGACCCATTGTTAGCAGTAAGAGAATCATTTTTAAAAAAAAAGGCAATAATATACCAAATTGGTTATTTTCTTGCTGCTTGCTGAAGTGCTCCAGTGGCTTAGGTATAGCAGCAGATATGAGCAGGAGACCCCGGTCTGACCAAGCACAGTGCCAAATTAGCCTCGGAGACATGCAATTGGTAAGCTGATGTCATTTGGAGATAAACATCTGCTGTGGCACAATAATGAAGCTCTGTCTAAGGTAACAATATGACTGGAAAGCCATTACACATCAGCTAGTGATTAGGCAGGAGAGAGTGGACCCACTTCTGTATTTCACACACAAAATGGTCAACCTTGTGGACCAGAACATGTTGAAAAGGAAACTGTTGGATGATATAACACCCCTCAAAGGCAAACAAGCGGGTGCAGCAATTTATTGAGGGAAAACAAGCTTCCATTTTGAGTGGCGCCGAGGAGGGCAGGGTGCCAGGAGAAAATGGTCTTGTCTGCGGAATTGGGAGAGTCAGTATTTGGTAAAAAATGGCCCTGACTTTCCCAGCGATGTGGTCTTTATAATGCCCACCTCTGTTCTCCCTATCTCCCGCTGGGGAGGAAATTGAAGTGTCAGACCATTGGGTGCTCTCAGAGTATATGATTGTAGTCGCTGCTGCCATTGCCCTGGCTTGTATTGGTTTGTGAAGCACTCATTTCATCAAAGGCAGACAGCTGATCAGGCCGCGTTTCCAGGACATGGAAAAAAATAATGCTGAAATAATAGCAAATCAAGTCGTGCACAGGTTCGCAGGTAAAAAAAAACAAAATGGGAGAAAGGAATGAGTCATCTGCTTCTTCAAATGATTTGATGCACACTTTAGAGGCATGCTTTGAAAAGTATTATGATTTGTTTTTCAGCCCTATGCAGTAGGTGAAACAAAACAAATCAGACCTGTTTATGCAGATGGTATAAGTGCCTCATGTTTTTGTCACCAGAGACAAGACAAGTTTAACATGCAAGAGGAACTGTAACATCTCTAATATTATCTCAAGATAATTCTGGTTTATCGCAACTTGGGGCTTATTTTTGCACTTCTGGCCATTATTTAAATTATGGTTACATTATAGAAAAAGGAGGAAATGGATATGAAATGGGATCAGGGCGACACTGCCACTACTAAGGCAACAGGGTGAGAAACATTACTGGTCAGATGTAAGGGAATAGTTAGGCAATTTGAGAAACAGACTTGTTCGCCTTCTTGCCGAGAGTTAGATGAGAAGATAGATACAATTATCATGTCTGTAAATTAAATATGAAGCTTAACTTAGCATAAAGTCTAGAAAAAGGGGGAAACAGCTCGCCTTGCTTTGTCCAAAAGTTACAAAATCTGTCTACGAGCACAGCTGTTTCCAGTTTTTGTGCTAAGCTGATCTGCTGTTGGCTCCAGCCTTATATTGAAATGGCAGACATGGGAGCAGTAGAAAACGTATCATGTAAGTCTCTGCAAGAAAGCACATTTCCCAAAATGTCAAACAAAGACATGTTGTCAACAAGCCAGCACTGTAGCCACATTATCTATACCACTTTATTTGGAAGTGAAGCCAAAAGTGAGCACACCCAAAATATTGGAAATAATCCATCATTGCACGGGAAACCGGCGTGTGCTCACAACTACGCTACGTACCAAAGGTCAGACTTGCACCTGAAAGTCCCTCTATAAACTGCGATGGATCCTGTTCCTGATTCTTCCCGTTTCATCCTGTTTCTTGCCCCATTGGAATTATTTTTAGTGATGTTGCTGCTTTCCCAGATTCCAGAATTGAGTAAATGTGTGTACAATGTTACTATTACCAGTAGGAATAATGGCTCAGCTTTGTCTCACGACAGATTACGTGTGTAAGGTTTAGCCTTGCTCAGCCTCCCATGTTTGAATGTGGGTCATGCGGGCCAAGGGGCAGCCATTTCTTCGGGCCAGTGTCATGTGAGGAGTCAATTCCCCGAAGGGAGCTGGTTTGTCATTAGACCTTGCTGCTGACTTCAGCCATTATACGTCTCTGTTGCAATTCCTGTCTTTGGCTCCTGACCCCTCCGGTGTGCCACCTTAGAGAAGGTCAAACAGGAGTCTGACTGAAAATGGACCAACGATGATGGATGGCGATATTGCGCGATGTGTGATGACCATTGTTCTCCTCCAGCTAGCCTCGGGGTTTATTGTCATTCCCCATGAAATCAAATTACACATGGATAATCAACGTGTTTGTTTTAGATTGGAGATGATACATATTAGTGTGGAAATGAGTAGGTCTTTGTCAAGTGCCCGCATGCTTCGCTGTGTTTGTATATCTGGGTTGTTTGTGCATCATCACAGGGTTTATATTTATTCTCATGTTTATTTTTACATTGGAGCGTCTGCCACCTTCTTTTTTTTTTCTTCCTGGGAGTGTACAAGTGTGTGTGTAGGTACATGTGCAACTGAGCAAAGACAATTTTGAAGGGGGATATTAGAGATGGATGGATTACTGAAAATCTTCTAAAGAGGGACAATCCATCATGCACGCTTATTAGGCACACACCCTGATTCTCAAATGGCATTTTTTTCTATCATATCTGCTGTCACCGTGATACCATCCAGTCATTCAGCTCAGCTATGCTCTTCACCGCAGCCTCTCTCTCTCTCCTGACTCCTTTTCTCTCTTCACTCTCTTTCTCCTCCTTCTCCTCCGCCTGCCCATGACTTTGCACAAACTGCGAGCCATTCAGGTTGCCTTGGTAATGTTAATAGGATTAGCAATGGCTTATGCATATCCGCCATCCCGTGTCTGGGCATTGATTAGAGCAAAACAGTCGCCTGCACATCCTTCCTGCAGCACACCGCTCAAGTACAAACACTCTAGCAGCGTATGATGTGGTCCTCAGCGTGGACCCCCTCCGTGCCGGCTCTTTTAATGTGTCAGATTGTCCCTGGGCTTGTGCTTCACAGACAAGAAGATTTAAAGTTTCCCTTGTGTACTCTCAACTCTTCCCGCTGCATTCTAACTTTAAAATCTTCTCCTTCGCTCAGTTGAACTTATTCTCCTCTGTGCAGCTCAATGTGTGTTTACCTATTAAGATAATCACACGGCGTTTGGGGTCTCGTCACGGCGCTTAGCTAACCCCCATCTGTCTATGTGTTCCCCAGGATTACGACCTTAGTCAGCTCCAGCAGCCGGACACGATAGAGCCTGATGCCATCAAGCCGGTGGGGATCCGTCGTCTAGACGAGAGACCCCTCCACCCTGAGCCTCAGTACCCCATGAGGTCAGCAGCACCCCACCCTGGAGACATCGGAGACTTCATCAATGAGGTAAAAGCACCATCCAGCATACAGAGTTATTGAAAACTCAGATTGTTTTGTTGTATGTGAAATCAAATCCCAGGAAAATAGCTGAAGTGAAAGGATTAGTGGCGTTGCAAAGCTTGAATTTCATTTTCAAGCTGAATGACTTTCTTATAATAAACTTGTGTCTAATAAACAAATTTGGTTTATATGACTCCGTATCAAGCAGTTATGCACTGCCTTGTAGTGGGAGAAAAATTGAATCAATTATTATATGAATTGTTTTCATCTTTTCCCTTTAGAAAGCTGAAACTTTTCTCATCACACATATCCACTCAGATACACATAAAGCCCAAAAAGTACATGATGCTAACTCACTTAGATATAATTGTTTTTCTCCTCACTTTCCACCAAAGTAGAGTTATAGATATGTCAGCATAGAAATAGGAGATGAGAGAAGCAATGCATTGGCTTTCTATCTATCGGAGTGCACTGTTCAGGGTGCTCTCGTTTGCCTGAGGCCGTCATTGACTCCAGCATGAAGGGAGAATGTAAAATGAAAAGAGCAGTCATGTATTTTTCACCAGCTCCAACACGCACGAGTTTCACAGCATTACAAATGGAGTTTTCGCTTAGTTTTTGGATTGCGCCTATGTTTTTAGATTAGAACTTGCTCTTTCAGCTCTGCTCCCCGAACATCTATCTCTCAGATCCTTTTACCCAGGCACCACTCATTTTCACTCTCGCCGTGTGTCACGAATACACATAATACATGTGTCGTAACGCCCGATATTGAGTTGAAATTCAATATTTTGCACTGCTCAATAAGTTACAGTTTGACAATGCACACAATGCAGACTTTTTTTTTTTTTTAATCAGACCTTTGAGACATTACAAGTCTGAGTATCCTGACCCAGGAAACGCTCACTGCAACCAGGCAAACGTTGATCTGTTTTTAGTCCCAGATTTGACTGTCGCTAAAGCTCAGTCATGGTAGCTCCAGCGCTCACATGGAGCTGGAATCTGACCTAACTGATAAGGGCTAGCCGCCAGAGGAGCAGGGAGACAGAGAGGGGAGAGGGGGTCTGATCCCCATCCTGCAATGTGCACACGCCCCAGGTGCTTGTGGCTCTTAATTAAATTTAAGGGACAAAAAAAATTAGGCAGAGGTTTAGCATAAGGACTTTAACCTCAACACCGGACAAACAAAGGTCTATCAGTCAGCTCCTGGTCTGTTCCCACAAAAGAGGGGGGGGGGGGGGGGGGTCTCTTAATAGAAATACCAGTGGGTTTTAATACACATCGCTCTTGTTATCTGTAGGACAGAGTGACTCTGGAAATTGAGGACAGTTCACCATTTCGCTGAGAATTCTGATTATCTCCAGCACAGCGGATGACTCCGTTATTATAAAATTAGGCTGAGTTCTGTGATTGACTAACCTTATGAAACTGCCAGTGGGTTTTTGGATGTAGATAAAGGGGGCTATAACCAGCAGAGCGATTATGGTTGTAATTGTAATGAACGATCCATCTGTCATATTTCCCACCAAATTATCAGCACCACAGCCCTGAGCAAATACTTAACAAAAGCTAACAAGTGGAAAATAATCACTAAGTGCCCAGGCACTTTAATTCACTCCATGTTTTTATTTGAGAGCATTTCAGCGCTATAATGGCAACAGAGAGGAAACTATAAATCTTTGACAAGTTCCCAAAGAGCTGAGGTCTTGTTTTTTTGTCTGCGTTATGCTGCTCCACTTCTGTTAATTCATTTATTATGTGTTGGGTTACCTCACTTGTGGCGATAAGAGAGAGAAACCAGGCTCAGATCCAAAGTCGTTCATGGCCAAAGCAACTCAACTCCTAGATTAGCAATCCATCAAGTTTCCTGAGTCCTGTTAGGGAATGGGGCTGGAAATCAATAACAATCCATAAAGACCTCTCATGACGCTGTGAGGAATTCTGGGATTGTCGCAGACAATCTGTAGAATAGAACCAACCCCACCAGTATCACGGGCCACACACACACACACACACACACACACACACACACACACACACACACACACACACACACACACACACACACACACACACACACACACACACACACACACCTCATCCCTGGCCCCAGTTGAGCTCAGTGCTTACTGCTAACTGTTTAGGCAGGACTCAGATAAATATGATTTTAAAGATGTTGCTATCTGGATTAAAAGACAAAGTATCAGTGCTGGAGTTGTACTGCCGCTCTTAAAGAGAGAGGAAGGGGGCTTGCACAGGGGCCGGAGGGGGAAGGGGAGATGATTCCAGTCATCTGAGGCTGCTGGACATGCTCAATCTTGGCTTTTGATCAAGCAGCAGATAATCCGACATCCCCGAAACATCAGGAGAGTCCCAACCCAAACACAGAGGAAACTCACAGGAACACTAGAGCCTGATTAATCAGATTTCCTGAACAAGTGGAGGTAGAACCACTGACTGGTTTGAGGATAGATTAGTCTGTTTGTGTGCAGCAGTAGGGGGGAGGGAGTTGTGTCGATGTGGCTCACTCCTTATTGCAGACAGTGTTGCTGTGCAGACGTGGCTTAATCTTCTCATCTAACCACGGTTTTATTTCCTTCTGTACAGGGACTTAAGGCAGCAGACAACGACCCCACCGCTCCTCCCTACGACTCCCTGCTCGTGTTCGACTACGAGGGCAGCGGCTCCACAGCTGGCTCCCTAAGCTCCCTCAACTCCTCCAGCAGCGGGGGCGACCAGGACTACGATTACCTCAACGACTGGGGCCCTCGCTTTAGAAAACTGGCAGACATGTACGGTGGAAGTGATGACTAGGACACACAGCCACTCCGTGAAAGATGAAAAAAAGGATGACAAAAACATGAAGAAAAGGAAAGAGTTCCTGTTGATGGACATGGACAGCTTCTGATATTCCCTAAGAGAGTGACGGAACTGTGACAGAAAAGAAACAAAAAAATAAACACTGATTCAGAATTTTTTTCAAAAACAACCAACCTAGGCTTATTGTTGTAGTCTACGCATACATATGCTTGTTGAAAGCTTAGGCATAGGCTGTGGTCCAGTTATGGAGGTTGTGGGAGGGAACACTGGTGGACTGTCGCCACTTGGATTGTTGGTATTGAATGCGCTCAGTTACACTTGAATTTCACAGTACAGAAGCACTGGGATATAATGTGCCTTTTTGTACATTTTTTTGGATCTAAATGATTAGTTTTATGTTCAAGGCTTTAATGGTACTGACTTTTGGAGTGATTTCAAAAAAGGATGTTACACTCTGGTATGCTTCTACATGCTTTTTTTCTTTGGTTACACAACGCTCCTGTTTGTTGAAGATTATTTAAATAAACTACAAAGACGAAGAAATGAAGGATCATCTGTTAGCTTGGATGGAAAGAAAAACAATTAAGAACAGCACTGTACAGTACGCTAGACTTCTAGACTTTTTCACTAAAAAAATTAAAAGTATGCAGCTGGTTGCAAATAAAGGGAGTTATGAATCATACATTTGTAGCAGATTGTTTTTTTTTCTGAAGTGATGTAGTATTTTACAAAAAAAAATGGTTTTGGTCTAATCTATGTACACTTCATTTGCCTTAGTCATCATCTGATATTTTCAACTTTACTTCACTGTAAAAAGATGTGTGTACATAATGTTTTTTTTTTTCTTTATCTTTTTCTTTTGATGTAGTATATGAAGAAGTGCAAAAAGTTCCAAACCTGTAAATGTATAATTTGGACTACAAATTCAAGTTTTTTTGCATGTTTTTATCTTTTCATGACAACAAAAACAAAACTGTTGTTTCCCAAATTTATTTACAAAGTGAAAAAAATAAAAAATCTGGGTGACATTAAATGTGTAGAAGTTAAGAGAGTTTTTGTATAAAACATGGGGAAAAAAACATTGATAAAAATGGAAAAGTAGTGATCTTGTCAGCACAACTGTTGAATTTGTACCAAAAAGGGGTGGGTGGGGTGGGGTGGGATGACATGCTAGGCACTAATTACTGAATCAGCTTTAAGACTGGAAAATGTTTTGGACTTAAGCCTTGAGGATAACCATGTGTACTGGAAAACAAATTATCCATCTCTGACCCCAACCATCCAAATAAAATGCTAATTTTGGAGCTAAAAACTAAACTGCCTCTTTATTTATTTTTGTTTTTACTCAAACTCAGCATTGTTGCAGAGGCGTAATTAGATTGCGAATGGTGCAATCTATCTCAAAGGACAACAGCTTTAAACAAAAAATAGTTCATTGTGCAATGTTTTACCAGAGGGGAGAATAAATCATTTATGCCCTTATTTAATTGTTTGCAAACATTGTACGCAAGCGAAATGCTTTAGGCCAATACAATTCTTGATAATAACTTGTGTGGCTTGCAGGCTAAGAAGTAAACATTAAGCTCATTATGTAACACTATCTGTTCTGAAGCCAAGTGGAGGTCAAAAGCTTATGGAAATGCCAAATTCACCCTGCACCTGTCTGCTATCAGCCATATGTACTGTAAAGTACTGTGGGTCAGATTGGACTTGACCTCAAAATGAAGAATGCCTCCAAAAAGTGCCTCTAGGGGGTCTGCGTGTATCTGCACTCCTGGGCACTCCTGTGGCAGGATGGAGACGAGATTGATGTGCGTGCGTGCGTGCGTGCGTGCGTACGTGCGCGTACTGTATGTGGTGGTGCGGTAACGATCTGTTCAGCTGTCGTGTGTGCGGTGAATCTGGATGATGAAAGTCACAGAACGTGGGCCGTTTAGCCTTCACCTGCCCTTCTTTTGCCCTCTCTCCTCTATCACTGTGGGACTTATAATTCACAGAGGCACCTTTTGCACCCAGTTGAATGGATATGGACATGGCTTATTAATTCAACCAGATTAGACTGGAGCAAGTTTGGTTTTGTAGTCCTCACACACAAAACGCAATGCATGTCTATTAGAGAATAACCAGTGAACCGTACCTGCCTTTTGTTTTTCAGCTGGTGTAATCAGCGTCGCTGCTCGGTGTTAATCAGTTCCACGTCCTGTACCACTTTAAGAACGCCAGCCGTTTTCATACATCCTCCTGTAGTAGGAGAGGAGTTATTTATATAGAGTAGATTTCAAGTGACCTTGTCTGGTACCTATCACTTATCTCAGAGAATGCAAAGCTGTGCATTCCATTTGCCAGAAGCAACATGAAATTGTACGTCGCCCAGTCGGGTGAAATGTTAAACAACAAACTGTCTGACCTCGAGGTGTTGTTTCAACTGCAGCTGAGACAGATTTGTTTTGCCAAATCACTTCCTTTTACTTTGAGGTTTTTCAAACCAGACGGCTGGTTTGAATGCATTTCCTTTTGTTTTGTACTTTGCCAATAGAAGCGTCACACAACTTAAACCTTTAACTGTTTTCTTTGCTTTGATCTTTTGTCAGGCACAGATGTGGTTAGTGACTCAACATCTCAAAAGGGTTTCATCAAATCCTTTTTATGGCTTCGATGTGCCCAAAGAACTGTGCAGCCGAGCAGGATGGACTTTCAGAGGAAGATTTTACAACATCAGAGTAGTTAAGACATTTTGGGAAATTTGCCAGCCGGGCATTTAACGGCCATATTTGAGAATGTTTTGGATCTTTTCATCTAATTCTCAGCCAGGAAATCCCAAATGTCAAACTATCTCTTTAAATTATACACAAAAGACGGATCGTTTAAGAGTTGAAGCATAGTGCTACAGTGTACATTTGTCCAGTTAATCTTAATACTGCCAGCTCCCCATCTTAAACTCCTCTGCAGGCTCTCCCACCCTGCCGTATTGTCGTCTTGATGTTCAGATTGCTCCCACGGGTTCATCTCCACCAAGAAGTTTCATTTTTAACCCTCAGCAAGGGGAGAGAAAAAAAATTGATATTCCAGCACTGCACTTCAATTTCAAAACATGGATTATCCTCGAAGGAAAGCTGGCAATCTAAGAGAGCGCAGGACATAAAGGCAGCCGCTGCACAGCTCCTTCAATATACACACCCAAAACATACAGCTGTGTGACGACATCGAGAGAGTCTGCTCGAGTGACGCTGGAATATATTGTATGGGGAATTTAAGGACAGTGTATTTTGAGGATTATAATCAATGACATTGACTGACTGAGCGGTAATTGGAATGACTATTTTATGAGAAGCACATTTTCATCATTTATTTGCCATATGGTCCAGCACGGATGGCTGAAATAATTGCTCAAAAAAGTATCTCATTTGCACATTTTAGCTAGCTGACAAAAAAATAGCGATTATGCAGAACATTATTCACAAAGCTAATTAAGTTGGATGGGAATGACATTGATTTCATTTGCCAGTGTATGTCTTTGACATATATGAAAAACACATTTAAAAAAAAAAAAAAAAAGAACCTCAGAACACAAAATCTGAAAAATAAATGATGCATGTGCTATCATTTGCTGGCTGGCAGTGTGGGCTTGGTTGTATCCTTCTGGGTCTAGGGTGCACATTGCATTCCAGTGACTCCATATCTTTTCCCGTTAGATATTGCAATATGTGCATTGGCACATTATTGTTTTTGTTTTTATCTGAAATATTAACTGCAAATGCGAGGAGGAACTCAACTTATAACCTGAGTACTCCCAAGGTGTTCTCTTTGGAAAATGGCTGAAGATTGCTGTTCTTACAAGCACCCCAGGGCCCCTTTTATTGACTGTGAAACATTGCTTTCACCAACACCCCCTCACCATCGCAGATTTACTAGACACAGCCATCTTCAGCTCCTCAGTGTGTGTGTGTGTGTGTGTGTGTGTGTGTGCGTGTGTGTGTGTGTGTGTTTTTGTGTGTGTGTTTGTGTGTGTGTGTATGGCTGAGCAAGTGTCACAGCCACCGTGGGGGGACTGTCAGTAAACATGCAGAATACAGACTAGAATCCGATGCTAAGTTATGCTGCTCCTGACCTTTGGTGGACATCGGGAAGACGGATGCTACCCAGGCTATCGATAGAAATTTCTGGCCCGCAGCAGCAAGAGCATATTTCTTACGGTTTCCCAGTCCTTGCATGCTACCTTCGAATGAATAAGTAAGTAAGCTGGATGACAGAAAGCGCACACACAGGGCTCATGCAGTCTTCAATGTATTTGTGCATCGACCTAGTCACTTGCGCAGAATCAATCAATTTCATTTCTACGGTAAGTTTAATGTTAGATCAATTTGTTTGGATTGCTTCACCCACAGAGACTGGAAGGGACTTGTTCTCGAGTCCCAGGTCTTTTTTTGTGGTGATCACACCAACATCCAGCCTTGATCTACGGCTCCCTGTGTTCTCACTGACTGCAGGCAGATATCTCTCGAATGGCTCACCCTCTGTTTCAGCAGATATTGTTCTGCCTCTGTCCGTGATACTGATTTATCATTTTCTCATTTATCAGGCCCCACCCTGCCATCATTCTCAGTCCACGCACAGTCGTGACACTGTGAACTGGGGGAAGGGTGAGGTGGGAAGGGTGGGGCGCACTGAGACGAAAATAATGAACACTCTTTCTTTCATAAGATGCATATCGGCTGAGCATGAGATTTCAACTTGTATATGAGCGTTCAATGTCACTTTCTGCTGCCTGCGAGCGCGCGGAAGGAATTTTTCATCTCGCTGTGGTTTCTCTTGCATGAATGGTTGATGTGTTCCACAAAAGGACATGTAATCACAAACCATGCACACACATTTACAGACACCCAGGCCATCTCTCTCTTTTCTCTCTCTGTTTCTATTCCTCTGTTTCACACACACATGCACTTCTCTTCTTTATCACAACTCGAAAATGACAACAGCAAAAGACATTTACATTACGCGAAAGCAAATGGCAACTAAAGCTGCAAAGTGTAATCGATTAGTTGTCAACTATTAAATCAATCGCTAACTATTTTGATAATCGATTAATTGGTTTGCGTAATTCTTTCTGGAAAAAAAAAAGAAGGAAATATTCTGATTCCAGCTTCTTAAATGCGACTATTTTCTAATTTCCTCACTCATCTATCACAGTAAACTGAATAGATTTGAGTTGTGGACAAAATAAGACACGTAAGGACATCATCTTGGACTTTGGGATACACTTTTCACCATTTTCTGACATTTTGTAGACCAAACAACTAATCGATTAATCGAGAAAAAAATCAACAGATTAATCCACAATGAAAATCATCGCTAGTTGCAGCCCTAATGGCAACTGTGCACTGGATAGAAATATATTTTTTTTTATTGTCCTTTGAAATAAAATATGCAAAAAAAAAAAAAAAAGGAAACAGAATGGCACAGAAAAAGTGGGGAAACAAAGACTCCCCCGAGAGCCATTCATGCTTTTAAAGACTTGACATTCCATCGCCCTCTTGTCATTAAGGCTTAATGTCCCTTGGCCACTTCCACACAATAACTTGATAATTTCTTCCAATGAGAACAAATATGTTACCGTTCTTGTGGGCTTCCAACAGACTAGTGAGGGACTTCCATGATCAGTGGCTAATAAATGTGCTGAAGGATAGACGGCCCCAAGATCAATGTGCAGCTGATTGTACAACTGGGTCGTCGTATTATTGTCTATATGAAGGAGAAAGGGGGCCACTGGGTAGGCCGGTCTTTCCTGTCTACTGACTCTATTGTAGTCACCCATTCGTATGGATAGCCGAGGGCTAGGGTGACAAGCCATCAACCAGATAGGAGCAAAACTCCAGAGCACGGTCAGTCTAAAGAACATCAGCTTTCATTCACACATCGTCAAAGAATGGGAGATGTCAGCGTACATCAATTATTATTATATGTTTCAATCAGCCTACTATTTGTAAGACATGTAACATGCATAAAATACATGAATTACAGCTCATTACTGTAACATAGAGATGAATTAGCAGCTGAAAATCATTAGTCAACTCTGACATATATGTCAAACCATCCTCTGTGATTGGCCAAGTAGTGATAAACAGTGATTATAAGCTCCCTTTAATCCTTTTTTACACTTTAAATTCAATTGACAAAATTCCCATGATATACTAAACAGCTCAAACTGGTATTTCATGCTAATATGACGTTGCGGCAGCAATTCTCAAAAGGTGCAATACAGATTTACACAGCGACTGGATGATGTTAAATGGGTTTTCATCCTAAACTGACTAATCTCTCTACGGGCCATCGTTTTTACAAATGCCTTCTTCTCTTGGTTTGACCTTTTACCCTCAATTCTAAGTGGAGAAGAGCTTCAAAAGCAGGGTGGCTTATACTGGGAACATCTTTTCTCTCTGTCGCAGAATGTTTTTACAAGCTGTGTCCTTTTGAAGTCCATAGTCCAAGTACAGATTTTACTCAGGGGAGATTTCAGAAGTGTCACATTGGGCCTTATTGCCACTGAGTCATTGTCGCTTTTGCATGTCTCTTCTGGATGGAAGAGATAAAAAAAAAAAAAAAAAAAATATATATATATATATATATATATCTCCAGTTATTGCTGCACTAGATGGAATCATCAGAGAGGTTGATTTATGTTGGTATACAGTCTGCACAATATAAAGCTAAATGACTTTTTAGGCTGCATCCATGGAATAAGTTTCAAATTTCTTTTACAGCTATAACAACACCTTAATAACTCCCACACTGAAGAGAGTATGAGAGTGGGAATAAAGCTGTGGCTGCTCCACAGTTTTTTGGATGCTTATTGTGTCGCAGGAGAATATGAATTTCTTTCTCCTTTTTTCTTTTGTTTTCTGTTTTTCCACACAAGTATTTTTAGCACAGAAAAATAACAGGGCTGACTAGCAGCACAAAGAAGGACCCTAAACCAAAGCAGCGAGAGGACTCCTCACTCGTCTTGTTTACAGCATGGAAGAATTGCATTGCGGGCAAACAAATACACAGACAGGTCAGATGCTGCCCAGTCCCAAAATGCTGAGGTAGCAGTGCAGCCTGAGGCTGAAACTGACATTATTATGGCACAGTGTATTGTCAAGATGAACATTAACACTCTGGTAGGTTATCTACAGTATATGTACAGTATGTTTTATATCATCTTATTGGTCAAACTGTTTTTGGTACAGCACTGTCCTAAACTGCATACTCTGTTACCGACACAACTCAAGAGAAATGTGATTCAAGTCCCTCTTCAGTGCCCTTCTAGTGGATAAAATGTGATACAGGGCCCTCTAGGGCAGAGGTTCTCAATTTCTTCAGCCCAAGGACCCCTAACAAGATAGAGAATATACCGGCGACCCCCTCATGTATGTCCCTTGGAATAATTTGACGTCCTGTAGCCTATTCTTTTTACACCTCTTATAGTCTTCATTATGTAAAAGAACAACTCAAGAGAAATGTATTACAAAGATATCTAGATAGCACCGGGCGGACCCTTTCCACAGCACCAAGCAGCACTACCTTCAGACTGTGACTAAATATTAGACGTGTATCGGACATATTTGCAGATTCTAGGAGTGATAGATTTGTTAGATCAGAAAATAATGATGGCACAGTGGTTAGAACACATGCCTTTGGTGTGGGAGACCTGGGTTCGATTCCCACCATGATCCATCAACCAATGTGTCCCTGAGCAAGACACTTAACCCCTAGTTGCTCCAGAGGCGTGCGACCTCTGATATACATAGCAATTGTAAGTCGCTTTGGATATTAGCGTCAGCTAAATGACATGTAATGTACAAACCCATGTCCTTCTTGTGCAGAAAGCACGTTTATAGTCTGCCCTATATGCTACAACGCTTTATTTAAATGATCTAACGTTTAAATAAATGTGTGTGATGTTAAATAACAACTTGAGGAATTCATGACCTATTAAGTAATAAAATGCATAACATGCAAAGATATGAAACTAAATAATTTGCTCGGGTCACTTTTGACCCATGTTGTGCGTCAGCGGGTTAAAGCCCCTACAAACACAGGTTTTAACAAACAATGTTTAGATGTTTTGTTTTCTCCTGCAGTGTAGAGACTATTTCCTCTATAAAGTAAAAAAGCAGTAACAAAAAGACAGATGAAGACAGCAGTGCCAAAGCTAAGAAGCCCATAAACTCTTCACGTTATAAACAAACAGAAATGTATGCCTGCCAACATGGATAAATCATCGTCTTGGCTTTAAATCCCCAAACATAGAACCCAGAACTACAAAACCACTTTATTATCAGTATGTACAACATACTGCAAGTGGTTTTGGTCAGGTGCACAAACAATAACAATGCACAAGACAAAGGCCCAACAATGCGAAGTGTGCCTTTTTATATTGCTGTTTGAATATTGTTGTGTCTGGCTGCAGTATGCAGAGCAAGACAGCCAAGAAATATGAACATGCAGTTTATATACACAATACAGTTGTAGTACGTGCATGCACAGGGCCAGGTCCAGAGCCTAAACAATATGTATGTTTCAATGGAGTTAAATAAACACATAAAACTATTTATTAATCCATTAATAAAGGTCCCATATTGAAAAAAAGTGAGATTTCCATGTATTTTTTACTATAAAAAAGGCAGAGGTGCTATATAAATACTGTAAAAGTATCAAAATGCTCCATCCACAGAGAAATGCACACAGCCCGTAATCAGAAACTGTGCCTTTAAACGTGATGTCACAACTATACTATACTATACTATATATATATTATATATATATATATGTGTGTGTAGAAGAAGTGCCTGGCTGCAATGACGGTGCAGAGACTCTGAAGGCTGTTTTATGCTTCTGCGTCAACTCCACGCCGCGTTACAAATTTTTGGAGGTGCACGTCGAGCTACAGTACGGCGGAGGGCTCGGAGAGGGGTTCGCGTCGACGCAGAGAGGTCTGCGGGGGTACGCCGCTGATTCGACACGAAAGCATAAAACAGCCTTGAGAGTGCAGGTGTGGAAGACCCGGAAACGCTGACCAATCAGAGCAGACTGGGCTTTTTCAGGAGGGGGGCTTAAAGAGACAGGCGCTTAAACGGAGCGTCTCAGACAGAGGGTGAATACAGTTCTATCCAGACAGACAGTATGAGGAAAATAACGTTTTTTAAACATTAACGCATGTAAGCATGTTCTAGTAGAAACCCAAAATACAACAATCTGAAAATGAGCATTATATGGGTTCTTAATTTAATTCCCTACCTTACAAATTCATAATTTACACAATGTGTTACGGTCTAATGACTCCCTTTACATCACGTTTCCTTGTTCAATTAGAAAGCCAACACTGTAACAATAAAAAAACTAATTCTGATTTAGCGTGTAATATGGCAGAGGTGATGCCCCCCATTAACACAGAACATAACAATTTCAGTTCACTATCTTCACGTATGGATACCACAGCTGAGCCGGTCATTAAATGCAACTCCACGTGTATGTTTCATGGATTTCCTTCATTTCAATATGGACTACAAATTGTATCACTGCAGCTGAAAATGCATTCTGGCTTCAGACACGCTTTACAACCAGAGTGAAAATACATCAATAACAAGGTATCAAAGGACTTAGGCATCAATTGGATATGAGGCAGAGATCAATAATTAATTTAATATAACACACCACAGTTTGAGATCCGTTACTGCCCATTAGTGTCTTAAATAGGAACCATAGAGATGTCATTAAGACACATTAGTGTTGAAATGACTATGCAAAGCCAATGATTTCTTGGTGCAGTTGGATGGGAGCTATGTCATTAAACATTCATATGCAAAACAGGATTTCAAAAGAATCCTAACCACATTTCTACATAAATAATCTAAACATGTTATTATAATACAAGTCAAACTGCCTTGAAAGATTTTGAAGTGTGAGTTAGAAGCCGAGGATATTGCCACCCTGTCAAGGAACAGCAATGCACAATGATATGGTAGCATGATCTTGTTATCCCGGCGTCTCGATGTGAGCTCCAACACCATTAATAGCATGATGTTGGGATCAATCACACTATATAATAAGAAAGAGGTGAAGCTTGTCTCAGTCCTTCACCTGATTTCCTCTTTTACCTGCATCTCTGTTCTATTTTTTCTGTCTGCTTTCTGACTCACGCAGCTGGTTTTATAGTTTCATTGTACCGCAGTGGGTTTCAGCAATGATCGGTGTGTCTTACCCCACATTTCTGACTTTATTTGTGGATTTTTTTATTTTTTTTTATGGAGATGCAGGTGTCATTTTGAGACCTAGAGCAACCTGTCATAGTATAACTCCTCGGACCTAGTGTGGCTTCCATTGGCAGGTCATTAATGAGTGCTTGGAAGGAAGGACACTTGCACACAAAAAACGCAGATATTCAGAAAGAAAGACACTGTGTTCAGCTGCAACTACAATTTGCAATCAAAATTCAAATTAGGGTATCTAACTTGGGGGACTATCTTCTCTGGGGAAATGACCCTGTATGTTCTGTGTGTTCAGCACACAAACACAAATGTGTGTACTACGTACAGTATGTTTAATGTATTTTACAAAAGAAGAGAGACAGAAAAGAGAATACCCGTATAATCATTTAATCTCTTTAGACAAAAATCTCCACCAGTTTTAAAATGAGCCATGGTACAACACCGCAGATAATCTGATCTCCAACTGAATGCACACAGTGGAATAGCTTGAAGTACACTATAGGAATTCCATTTAATAAAGCACTATGCATGAGTGATCCTAAAATCATTACCAAACAACATCCAACAGGTAGACATGAATATTTATCTTTATTTATTAATGTGTTTGCTTTCTTCTTTTGCATATGTATTTCATATTTTGCAAAGCCTCTGCATCCTGTCCTGACACCCAAGAAGGACCTGAGCAGAATGATAATCTCTGCAGCTGATGAGCACGTTCGGAGGAGCATTGAATAACACACGGGTGGCTATCTATCATCGTTGCTGGACTATTGGGCACAACCTTATCAAGGACGACATTCATGTTTACACACTGGAAATTACCTCAGATGAATATATGATATGGCTTTCTCTGGTGCATTGCTCTCGCTTCACTAATAATAAAGTGTTATAGCTATAGATGACATCGGGGAAAACATTGTTTTAACCCCTGACACAATGTCATAAGGAGAAAAGCACACAACGCATCATTGAAAATGATTTTAGTAATGGTTGCATGTAAATACAGAAGAATAACTACTCATTTAGATGCAGATGTATGCCTTCATTAGTAAAATGCATTTCCCATATAGTAGGTGCTAGTATTAGGGTTGAAGTATCTCCATATGGTTTAGAATTAACCATATGGATACACCCACACACTTCCCATGGCATAAAGGCTATCATGATAGGACACTCAGATTGTTAATGCTAATGATGGAATAGCAAGAGCAAAAAAATAAATAAAAAATTTCAACATATTGTACATTGTGTTATATTGTGACTAAATGACTAGTATAATCCTTCTTCAATATAGTCTAGTCAGTTGATTCAGAATTACTTTGGAATTGTTGTTGCTGTAGATAACAGGAGCTAACTGGCTACATTCGGCAACAGTTGTTGAGCTTGCTTGCATGCATAATAACGTTCTTCCATTACATGGTACTTGCTCGACTCGCCTCTACTCGGCTTTTTTTGCTTTTCCAGTACAAAAAAAAGTCCCTGGTACCTGCTAACAGGTACTTTTTTTAGTATCACCTCCATCGAGGTTCCAAGTGAGCTGAGGCGTTACCAAAAGGTGACGTGAAAACCTGCAGACTACTGATTGGTCAAAGAGAATCATCATCATTGCTAGCGACAGACGGGGGTGTGTTTCTTTTGCAGCCTCCAGCTTCTTTTGAAATTAATTTTTTTCTTCTGGCTGTGGCAACAGCCACATGCCGAGAGTCAAAAACAACACAACTTTGACGTTCTGTGTGTGTGTGTGTGTATATTGTGTTAGGTCACGGCAGTTTCCTGCGGCGGCGTTATGACGACCAGCCACGCTCGCCTCAGACATGAGGCCGTACTAAATCTGCAATGGAAAATATAGGACAGGGCACCGTGGCCGAGTCGAGTCGAGCCGAGTAGAGTAGAGCAGGTACTAGCAGTGGGTAAGCGCCATAAGACAGACGTGGGCCAAAAGTAAGGGGGCCATGTCAACACTACTGTCATGAAACATGACACTGTAGCTACATTATGGAAAGTGGTGGAATGAAATAAAATAGGACAAAATAAACCTGCGAATGGGAAAAATATTATTTCTTTTACACAATTTCTACAATTTAATACGAATTAACTCAAAATAATGAGTTAAGAATAAAGAGTTTTTGTATCACAAATGTGTATTTATTTATCTAATATTGAACACTTTGGGGTTTCATAAGTAACTACCATGGGCATCAAGCAGTGTACAAAGGCTATTATCTAAATGGTGTAATTGATGTGAGAATCGACTGGCTACATTCCACCAGTAACCCTGCAGTGTTTGGCAGGAAAAAACACATTGTCATCTACAAGTACTTGACTTGAATCTTCCTCTGAGGTTTGATCATTCACCATATGAAGGAGAGAGGAGGACTGAGGGCCCTCAAGCAAAGGCACTCTCCTCTTTTTGCCAATACCAGCAGTCTGCATCTCCCTGCACCCACAGAGTGCAGTATTAAGGTGGACACAGTCCTTTTGTGTTTCAAACACTGTGATAGCTGCCAGGACTTGCAAGGACTGATTGGTGAAGAGAAGGGAACCTTTGGATGTGTGTGGGTGGGATGCAAAACCAATAGGAGCTCCTTTTATTTGAGAGGACACCCACAGACTCCGGTGAGAGATGCTCTGACAGAGCTGCCTACAAAGCTGGAGGAGGAGAGAAGAAGAAAAAAAGGCAAAGGAAAAAAAAAAAAAGTAGATTATTTGCCCAATCTACAGAGGACACACTGTGGGATACCAGAATATTCTCATATCCTGCTTAGCTTTCTCAAAATAACCCAATTTAGACAATGTTATACAGCACAGGGGAATTAGCTGTTTTCAGGGCCCTCAAATAAATTATTGAGACACTTGTACCTGCATGGCAGTGCTTACAGGGACGCTGCTCAGCATTCAGAGAGCAGGGAAACACATGAAAGAGTTAACAAGTTGTGACTTTGGTACCATTGCCAGTTTTCACACTTTGACACATCTTTCTTCATACAAATTAAAAACTTTTTTTTTAAGCATATTTTTCTTGTATATTTCCAAATTCTTCTAATTGTGAATTGCTTCAGGGTAAGATATTCCAACATACTTATAGTTAGAATGTTTTATAATTTATTATTGTGATGATTAGCAGCAATCATCACCCACTGAAATCAATGTTTATATCAACATACTGCATATGAAGTTTACAAGATTTAATATCGTAGCTGCTGTAAACAATCATGCAATGCCTTTAAAAATGTGTCTACAAGCACAGGGGGACAAAATACTATCTATACTGTCTAGAGCTGGTATGAAACAAAACCTGAACCTGTATTTATAGGTCAAATATGGTTGCAGATAATGTCCTGCCTGCTTCATGGGGGCATTAATATTGCAGGTCTCTCTAAACCCATATGCTTTTTCTACAGGTGAGCAGAGAGGTGAAGAGCCACTGACCCACTTCAATAATGAGAGACAATGAGATCCATTCGAAAGCAAGCGAGGGACGCCATTTGTCCATCCTTTGTGCGCAGTCTATATTTTATTCATATGGATATTAACACTGTGCTGGAGTGGGGATGAAGACAATGATTAATATCAATACCTTGACAAAGAAAGTGTCTCTAAAGCGGTTGGCTAATTTGTGCTCTACAGAAACACGGTTATGGAAAAGACAAAAAGCTGGGTGATTAGTTAGGGCTCATTGGTCTCAAAGCTTGGAAACAAATGAGTAACGCTTTATACACCCCGGCCTTTCTTAAGCCCCCAACCCCCACGCGTACATACCACCCCCGCCAGCGCCACCCAAGAAGTGGTACCAGCGATTAGAGTGCCATTAGTTGAGCACAGGGGAGGTTTAGCTCTGGACTGCACCAGATTTATGATGGCGGGGGCCCACGCACCAGTGACCCTCTTCAAGCTGGCCCTTTGTAAGGTTCTGCCATAGATACAGTTAATGGATGCACACAATGAGCCTCAATGGCCCTGCAATGATGGATCTGGGGCATTGTGTGAAAAGCTCTACAGACAAACCAGGTATTCCAGATGCCTGTCACCCAAACTTAGAAGTGGGAGGAGTGGGAGAGGAGCGCACAGCAGTGCACTGCAGAAATGTTTCCGGTAACATTTGGAGAAATATAATTGGGACACAGTATAGTATTCCTGAGTGGTGTTTTAATTGTACATAGAGGGAACAGATTGGATTAGAATCATGCCAAGGAACTAACCCAGAAGTGTCCGCTTAAAATAATCTTACAGTATGTGCATATATATCAAGACTGGTATACACAATGTATACACAAACAGATTTGCACAAAAGTACACATACATTCCCTACATTCAAGACCCAGAATAAGCCTCCACTGAATTCCATAGAGTGAACAAAAAACATGGGCACAAACATGTTTAATCTTTGGACATCATTTTGTCAACCTTGATATATTGGATATGATGTAAACTATTGACGTGTGTTTATGTAAACATTTACTGTACAATAATGAGCATGCATTTACGTTTTCATATTACTGTTGTTGATAGTGAGTTTTAGTGTCCCAGCTATAAGGCTTTCTTAACTTGCAATGACTCACATTTCCAGGTAAATAAACAGAACACTGGCCCCTAAAAATGCCAAATGAAAAATGAGATCCCAAAATGAGCTTTATATGCTTAAACAAATGTAAAAAAAAACAAAAACATTTTGCCTTTTACAAAACCATATTAGTCAAACCCTCAAATGATTAGAGTGGAAGATACAGCACTAAAATTAATTCTGTGGCTGATGTAATAATCAGAAAAGGCTCAAGCTGCTGCATTGAGAGGAGAAAGGATGACGTCTTATGTAGGATTAAAATCAGTAAGCATTATTTACAGCTTTGCAGTCTGCGACACAATTTGGCTTACTCTAAATCACACCCAGTTAGCTGCCTCCATTTAATTCCACCACCCCATTTTTTTTTTACTTGCTCTGTCCCCATCAGCTCCTCATGCCAATGTGCAACCATTAGGTTTAATACAGGAGTCGTCTGCTGAACCTTGCCTCCACTTAGTGTCTAATGACTGTGCTTGGTGGGTATGGGTGTCACACGTCTCTCCTCTCTCTCCTCTACAGGGATGCAGCTCCTACCTGCGACGCTCACCGCAGGAGAGATGTTATTATGTACAAGTAGGCAGAATGTGAACGGGATACAAAATGGAGGTTGTTGCATTGTCAGTTTGATTACAATGTACTCGGATGACTGGGCCTCACCCACTTACATCTGTTTTGTTGTTATTGTTGCGTCCTGTTGCCTGCCACACGTCAGATAATAATATGATAAGTGAAGAAAAGGCTGCTGTTTAATTACGATGCAGTTGCAGCTATCACGTCCAGGCTCACTGTAAAGTTACACCGTGAGTGCGTGTATGGCCTACAAAGCTTGACATTAGTGTGGTAGTTATGATTAATGGTATGGAACTGCACCCCCATTCCATCCCATGAACTGCAGTGTCAGAGGAACTTTGTGTTGAGGTGATCTGTTTCACTACCTTGCCCTCCTCCCGCCCCTCTCCAATCATTGTACACTGTGTTCTCTTCCACTCAGCAGCTTTGATCATGCTGAGATTGTTTGCTCAAGCCTGTCGCTGCTCTCTTTTTTTTCTTCCAATCATTCTCGAAGCCAACAGTGTTGTCCTGAACTCTGGTGACATGGAGAAAAAGGAAATCAACAATGGGCCTCATTTGCCAAACAAACGACACAGAAATGTGTGCCGAGAACGCTGCTAATAATGTGCAATCAAAAATAATTAAACTGTCAGTTAGGCTGTGGCTAATCTTTACAAACATTTGGCAAGAAGTTTTTGTGCTGTGAATCTGTTTTGGCTTCGGATTCTGACGCCTGTCAAGGCACTAAACAAATGTCTGTCTTTCAGAGTCTTCCCAAACATTGATAAATTAGATATCATGATACTACCTTGGGTATCACATTATTTATAATTTGTTATTGCTGATCATTTAAAGAATGAGGTGTGAGACTTCCCAAAGCACACATCTCATTTTCTCATCTGCTCTATATTTATTACATTTAGGAATGACAGTCTAAAATAAACAAATACTACAAGAGCATGCTTTTCGTAACCGCTCCCATATGCCTGTGCATGATAAGTGTGTTTTTTAATCAGGTTAAGTAAACACATACAGCAATCAGCTCCTTTCTAAAGCCCCTCTCCTACTTTTTGTCATTGTAATGAAACGCTGCTGCTGCCAAGCACCTCTTTAAACCGAGTTCACGGTCACTCGCTCTGAGAGAAATACCAACACTGGGTGCAACAGACGTAAGAATGAAAGAGGAATGGCAGAAAGAAAGGTCACATTGACTCCACAGCTAATCTCCATCCTCTCCAGTCAAGTATACATAGTGACTGACAAATGAGCTCCTCTCAAATACATTAACACCATAAACAAATCCACTATTATGCATCCACTTTTAATGCCCAGGTGCCACTGTTTGTATCCCACTGGGCGATCTCTCCATTAGCCCTGTGATTTGCAGTCTGATAAGTCTATCACAGGTGACAATGACAAGGGGGTCCCTCATTATACTTCATACACAACTGATATGAGCACAGCTGTGCACTTCAAACGAATTCCTGGATGTCCTTTTTGCTGCTGTTAGTCACTTTATCATCCAGACAAAATGACACCAATGAATTACAAGCCAAGGCGGATACTATAAGAGTGTGTCTCATGAATTATTCTTCACATATATTTAGCCTAAAGAGGAGAAATTGTTCCATTTAACAATGGCTCTCTTCTTATCCTAGGGACCAAGGGAAACTGCCTGCCAGAAACCAGAAAACAAAAATGTAATTTGTATAATGTCATAACAATTAAACACGTGGAGCTGAAATATAGATTTACAAGCTTGTCGTCTGAACTTCAACATCTAAATGATCTTGGTACTGAAATTGTGCCATTAGAACTGTAAGAGAAGCAGCCTAATTGTTTTTCTTCCAAGCTGCAGGTCTGCCTAACATTACAACCAGAGGGCATAAATAAGTGGATGTTCATATTTTAAAAGCAGGGAAATCAATCATATTTCCCCTAACCAATTGTGTGCGTGTGCGCATGTGTGTGTGTGTGTGTGAGAACAGGAAGGATCTGGCACAAAGCATATGGTTGCTATGCCAGTCCTACTTTCACAGATTGGTAGGTGCCAGCGTAGTCAAACTGATTTCTAACATGCCATGTGTTCCAATTGTTCTCAATTTGCAGCTCCTGAAACCACAAGGCGGAAAGTAACAACCACGGGGAAAAAAAGGTGTGAATAGAACATTATCTTGTTTGTCTATCTTTGCTCCATCAAGATTTGTTGAGCAAAGCAGCTTAAATTGCATGTAGGGAAAATGTGCCCTACAGTATACGCCGCTTGGTACCGAGGTATTCTGACAATCATCCATCTCTGTCTCTCCATTTGGCTGCAGCGTTGTGCTGACCTGATGCCTCTCCCTGCTGCTTAGAGATCCAGTAGAGATAAACAGTAATTCTTCTCCAGTGCACTGGACCCACACTTAAATTAAATAGCTAATACTCAACTCAATGGAGTTTCTGTCCTGCAGGGACCTTGAAAAAAGCCACATGCCAAAACTTAACTTTTGTTGGATTGATTTTTGTACCAGAGACACAGTAACTTTACCCTTTCCCCCCATACAGTGTGTACTCCATTTTCAGTTGTGTGTGAGACTGAGAAAGTGGTGTGTGTATAGGTTTAAAATGTATACAAGAAGTTCAGATTTTATCTATAAAGAGGTGTCACAGTAGCACTCTTACATACATTTGTGCACCGACAAATGTCACAAAACCATCTCTGCGATTATACCATATGCCTTATACTCACGTGGCATACTCATGTAGCTTTCTGGCAAAGTATGGCGATGAGAAAAACGTATTCTGTCCCACTACTTCCCAGATGTTGGCTGTGATGCCAACTGAAAGGAAGATAAAGAACATTTTTAGCGTTTAGTTATTTTGTCAGGTGTTTTGAACAGGTGTTTCTACCAAAACAACATGGAAACACGAATGTGCTTTAAGCATTTAACACATTGTATCTTGTTTATTTAATCTGTGCAAAAAACTGAAGTGTGAACAACAACATGTCCAGGGGGTTCTGGGCTGGACCATTTAGCACAGGGGCATTTGCTTCCAACCTCAAGGTATCAACAGTTAACTTGGACAGAGCTGTCATCCTGTTTCCAGTCTTTGTGCTAAGCTAAAGTAACTGGCTGCTGGCTATAGTTTCATATTTACCGTACAGACATGAGAGAGTGGTATCGATCGGCTCGTCTCAACTCAGCACGTATTTCCCAAAATGTCGAACTAATGTCTTTTAATGATAGATTTTCTCTCAGAGCAGGAAACATGACCCACAACTAATTCATTAGACCTTTGATCACGAGTCCAAATGATGACAGAGCTAATATCAAACATACACTTTTGGCTTGTAGGTACTTTTGAGGTGCTTTTAAGAGATGTGTGAGGCTAGCCTAGCACATTGCTGCAGTGTGATAATGTAGAAGGCTAAGACCAGAGGATCACTGGCTGAGCACTACGAGCTGCTATACTGTCTCTTTCAAAAGTGGTTGTGTGTGCACATAATGAAAACTGCCAGAAAATGAATGTGTGTGTATGGCAAAGTATAGTCATGTCATATGAGAGTGTTGCTGTCCTGCGTTTGGGTGTGAGTGTGTATGAGTGCTTTTCCGCAGTAGTGTATGCATAATGATTCTCTCGCTCTCTCTGCTCAGCGGAGATCAGCGGAGTGTCACAGGGGAAATAAACAGCAGCAGCTCAGCAGGATGGGCCTAATTAAACACAGCGCCTTAGCACTGCAGCCAGCAGACTACTGCAGCTTGGACCAGTCTAGACCTGACTGGCCTGCCAGAAGACCCACTGTTGCCATGATCACCGGCTGCCACCGCAAGTGAATGCCAGGGAGGAAAAAGAGGGGGAACTAGAAGGCTCTTCCCTGCTCTGTGCAACAGTCGAGAACTGGGCAGTGCTCAGAATCATTTAAGGCAGACAGATAACTTCGGCTGAGAAGAGTTCTGGAAATTGTTTTATTCAGTTAAGTTTTACGAATTTAGATGTTAAGCCTACAAACTCACGTCTGTGCAGCCACACCGTGTCCAAACCCACCAAATGTGTCAACCTGGTTGGTTGGGAAACGTTTGAATCCATCACTCAGTTCAAACACCATATATAGCTTCAATGAAGAGTTGGAACAAGGTAATACACCTTATGTCTGTGATATTGTCAGACAGTGTGGACTACATGAGGTTTCCTAGTGGAAAACTGCATGATAAGGAGTCAATTAGAACAATATCACAATGTAGACATACTCATGTAAATGTCCTGCATTTACAATTAAGTAAGAGTACAACACTAAAAGTACTTGTTTTACAAAATATTATATTGATAAAGTATTATTACTGATGCATTTATGTGTAAGCAGCATTTAAATGTTATAGATTGTTGAGGTGAAGCTACTTTTTAGCTACTTTATATACTGTTGGCAGGGTTTTTATCTAACTATACCTCCATATCTAATAAGCTGTGAGGCGGCAGGGGATTAGAGGACCCAATCGCAGAGAGCAGGCATGCACCTTTTCCATTTTGAACAGAACACAAAAATTAACCCTGAGAGCAGCAGGAAAAAAACAATTCCAGAATGAAGTCAAAAAGCATCCCAAAAAAATCAAGGAAGTACAAAAAACAGGAACTAACAGGCAGCACGAGAGCTGACACCGGGAGACACGACAGGAACCAACACGATCACACACAAAATGATCTGACGCCAGACAAAGGGAACACAGAGGCTCAATACACGAGGTAACGAGCAAACAAGGGACAGGTGATACAGCAGGTGAAACACATCAGGGCAGGGCAGGACAATCAGACAGGCGGGAAAACACAGGAAGCAAAACTAGACATCACAAGGGAAAACAGAGCACCTTCAAAATAAAACCGGAAATGGGAAACACTAACAGAAAACATGAAACCGACTAAACACAGAAACGTTACGCAACACTAGACAACACAAGGGAGAACAGAGAACACACAGGAACTAACAAAACATACACAGAATAAACAACATAAAAAAACAGGAAACAGCAACAGAAATATACAAACAGGGAACAGAAATATCCACAACCACCACATAAACTTTTGTATGTAAGATGTTGCTATGCAACGTAATGTGTGAATATAGTTGTTAAATGTAGTAGAATAAAAATAAAGAATTTCCCCCTGAAATGCAGTGGACATATTACGTAGCATAACATGGCAATATTCTAGTTCCTTGAAAGTACAGTACTTGAGTTAATGTACTACTTCCCACCATTGCATAGTCCCTTAGAAGTCTACAGGTAAAAAAAAACTATTATATCCGACAAAAATATTACATGGTGCAAGTTCCACTTGCAGCACAGCATAGAGTTTGTGTAATATGTCATGAAATTGGAAGAGATGTTTCAGAGGCTACTTTCTCCCACCGGTCGATGAGCAGAGAAATGTTCAACAAGAATGAAATATCAGAGCTGCCCTCATGTGATTTACAATAGCAGCCTGCAGTAAGAGCTGTGCCTGTGTTTTTTTTATTTATTTTATTTTTTAAGTCTCACAGGAAATTACGACAATGTTTGTGCGAAGGTGTGAGATTGAGATGGCGGAGAGTGAGCCAAGTCTCAGCTTAATCCTAATGCTGTGTTCCTGCAACAGAACTCTAAGCACTGACTCAGGTTTGAGCTCCTTCCCGCTTCCTATGCTGTAGACTTCCGCCCTTTATTGCATAGTACATAATAGAGGATGACAGCAGAGATGCCGGTGAGACAGAATAAAATGCGTCGTGGCGTTTGAATTAGAGTGAAACTCACAACATACCCTGGCATGAAGATCTACTCAGCACTATATCCGCCTGTTTAAACCTTGTATATTTCATTTGACCTTTTGACTCTCATGGTGTCACTTAAAATAAGCAGCTCCATCTCTAAGGCTATTCTTAAACCACTCATACTTGCCAGAGAGAGAGGGGGAGAGGGCGGAAGCTCGTTCCCAGTGTGATGTTTATCTGACATTTTCCACTTGCCCGTGACTCAGTGGGCTGTGATTGCTAGCAGAACACATCGGGCTAGTGGGGGCTCTCCCAGGGCGCCATTTACTGGATGCTGCATTCTTGTATCCTTGCTCGCACAAGAGCCAGCAATGACAAAATATTCCACCAGGATTAGGGAGGGAGTGGTGAGGGGTGGGAGGGGTTATTTGGACCCTCTCGTTTCCTGCATCTGCATTGTGTCTGCGTTTGTTTTGAATGCATTCATGTGCATCTGTGCTTTTGTCATCCTGGCGAGCACGCTGTGTATCTTGTGGTGTCTAAATCCTGGGCCAAAATGATTGAGTTTCTCTAAATTAATAATTCACACTATCAGATGATTTTTCCTCCAAAGAAAATACCCTCCTTGAGTACTCAGACAGTGATTAAGGCACACAAGAGATTATAGAAATCAGGGAGGTGGCCAAAGTGCATCAGGTAGAGTACAGCTGTCTCTTGCAACGACGCTGCCCTAGAATGGAGACATACTGACAAGTGTGAGCTTCTGCTATGGAAACTTACAAGTTACAGAATGATGATAATTGCTTTAAGATTTTAGCTTTTATTCTAACTCTTCTGATCCTATCACTGCTCGCCTACTTAATGTTGGGCATTGAGAAGCTGCACAGCTCCCCTGAGATGATTCTTAAACGAAATGTATAAAAATCAATTTCCCGTTTTCGTTTTTTTGTATTATTAATTTCAGCTACTGGCATGTGCTTCGTATACCGTCTAATGATCATGTCTCTGAAAATAGATTCCAGAGAATGATATCTTCACCATTACATGCCATCCTGATTGGTACATACAAGCCTTAATCATGTAACATGCTAAAGGAAGATCTGCAGCCTTCAAGTACAGGTATAGCACAGAAGCAACCTTGAAGAAACTTGCCTAAGTAGGAGCTGTTTCGCGCGTAATGGCCAGGTGTCCTGAAACAGCAGGCGCGGATGGCACTCCTCCATATTCATATTCCACATTCATTCATGTTTCACAGTGGAAGTGTGATTAGCATACATGTCATGTCACATCCACCTGCCAACTTATTTCAAGTTTTATACCGCACTGGTTACTTTAACAACTCTTTCAGCAAAACCCCAAAAAGTGAAGTTTAATGATTCCAGATGTTCCACACTAATGTATTTAGTAATTGTATATGCTGCGTGGGTTTCAGAGCATTTTGATGACCATAAGCAAAGGCAAAATAAACATTTTGGGAAGGGTATTTCCTTGCCCTTGATTCAGAACAGCTTTCAAGCAGTTAGGGTCATTGCTTTTCAAAACCGCAAAGCCTCTTATAATCAGAGCCACATGTGGGCCGGGGGCAGAGTCTGGTCACCAAAAATCAGCAGTGTTAACAACCTAAAGCATTAGCCTTGACACCTTTTCCATCACTTTGTTTGTCTGCTTTCAGAAGAACGTCCACAGATGATTTTTCACAGCAATGAACAGAAGACAGCCCCCCTCCCCCCATCATTCATTCATTCCTGTGGCTCGCTCTCACAAATTACCCGAGCACATCCGCACAGGGCCGCCTGCATGTGCTCTGTGTCCGCGATTTTACATTGCAGTGATGAATAGATAATATAAATAATACATTATGTAACTACTCTTTACAGCAAATATGACAACAAATGGCATAATCAGAGATTAGGTATGGATACATCCTTACCAGATGACACCAAAGCGGTAATCAATTACAACAGTGAGACTGTTTCAGTTGAGAACATGATGAATCTGCTGCACACATTTCACAGAATACCAGTGAAAGCTAAACATTGAATATAGGAGCCTCCTAAACAATCCGTAATCAAGGATATAAACTTATTACAATTTAAAGCCATTTCAAATAACATCTTATCAAATTCCTGTATAAAAACCTTGTTTCCTATTTTTTTCTTTGTCTTTATACGTCCAATTCATTTTATATAATCAAATTGTCTTATTTGTGTGCACATGGTAAACAACACAATTACAATCCCAGAACTCAGTGATCCATAATACTTTACATAACTACTAATAAGGCTGTGGCTTTATATTTCTAAATCTGTATTTAAGTACAGCAATTAGTACTTCTCTGGCACTTTGCTTTGATGTCACTTCCAGCACTGACATGTTAATGGCTGCTCATCCCATTCATCATTTGTGGAAAAGAGTAGGTTTTAACTGTAGAAAGACATCTGAATTACAGTCAACTTAACCACCTACAGTCCTATGTTTTTGTACCCATTATCAGTTCATATTCAGTGGTAAATATTACTTAAAATAAACAAATTTCTGTCTCTGAGAGGCCATCACAATTTGTAAATATAAACTGCAAAGAGCACAAAGTTGTAGCTATGACAATAGACAATGCTTCAAATATGGATTAGAAATGCACCGATTACAATTTTCTAGGCCGATTCCGATTTTTCATTGAGTTTGACCTGCCGATACCGATTTCATTTTTTCTAACCACTTTACAGCACACACAAATATTTATTTTCTATCTTTTCTTTAATATAACATTTTACATTTTGCACAGAGCATATACTTTTTAACAGATAATCATTTGCTATAAAATAGAACAATATAAATTGCTCCTGGATTGGGAAATTCACACACATCTAAAGTGCAATGTTATGGAAGAACCATTTCTTTCTTTTCACATCCAATATCCAACTAAGAAAATGTGATATATTTAGTAGACGGTACCTGAAACAGATGATTTAACGTCACCGCTCATTTTACACACAGTTCAGCAACAAAACTAAACGCTGAGGGACGATTACTACGTTTTTCATGTTGGTTATGAGCGGTATGCATCCCCACTAACCTGGAAAGCGTTTTTATCAGTAACGTTAATACAGCGTGTCAGAGGAATACAGCATCTTCTGCAGCAGGCGTCAGAGGCAGAGGGACCACAGCATTCACTAACGTTAGCTCATTGTCTCATCTGGGGTCTGATAAACAGTAAATTCATCAAAGTCAGTGTGCCCAACGCTGTTTTCCGATAAACTGTAGCTGTCATATTTCTCGGGACCCGTGTGAGTGAGGTTTTCCTGTTCCAGTTGTTCAGCCTCAGAGGGGAGAGAGTGGCTGACTGTTCGCCTGAGATGAGTAGAGCAGACTTTATGACATTTCATAAACAGCTGATGGGGCGGTGGTGCGCCACTGTTACATGCATATAGCGGAAACCCTGCATGTGTATGCGTGATGCTGATGTTGCGCGATGTTAATCATGTGGCGCCCGAGTGCATTTGACCGGCATAAAATTGGCATGTCAGACTGACCGGCTGGTTCGCCGGTCACGGCCGATCACGTGAAAATCAGCCAATTCCGGTCACCAGCCGGTCAGTCGGTGCATCTCTAATATGGATGTTGCTGCAAAGAAGCTACACATTCTAAAACATGGATGCTTCACACACATCTTCAACCCGGCAGCACAGAAGATCTATACAATCATCACAGTTTAAAAGGTGCGCCTTGATGAGATTAGTGTCACCAATTCAGTATCTGACCAAAGCTAAAATATAGCCACAATCTCTCCTTCTGTTCCTGAGCTATGGCGTTGAATAACTGGCAGAAAAGTGATTTTGCAGAACATTATGATGTCACAGTGAAGTTGACCTTTGGATGCAAAATATCATCACTTCATCATTTTACCCTATCAGACGTTTGTGTGAGATCTTGTCATAACTTGTGTATGTATTCTCGTGTTATGGCCAAAAATGTGTTTTGTGAGGTAACAGTTATCTTGACCTTTGACCACCAAAATTTAATCAGTTCATCCTTGAGTCCAATTGGATGTTTGTGCCAAATTTGAAGAACTTCCCTGCAGGCGTTACTAAGATATCATGTTCACGAGAATGGGTCAGACGTACAGATGGACAACACAAAAACATAATGACCCCAGCCACGGCTATCGGCAGCATGGAGGCATACAAAATAAATTAAAGTTTGCCCTTACTTTATTGTGAGTTTTTGTAATGGTTTAAGGGACCTTATGTAATCTTTCTTTAGTATCTGAAAAGGAGGTTTGAGAGGGCTGTGTAGGTGGCTGGCTTGAGACCAGTGGAGGTGTTGGTAAGAACAGTTCATCCAGTCACTTTCAATTCCACAATTCTTTTATTCCAGGCATTATCAAGTACAACCCCAAATCAGAAAAAGTTGGGACAGTATGGAAAACAAAAATAAAAAAAGAAAGTAGTGATTTCTAAATGTACTTTGACTTGTATTTCATTGCAGACAATACAACAGCACATAATTTAATGTGTTCCTTTTTTGTTTTTTTCAAAAAAACGAAATTCCTATTTTGGTTCTTGCAACACATTTCAAAAAAAGTTGGAACAGTAAAGCATTTACCACTTTGTAATGTTGCCATTCCTTTTCACAACACTTAAAAGACGTTTAGGGACTGAAGACACCAAGTGATGAAGTGTTTCAGGTGTAATTTTGTCCCATTCTTGCTGCAAACAAGTTTTAAGGTGGGCAACAGTACAGGGTCTTCGTTGTCGCATTTTGCGCTTCAAAATGCGCCACACATTCTCTATTGGAGACAGGTCGGGACTGCAGGCAACTGGACGTCCCTGGAAAAGATGTCTTCTTGAAGGCAGCATATTGTACTCCAAAATCTCTATGTACTTTTCAGCATTAATGGTGCCATCACAGAAGTGCAAGTTATCTTTGCCAAGGGCACTGACACAACCCCATACCATGACAGACCCTGGCTTTTGGACTTGTTGCTGGTAACAGTCTGGATGATCCTTTTCTTCTTTGGTCCGGAGCACACGGCGTCCATTTCTCCTAAAAAATACCTGAAATACTGATTTATCTGACCACAGTACACGTTTCCACTGTGTGATGGTCCATTCCAGATGCCTCCGAGCCCAGAGAAGTCGACGGCGCTTCTGAACACTGTTAACATAGGGCTTCCTTTTGGCACAGTACAGTTTTAACTGGCATTTGTGGCTGTAACTATGTATTGTGGTACTTGACAAAGGTTTGCCAAAGTAGTCCTGAGCCCATGTGGTGATATCGCTTATAGATGAATGACGATTCTTGATGCAGTGCCGCCTGAGGGATCGGAGATTACGGTTGTTCAGCTTAGGCTTGCGCCCTTGTCCTTTACGCACTGAAATTCCTCCTCATTCTTTGAATCTTTTTATTATGTTATGCACTGTTGAAGGTGAAATAAGCAAATGTCTTCCTATCTTTCTTTGAGGAACATTGTTTTTAAACATTTCAATAATTTTCTCACATATTTGTTGGCAAACTGGCGATCCTCGGCCCATCTTTGCTCCTAATAGACTAGATCTTTCTTGGATGCTGCTTTTGTACCAAATCATAATTACAATCACCTGTTGACATCACCTGTTTCAAATCACATCATTATTTAACCAATTTACCTGATTACTAGCCCTTAATTGCTCCTGTCCCAACCTTTTTTGGAATGTGTTGCAGGTCTGAATGACAGGAAAGGATGTATATTTACAAATGAAATTAAGTTGACCCGACAAAACATGAAATATTTTGTGTTCACATTGTCTGCAATGAAATACAAGTCAAAGTACATTTAGAAATCACTACTTTCTTTTTTTATTTGCGTTTTCCATACTGTCCCAACTTTTTCTGATTTGGGGTTGTAGACAGGTTACAGGTTTGTATGTGTGTATATGTGTGTGTGGTTTTTAGCTTAATAACGCACACCAGGCAGGATACACAGTATTTCCAGCATCAAACACCCTCCATGTGGTATAAACAAAGGAAGGGGCTGTGTGCGCAGGTGCTGTCTAATATAGCCTGTAGCTGATTGAGGCTAATTGATTGCAGGTGTGGTGAACTACAGGGAGAACTCAGTGGCAAAGAACAGGGGGCGTGGCAACTGCAGGACAGAGCTGAAATCTTCCAAACAGTATCACTTAATATGCCAGAACCCTTCTTTTGGTAACATAACATTTTCCCTTCCACTTCAGTATTATCTCTTGACTGAGAGTTCATCATCTTTGCAATATGCTGCATTGGTCCCTGGCTTTCTAGCATCACGCTGTATAATAATAAGAAGAGCTTAAACTGTCAAGCTTCATGACAGCAGTCTCAAATTATGCTTATAATGGCTTAAGCTAATAACGTATAGCTATGCATGCAAAATATGCATACATTTACTTTTTAATTAGATAAAATATAAATATTCTTCAACAGAAACATTGAACTGGGAAGTCAACTTGAGAGATCTTCAGCCTTTCATCAAATATTTCATATATACACATTATATATTCATGTACTGTATATCCATGTTGTTATTGTGGCGATGAAGCCTGTAATTGCCCTTTAAAATGTGTCTCTTGTGCATTGCTTTGTATTACATTTAACTCCTTGTCGTTGTTATTCAGCCTACTATGTTTAATTTAGAAGCAATTTGGCCTTGGTCTGTCCATAGCTGAACCGCCACCCCTACTTTTCTTTAGTTGTGAATTTTCATTTATACCCTCGTTGGCCTGCGACAGAGTCATGCCCCCCCCCCCCCCCCCTGCTGTTAAAACATATCCAACTGTGGCATTAGTCTGTCTGGAAGTTAATATTAAACGTATAAACATTATTTCTTTGTGACTTGTTTTTAGATGTTGTAACATCATCTAGATTTTTAGAATTAATGTAATAGTTTAATGTGTCATGTTTGTTGTATACTTAATCTTTGGGGTTAATTTTAACACATTCTCAGCGATTAACATGCACAGGCCTTGTAGAATACAGAATATAATTATATAATATATTATATATTATTATAATACATTGAACTTAATTAACACTGTAATTCAATTGCCTAAAGATTCCACAAAGTCAAGAGTCAATTGAGAGTTGGTTCACCTGACAATATATAGTAGTCTCTTCCCTCCCATGTTGCTTAATGGTGTTTGCAGTGTTTTTATATTTTCATTTAAAGTTTTATTGATTGACCCACTATGACAGAAATGATCTGATATGGTGGAAAAAAAGCGCGGAGGATGCCTCTGTTTCCGCAGTATTAATCATAGTGGTGAGGGAGGTTTTTTGGTTAGCCTTTGTTCCCAGCTCTGGTGTAATCAAAGGGTCAGGCCTTGCTGTTCACAGCCCGAGACACAGCATTTAATGAAGATGTTGTTTCCTGGCTCCATAACACTCACAAGCGATCTCTTCAATGTCAGCCACTGGACACATACATGTGCTGATTACAGCACTGCATTTTCCAGTTTTTGCAGACCTTTGATAGACCTCTCATTTATAGATGTCCAAATACCTGGGCATTCCTTATGTGGCGCATTGTTGTTGTGCAAGAGCTGTTTTTTTCAAAAACAAATGTTAGTAGGTATGTGCCAATAAAATCTAACTAAAATGTCCAAAAGATCAAACCTACTGTGGATAAACTGACTATTTAAGCAATATAAAGCCAGTCAGTTTCCTGGAATGGGTATATGACGAACGTGGACAGCATATAGCTAACTAACAGAATGCAAGGCCTGCTTGTGACTCATGGGAAATATGTATGCCCATAGCCACAGCAAATTGGTCTTCCCAAAATTGAGAAATTCCTATTCTGTTTTTTTATATAGCAGTTGAGAAGCCTGCGAGCCAGTTTAGACACACAACTTAAATTGCACTGCCATACTCCCACATACTCTACTGGCTAAATTATACATCCACAAAGCACACTTTGTTACAGTGTGGTCTGCACAAGCTTTCAGGTTATTGGGCTGCCTTGCTCATTAGCTAAGTCTACTGTAACACATGCTGCTACCACTACTGCTCATGTTGCTTATCATAAGGAAGCTCACCTGCTGAGAGTCAAATTGTGTTGCTTCAGGGTGGCTTTGTGGAAGAAATAGTTGTGCCTTGTGTAGGAATAACCTTGCTTGCCATTGGTGCTGCTCCGATTTTCTCAACTCCTTTTGTTGTTCTTTACATTAGCTCTCGGCCTCAAAAACACACTTCAAGAAGACAGAAGACCGTGTTCCTCTCTGTTGTGTGGCAATTTGTGATAAATGTACCTACCAGATGGTTCTCTGAGGAGATGCCAGGATCACTACTTTGCATCATCAAGCAGACTTCACCAAACTAACATGAATGTGTCATGATCTTGGCTATGTTGTGAGATTTGTGTGCTTTGCAATTTCAGTAACCTACAAGGCTGCCATGTGCTCCTGGGCAATGTGTTGGTATCTCCCGGCTGCTAATTTCTGCTTTTATGCTGCTGCTTGCTTGTGCTAGCTGCTGCAATAACCTATAATGTAACATAACAATATAAGAAATGCACACCTTTATTTTTGAGAATACCTGTAGCTTTATATGCTGGTAAGAACAGATTGCCTGTCATTCTCCTAACAGATAGCGCACATCTTCTCTCCTGGGAGACTCCACTGCATCCAGCCATCCATCCATTTTCAATACTAACTTATCCTGTTTAGTGTCCCAATAGGGCTGGATCCTGTCCCAGCATGCATTGGCCTTGAGACAGAGTAGCGTATACAGTACCCTGGATAGATTGCAAGTCTATCTAGACTCTAAAAATATTAAGGTGAAAACACAAACTGAAATAGACCACCTAAGTTCACCATGGGTTCAGTCATGGGCATCTGACACAGATACTGATTTTAAAATATGGTAAACATACAGATTTCAAATGATCATATTCCATTTACCAGGTCACAGATAACTGTATTGTTTTTGACATGCTTCAAAATTGTGATGTATTTTCAATAGTTTTCTCTGCCTCTTGGCATTGGAAAATATTTCTGCAGATCCAGTCAGTGATAGCTGCTCTTCATTGTGTGTTGACCTTGCCATATAGCTCTTGTTTGGATTGAGTAGAGGGTGAAAGAGTTTGGTTTGCGGAGTAACCTTGCACTGCTAAGAAATTGGCAAATTCTGAATTGAAGCCTACAAGCAAAAACACAAATATGAGTTATTCAAACCATTACATTTCCATGCTAAAACTATCACCGATATTTCCTTATGGAAACTACGATAATGATAAAGAAATATGGTTGAGTTAATGAAGCTTCAGATTTGATGTATACAATCAACACTTAGGAAAGTGATAACTCGATGTGCTTGGTTGTGCAGAAATGTTACAGTAAGAATTTATTTTTATATATTTCTAAGTGGTAGTAGAAATGCCATGCATTCCCAAGGCATGGTCAGATAACCAATTATTTCAAATTCATGTGAAGTTTTTATTTATTTAATTTTTCCACATCGTTAAATGCACCATATGTTCACCAAGTCCCAACGGGTATGAAGCTGATGGATCTCAATAGAGTTGCATATCATCCTGAACAGGATGGAGGAGGAGATATAAGGCTAATGCATATAATTATAATCGTAATGGCCTCACTATTAGTAAAGGTTCAATGTTCTATTAATTCTGACCTCTATCTGCTTCTTTTCTCATTCCCTCTCTACATCACCTCCTGTTGTCCTCTTGCTGTCTGTGCAGACTGTGCTCACACATGCATGTTTGAGTAATGAACTTTTGCATATATATGTGTAGGTGGTTGGTGGTTGGATATGTAATTGTTCCCAAGTTGTACCCCTGGTGACTTGTCTTACTAATACGGCTATTAAGAAGAGTTATTGTGACCACATGGCAGCAGCATAATGATTTGTGTGGAATGAAAATGCAGAAAAATGGATTGGAATAGCATCTCAAGTTCATTATTATAATAAGGAGTAAGAAAATGTTTCTCACAGACACACAGACGAATGCAGAAAGTGGGTTCTAGAAACAAATAATCAGTAAAATCTGGGGAATTCAAATCATGCACTTTAAAGGAATATAAATGACTACTTATAAAACATTATGGACCATTAAAAGCTCCATTCTGAATTACACTGAATCAAATGCATTCCTTAAATGTGAAGGGGTTGCATTTACTGCTACTCACTTTAAAGTTGTAATAATATTAATTACAGACTTTTTTTTATACTATTTATGGTCAGCATTTCTCTGCAATAGCCACTCAATGTATTTGAGTAATCACATCTCAATTTAATAGTTTTCAAAGTTAGTGGCGGAGTCCGCCATTCCGTAGCTGGATTCAAATTCAAATACATGCATGAAAGATTCACTGGAAACGATGAATGTATCCACCGTCATTTTACTGCACTGTTTACTGTCACTCTCTTTACATTAGAGCCAAATTAAGTTACTGCTAATGCAAATGGTACATTTCCTACTGATTCACAATAAAAACGATTAACGGCAAAACACGGTGTGGCTTTTATTGTGAAGCAGCCACAGGAAACGCAATGCATCAGTCATTGTGGTGAGTGCTTTCACTGTCTCTCTCTCACCCAACTACACAATTGATATGCACCGAGTTGTTCCTTAAATGAGCTAAGCTGCTCTTATAACATGACGATAGCCTGTCAGAATTTCCTTTAATTGGTCCTAAGTTCCCTAAAAATGCTTTCCCAGAAAAACAGACCATGGTTCAGTTTGATCTGGACCGAGATCCCTTTTTAAGATCACAACTTTAAAAATCAACACCCAGCTCTACAGTATAGACCCAATCACAATATTTGTTTACAATAACTTCCAGGTAGAAAACCCCTGGATCCCGTACATTCAAGGAAACAGCTGGATATACCCTCATTTCATTCATCTAAAATGCATGTTTGATGCTTTCTTATTCATACTTTCACTAACATTAGGTTGGAGACCTAATTTACCTGTTGAGCCACAGACTAAAGAAAATGACACCACCAAAAATAGCGAGTCCAACCAGCGGTGATATGTTGCAGTTCCTAACACTAGATTTGGTTTATCAAAGATACTAGCAAAGCAACACAGTACAGACGTCAGCTAGGTCGGACCACCGTGTTTGACATCTTTAAACGTTACAGTTATGGCTGAAAATGACAAGAGAAATGCAACAATTTTGCCGATTTAACATATCTCCACAATTCAAATCATCGGCCATTTGTCTACCCGGAAGTGATTTTTGTGTTGCGTCACGGTGATTTGGTCTATAGCTTTTTTGGAGTTCATTTACATCTAAGCAGAAAACCAATGCATGTGTTCATCTCAAGTCTTCATGGACCAAACCAGGGCTGACATGTGAGTTACATTTGACAGGTATAAAGAAAAAAAGACTCCAATGTTTCTCTGTGTCCATTTGGATGTGTAAGCAGCCAATTTTCTACTAATACTTTAGCCCTAAGCAACTGATAAGCTGATGGTATATCAGGACTCTGTTGAGTCTTCCTCCTCTCTAGTAGTAAATGCTGAATGCAGGTTTAAAAGACATTCATTAGTGTATGACAGACTTTCCTGAGGGACGTTTTATTTGTACTCTTAAAGTTCATGTTTAATTCATCATTAGACCAGAGGCATTTTGCAATAGCAAACTGTCAACAGAATACAGTAACTATAAACAGACATACATGGATCCTGTTGTTACCGAGAGTACTGCTGAAAAAGAAAAAAAATAATAAAAACGCACCAAGTGATAGCTTTTATGCTTTTATAAAGTGCACAAAAACTCCATCTGTCAGAACACTTGTGATTTATGAAGCCTTCACTGTATTGGTCCAGTATAGTTCATGACAGCTGGCAAAGCCATTAATCATGTGATGTGTAGCTTGCTCTTCCCACGGGGCTGATCTACTGTCATTGATCATCTTCATGTCAACAGCAACGGGCCTGAGACAAAGCCTGGAGATATTAAACTTTAAATAAAGATGATGGGGACATTTCCTAACATGGCTTAGTGGGACTGACTATTAGGACTTATGGCTGGGCCATCCTGTAACTCAACAGGCCCTCTGAAACTGAGTCACCTTACCTGAGAGTTTATTACATGAGTGGTCCCTCACAGTCAGCGAAGATAATCCTTTCTTGGATTAACCTGGATGTTCAGTAATGTAGTAAATATAAAAAGGAATCAGGTTTGTGCTTTCATCTTAATTAAAGATGGGGGCTCTGATGTCAGGCAGATTAGATGGAGGTGACTCTTTGGAACACATCACTTTTGTCATGACCTTAGCATAGGTAAGACATGGCACGCCAGCACTGGGATACTATCATAAAAAGACGTTTAATAATTGCAATAATAACTGTTGCTGTTAGATTAGTTTATCTCTCTGTATGTGGACAAAAGAAACAATTTCACGCTTTGCAAACCGCACTCACATGGAGAGTGGGTTGCAATCCATTAGTGACTCAGGTAAATATAAACTGTAGTGAAGACCTATTTACAGTCTTTAAGCTTTCACTCCACAAGGCTGCAAGCCCTCCACAATTTGCCCTAAGTGCAACTTTCCTTTTCTGTTCATTCTTTTTAAAGTGTTTTTTTTTTTTTTTTTTTCAAAAGAATTGTATTTATTATATTATTCTATCTCTTTAAAGCAACAGCTGTACATTGATGCATGCAACTGTTTGCTGCACAGTACCATTGTCGGTGTGTTCGATTTGGGTAAGGTGCAGTAGAATGCTCACCAGATGATGCATTTAACATTGATTTAAAGTACAGTAGATATAACCTTTTTATGCCGAGGTAAAATAACACCATCTTTAATGAAGTCATCCTTAAAAACATTGTTTTAAATTCTATTTTGTACTGTTCACAAACTGCTAATGGGTGTCCACCACCTCATCGAACCAGGTCATTGTAGAGTCTGACAGTGATTGAACTCAACATTTTAAGAAGTGAAACTGTCGCCGCAGACTGTTGCAGAACGCCCCAGAAGCCTGTTAAAGTTCAAAGAATATCAATAACTCGTAGAAAACATGGTAATCAAGTTTCACACTGTACACAGTGTAGACTGCAGCCTATTTACAGAGGAGATTGTGAGAAAAGCCCACAGCGCTCAATGGCAATAGTGGTTTAATCACTCTGTCACAGACTTGAGGCCAACTTTAAGAGCACAGTGAGACGTGATGAATGATGGCTTAGGCTCAGCACAACTGGTGTAGTCTGCAGGATTGCTATGATGCTGCCATGAAAAAGGCTGATTAGTGGCATCTGGGGGGATGATTAATTAATGCAAACACATTTCGATTTAACGGCTCTTTGATAAATTATTAATGACCCCCTCTTGACTTTCTCCACCACCACCCCCTTCTTTTATTATGAACAACCTCAATTAACAGGCTCTCTTCTTTGACCTATCACTGCCCTCGCCCTGCAATTCTGAAACACCGGAACTCTGAAAGCAACAATGTCTCAATAAGCAAAAACTTCATGCAGATTAATGTGTGGAAGAACCTTATCTTCACTGTGTCTGTGTGAATAGCATTAAGAGGACTTATGAATGAATGAGAATGACTGTAAATTGACTTCAGACCATATATAAGCTTAGGGAGAGGTAGGGCCATTGAGTGCTGTTTTAATTTGGACCTTGTGATAGTTCTATGAAGCTGACTGTTTCTCCTACAAGTAAATGAAATGTAACAAAGAGCTTGATTCCTCATTTCAGGACAGTTATTGCTCACATTCTTGTGGAAGCAGTAAATTGGTGCACATATTTCTCTGAGGACCTTTAGGTGAGACAGTGCTCATGAATGTGCTGCCAGTACGTTGGAAATTGTTTCCCTCAAGGCATCACCTCCTTCATTCTTGTAATCTTGCAGACTGGTGGAGAGATAAAAAAAAGCAAATAAAAACACCTTTTGAGATACTGTCCTAGGGCCTTACTGTTAAAATGTTTCCAGTAGAGAAAGATGTTTATTGGCGTTTCTGATCGGCAGGTAGTCACTAGCGCTAACTTGGGAGAAACCTGCAAATCTGATGACTATGTTTGAACTTACTCGATCATGGAGGTCAACCTGCATTAGAAAACGCAATAAGGAAAAGGATTTAATCGATTCCATTCATACAGCAGCCAGGATTATTACAGTTAAGATCAATTGTTTGTGCATCACAAATTAATAATGATGGAGTGCACAAAGGCCCCTGCAATACTAAGGCAGCTCTTTTGATTCAAGGTTTCTACAATTTGACTCGTTTCTCTCGAGAATCATGTTGCTCAATAGTTTGGCTGTTTTTGAAGTTCAAATATGAGTGTGATGTGAGTAGCCCATAATACTTTGAAACCCATTTTGGTAAAAGGGCAAATGATGCCTTCCATATTATTTTATTGCAGTCATCTTTCCTTTTATTGGTATGTTTACTTCAGAGGGAAATGCTCTCTAACCCTTCGCTCTCCCCCACTATAAATAATTCATTAAGGAGCCAGGGATAACAAGGGTATGAAGAAAAATATATGTATTGCTAGTGATCTGGGAGGGAAGCCAAAGAATATGTCAAACACAATTATGGGGAAAGGGGAGACTCATTCCTCCCATGTACTGCTTTGGCCCCACTTGTCCCTTTGGCTCTGTTCTCAGCTCATCTAGCCAGTGTGGATGGGTGCATTAAGACACAGGTGGACTGATAGAGGTTGAAAGTGACCCTCTGCTCTCAACACTGGCGCAGAGCTGCAGAGCATCAGGCTTAGCCACTTTGACTCTCCCGGCTCTCTTAATTGCTCAGTGAACCTGACTGCAGCATTGAGCTGCCTGACTTACTGGTCCCCCGAGAGTGTATTACGGGTGCTCTGTCCAGCTAATCGCCTCCTTTGTCGCCCATCCTCCCCACACGGTTTGTCCACGCGTAGTGACAGGCCAGTCATGATGATACTAGCACTGTCACCACTTTCTCCTGCTGCAGTCCCCAGTCATCATCTTATTTCCTCCATGCATCATTGCATGCAGAGTGCAACTGATGAAAGGAAATTGTACTTTCTCTTGTCTAAAGTAATCAAAAACATTCAGCACACTTAAATGAGTGCTACATGCTAACACACGCTGGCATGTTTTGCACTTATTTTACATTCTTCCCCTTCTGTAAAAGCTACCGTCAACATTCAAGGACACTTGGTAATTTGACGTATGAAGACTGCTCTTGGCCAAAGTGCTGTTGTAAAATATAAAAAGGTTTCCATGATAAAAGGTGCACTTCAAATTTATTAGATTTTTTTTTTTTTTCGTAAATGTACACAAACTTTGGAAATGAGATACAAAGCACAGAAAGCTCTACAGCATCCGATAGAAAGCTGAGAATGTGACACATTAGAGAAAAATTGTGGCAAGAGCCAAAATCACTATAGATATATAGATAAATAAGTATAGATATATTAATGTCATCGCTTAATCCAGGTTAAAATGTATGACGGAAATGCATGTTCACAGGTAAAATAGCATCCTTTATTTATAAAGAAATCTATCATAACATTTTTTATTTTAAATTTAGAGCATATATATATATATATATATATATATATATATATATATATATATATATATATATATATACATAAATAAAGTAAATTATTTCATGTGAGTCACTCAAGGCAAAAAGCTACACTGCAAGAGCTAAAATCCAAACAAGACTAGAGGCAACTGTTTATTCATATTTTATGGCATGTTAGGCTGACTTTGTGAACTGGCAGTCTGAGCTTTTGCACCCACAAGGAGTAGAACATTTATATCCACAGACTGCACCACATTCTCGATAAAGTCAGTTTCTTTTTCACTGTCAAGAGCAGTGTAACGCATTACTTAGTAATATATTAGTGCAATATTATTACTTTCAACAGTAACGAGTGTAAGGGATTACAATTTCCAAAACAGTAATTTGGAAATTATCGCTCCAAGTAACGCTGCGTTACCCAAAAGTGTTTTGGTTTTTGTCCAAGGTAGGCTTTCTTATATGATGATGTGACGTGTACGCTTGTATTAATTTAGCACGCGGCTGGTCAGGGTCAGAGCAGCTCACGTCGCGTCGGCTACTAGCCAAAAAGGTAAACGAAGGATGACGGAGAGAAGAATCATTTCAACAGCTGGAAGTATTGTCATTATATAAAGGCTTTGATACGAGTGGGAACATCGATGACATAAAGTACGAAAGTAATAAAGTAATGTAACAAGTGACGCAATTAACAAGTTTTGATTAGGGCTGTCGATCGATTAAAAAATGTAATCGAATTAATTACATACTCTGTGATTAATTAATCTAAATTAATCGCATACATCATTTTTGCTGTGAAAGTATTTTAAATATTTCAATTCAAATATATGAATAATCAGTATTAGTGACGTTAAAGTTAAAAAACTCTTTTTATTATTATTTTCACTGTTCAAATAATGACCATAATCAACAATATGGCCAAATATGCTGAGGAAATAAATTCAAAAGTGCTTCAGGATTCCTGAATCAGGTATAGGGTATTTTTTTAACGTGCTATTTTCTCATATTAATTAATCGAAATTAACGCCTTATTTTGACAGCCCTACTTTTACATACGAAGTATTATTATTACTTTTTTAAGGAGTAATAAGTAAAGAGTAACATATTACACTTCCTGAGTAACTTGCCCAACACTGATCAAGAGACCTTTTTATCAAGTGACCCTTGTTTGTTCTTTTATGATGAAGCATTATAGATTTCTATCCTTGGTTTAATATTTTGTAAAAACAACGGTTTTCAACACTTGACTTAGATTGGTGCCGATTGGTGATTGGATCATATATCGACTATTGAAGGGGATGGTCGACGATTGTTTTTTCCTAGGCTGATATTAAGCTGATTTGAACTAATTTTCTATCAGAACCAAGATGTTACAATCTGCACTACTGTGCATTTGGAGATGTTTCTGGGGGGGGCGACATGTCCGCCCGCTGAGCCCCGTTAATTAGCACAAGTGACAACTGAAGCTTAAATCCTTAATTGCAAACAGTTTACCTTTACTTTTCAATGGATCTGACACTCTGTTCTACATGTCTGCTCACCAAAAGTTAGCTCTGCGCTACATAAGAGTAGTTAACGTAATGGATATGATTTGGATTGTGATATTGAAGATCAGATGACAATGTTACACGGACCAAGATGAACAATGAATTTAGGCTAACATTAGCAGTTCCAGCTTTTTGTAGCCTTAAAAGTGGAAACATTGTTTGAAAAAGTAATAAAGTACTAAACTTAGCAGCCTTATGGCCATGGTTATGTGAGAATTAAATAACAGTCTGGTCTTACATTTTACCTTATCGTACTTATGTTAATCAGCTCTACACGGTGATACAAGAACACTGCTGATTCTTTATGTCCAAGTCATCTACATGACAGTTGGTAAGGGTGCTAACCTTTTTTTCCTCAAACATGTAGGCTTTATAGTCGCCAGCTAGAATTGAGAAGCCTGCTTTGGACCTCCTCTGTCTGACAGCAAGGACTTTTGGTTGGTTAATCTGCCAGCATTACCACTGTAAACTTGCAAGAATGGAAAGATTGACCTGCGTAGGCAGCAACCGGGGCGAAGCTTAGTAAAAACTCACTTGTCGTTTTTATTTATTTGTTTTATGATGATGAAAACTGTACAAGGCTGTACACTGACATTGTTTATAATTTAAATCACTAGGGCTACTGCACTGAGATTATACAGTATAGCTTTCTTACTGCCTCATCTTTTTCTGTGCATTATTCATAAACAGCTTTTAAAAACAACTCCCTCACAAACCTTTTTCATAAACAAGTGACTAAGGGACTGTTCATTTTTTATTTAAGGGGCTACTGGAGGAGTTTTGGGATCTTTAGTCAAAATAGACTTGACCCTCCCGCAATAAATCTTTCTATGACCCTCCAAAATGATTGGGAAAAGAGGCATGACCCTCCCCAACAATTTATTGATGCCTTCTGTACTGCTTTGCGCTTGGCAAAGATGTACAGATAGACACTGTTTTTTTTACAATCATAACATACACGACTTAACCTCTGCTTTCTCATCTTACACATCACACTCCATCAAGATGGTGGCCATTTCAGTAGATTTGCTCACTAACATTGTTGTGGAAACACAATAAGCATGGAAACTAAATGCACTACTTCCTGCATTACTTCAAATACTAAGTTACTCCTCTAGTCAACTAGTATCCACATGAAATAAAACAATAAAACATTGAGACCATTCAACAAAGCACACTGGGTAATAACAAATTCACTCGTCACTCATCAATGGACTCGTCACTAGACTTCCTCAGTCATTGTATATTTTAGCATATAGGTAAAGCTGCCGAAGCTGAACATTATCATTGAACATTAACTCCATTTCTCAGACAAGCATCAATTTGGGAGCTTGCATGCTACCACTCCTTCCTTCTCAAATGCCTTGAAAAGGCTGCCGTTTGCACAATTTCACAAATAATCACCGGGACTGAAAGGATATTTGAAGAGTACGTATTGGCGCCAGAAATCACATTTGCTCTAGAATCTTTGCTAGTGCCCTCTAGAGGACCCTCAGTCTCTCCACTCGAAAGCCACAGCGCGAGGCCTTTATTTTACTCCACCTACCCTGCAAGAAAGATGGAAATAAGGATAAACGTGGTGTGCAGACTGCTGAGGGGTAGGTGCTTGAAGTGTGAAGAATGCGAGGATTACGACCTGCCAGCACAGGGCAATGCCTGCAGCTACTGTGGATGCACACCAGTACACCACCTGCAAGTCCCAGAGACTGAGTTGGGTCAGACATTTGAAAGTTGCCAGAAATTCGACTAGGTAATTGAAAAGGTTAATGTTATGTTACTTACATTTGACATGGTTTATGTTCCTAGCGTTTCTGCTGTTGGTTTGAAGCTTTCAACGAATATTTAGTTGCTAGGCAACGTGAAACCTTTGAGCTAGTCAGCTTCATTATATTCTAGCTTCATGTCAGTGACAATACCTTGGCAACAGGTGGCGCAGTTAGCTATATGTTTGTTGGGTCAGACCCGGATAGCGATGAGGGGGCCGAGACTACATGGAAAAATATGCACTAAACAAGCCACTCTGAAATTTTGCTGTTTTCATGAATACAAAAGTTTGAGTGGAGCCCAGTCGTCCTTCCTGTATTGTCTAGGTGTGCTGGTTTAAGTTAGAGCTGAAGATGATTTGAGTATGTTGATTTGTTTGCCTTGCTGTACTGCACATGGTGCTATAGTAGAAATACAAGCTTTAGTGCTCTAAATTAACATAAAATAAACAATAAATGCATTTCACATAATTTCTAATATTCTAAATTTCTAAAAATAAACTTTAATAAGATGCATGGATGGTTAATAGGTTACCTGTAACCGATACAGTATATAGATGGATATTTCTCTGTGCAAATGACCTTAGCTGTGGTTTCAGTGAAGAACATCTGCCATTTTGCATGAGCTATGAATCGGTATTTGGGACATGACCTTTAAAAACAATGAGATATTTACCCAAAGGAAGGTGTTGGCATATCATCAGTCGTGCAATGATAAAAATATCTCCACACAGTATGAGATTGGCTGAAAGCATTACGAGGAGGATAATGACTTGACTCAATAGCCCTTTAAATGGTTAAATCTTATAATTATAATGCAAAGCCACCATGAAATCATCATCTGCCCATCTTTTATCCTTTCTCTATACAATCCAGAACTTTCTGCTTATATCCCTCCTCACTCTCAGATGTATATATGCAGATCATTTATTCAGCTATGTTTATTCAAAACATCTCCTCCCCCACTCTAAAACACCCACCACAAATACCACATTTACTGTGTGCAGAAATATGCAGACTTTTTGCTTTTAATTGACCGTGATGTCAATGAGGGACAATGTTGTAAAAGAGGAAATTGGAACCAATTACTGGCAGCTTTTATTGTAAAATACATGGTTTTCTCTTTTCATTGCAGTCTTTGTTGAGCTACGAGCAGCGTTGATAATGTCTGCCAATGCAAAGTGCTCTTTGTGCTTTCGAATGAGGCTGTGCTTACGATCAACAGTGTTAATGAAAACTCTTTCCTGCACATTGCCACACATCAGTAATACATGGTTATGAGGGATTTGGCTCTCTCATTCCCGCGTGGCTGTCTGTCTGTCTCTTTGTATTTCTTTCGTCTTTCCCTCCTTTCCTCTCTTCTCCTCATCCTTCCCTCTTCCTCTTTTGGTCTCTCCCCCTTCGCTGGCATCAAAGAGGTGCATAACCTGAAATAAATGCATGTGTTAATCACCATCTCCTAAGAATGAAATGATCTCCAACCACAAAGAGAGCTCTCAGTATTCATAAGCACTGCGCTGAGCATTTACATGGATAACGATGTTAAAGCATTAAGTAGGAGGTTCAGAGAAAATTGCTCCTGCAGGATATCAAAACCTTTCAGTGTTCTGTGTGAATTCGTGTCCCCTTATGTCTCTGCTGCAGACTAGAAATGCATTTTGTAACCCAGATATGCTCATAGAAATGCAGTTTTTTTATCAGGTTTTTGAAGTTTATATTACTTTCTTCCTCTTTCCCTTCTCCATCCAATTACTTTGTATGAGTCATTCACAACAAACAACAAACAGATCGATAAGCAGCACTTACAGCCGTTATTAAGTTTGGTGCACTGGCATTATTACCCTGCCTCTACATCCACAACGGTAGCTTTATGAAGATGAAAATAAAAGATGATAATGAGTACCACAGTAAAGAATACCGCAAATTTGATCAAATCTTTAAACCTACAATAACTCATTTGTAAGAAACAAGCGGTGAACCTCTGGAGCTCAGTGCGCGGCGTACAGAGGTCCCTGGGGACCACCAGTAGTCAATAATCCTATATTTTTAGGTTGATAAAATGTACCCAAATTCACAAATATGTAGGATATTACTAGACATTCCTGTAATCTTATGTCACAATGTCTGCTTTTAGCCATGTGTTTACTACTGTATGTGTTTATTTGCACACACAACAGCAACATGAAATCACAAGTGGTCTCACGTGGAGACACATTCTAATGCCAGGTGTGAACTGACATACAGTACTTAGATTGGATCACCCAAGGTCAGACAGGCCTGAACAGGGCCTATGTCCACCAGCTAGTTGCCAACTCTGTCCGTCTGCTGTATGGTGCCGGGCAGGTAGCGGCAGTAGGTGCTTGTGAGCTTTGCAGCTGAGAAGAGCTGCCTGCTGTAGCTGGAAATAACACAAAAAGAGTGATGCGACTGAACCAAAACATTAAAGTTGCTGAAAAACCAAAAGAACGAGCTGAAAGATGCTAAGCTCTTAGAGCTGAGGGAACTGCAGAGTCGGGCGATATTTCTCTGTGGGTTCATTAAGACGAGCGAACCCTTTTACATACACACAGTCATGTGATCCATTGTGTCATTGTTAATGTAAAAATATTGATTATAGCTGCTTTAAGGTCTTCAGACATTGGTGATTTTCAACTTTATGAAACAAACTAAAAGAATGTTTTATTTTGCAGTTAAGGATAGGGTACTGGAGGAGCCTACAGTAAGTTTTTAATGTCCTTGTGAAGACAACTTCATCAAAATGATGTTGACAGTCCCAATTTGCATAGTCAGTTCTAAGGAACAGCGGCGCAGATCTCCTGAAACCATTTTTAAATGAGCATACTTTATGACCAAACGTCAAGTCCAGTTCCCCAGAACGTTTGAGTATCCTGTTATATGTAAGACAGAGAATCTTCAAAGACTTCCATCTTGCTGTGTGCAGAGATACAGGGATGAGTACCCAAAGTCCTTGGAGTCATTTCAGTCCTTTTTTTTTTTAGGGGCTCAGAGGGAGATTCCCACCACAGGGTCAACTTGTGATCATAGAATTAAGATACAAAGCCATCATCGAAGTTTGGTTGCCATAGATATATATGGGGCACCGCCGATCCTTCATCGGCTTCCAAGCCGGTTCCGGTGCTCCAGAGCCCGGGTGCAGCGCCGCTGACCCTCGGTAACAAAGCCTCCGGTAAAAGTGAAAATGTGTTTTCCTTTTATTATTCCCGTTTTTAAATCATAGTTGCAATCTATTTCTCTCCACAGCGTATGTTTACTTCTCCGCCAGGCTGTGTTAGACGCGTTCATATCTTATTTATTTGGCTGGACCTCTTCACATCCTCTGCTTCACACACTTTATTTGCTTACGCTCCCATGGTTAAAGGAAATAAAACGGTCTTAAAATACAACCATGAATAAAACCAACCACATTTCGATTCTAACAACATATTTCCGTTTTATGCTGGTTAGGATAGGAACTTGTTTTTAAAGCCAGGCCTTGTTTGTGGTAGTGGACAGTATGGATACTGTCGAAGCTCAGCATCAAAATAACTGGTATTTTTTTACTTTTACTTAAGTAGGGTTGTCATTGTGGTACTTCTACTTTTACAGAAGTAAATATGTCTCTGGTTATTTGTACTTTTACTTAAGTACTGAGATTCAGTACTTCCTCCACCACTGGAAACAAGTGATGTGGATGTTTTTGAAGCTGGGTTTACGTTGCCAGAAAGACATCTATCATTTGCAGTAGCAGCAGTGGGTAAATGAGAAGGAAGTGTTTCTTTTTCTGATTTATGTAAATGACACTGGAAAAAGCAGATGTAACTGTGCATAACAGTGAAAATGTTTGTACTGTATGCTTTCAAATATGCCAAGTATTTTAACTCCAAGGGACCCTAAAAATAATGTCTGTTGCAGATGAGTATTCACGAGTACTTGAAAACAATATGTCAATTCATGATATAACATTAAGCCATCCTACACGGCTGAAGCGGTTTCATTTAGTCAAGGCAGGGATTTTTGTTGTTGATAATTTTGTTTTTTGAAAAAGGAGCAATAGCATCAAGGGTAGTTGAGGGAATTATGTTAAAGCATTTGACAAACTCTTCAGAACTAAGTGGAAGCACTGAAGTAGTGTTGAAAAGCTTCTGTAAACATGCTGGAGTTAAAACTATACGAGTAGGCATATGGTCGACCACACATATGTCTTTGAGTTCAACATTAACTTATGTGAGTCCAAATAGCATTACTGTCAAAGATCTTGACCTTAAAGTGACGGTATGGTCTCTAATACAGCTATTCAATTAAATGAAAAAGGCAGTAAGCACAAAACCATTGGAAAAGTCAATGTTGAAAATATGAGACTTGAATGATCTGACTCCTAGTTTTAGGGGTCCTTGGCACACAATACATGGATTCTGTCATTATCCAATAAGCTTCGAATGAGCAATAAGAAGGGCTACCGTTTGAAACCAATTTGGCGTATCACTCCATGATGAACTGAAAGCCTAAATGGTAAAAGGTATGAGTAAGAGTAGCTACAATTGATCCTTCTTCACTCAGCAGCAATTCAATTATCAGACATCCATTGTGAATTTGATGTTTGAAGTCTTGATTAAAAAAATCGGAGATTTATTTGACACAGACTTGTGTTCACAGTAATAATCCCAAATCTGGCATTAGCTGCATTATTGACTATTGGCGAAAAAGGAAATGGGCATTAAATGTGATTATAATAGTTGTAAAACATTGAAACTTCAAGAAGAGAGATGGTGTGTAGTCAAATTTTACAGACTTTTCAGGCATTTCATCATCATCATATTCTTTATTCAGGACACATAAAAAATGGTCCATAGCAACCACATAGTACAAAAAACAAAGAACAATACAGGATAAAACACATACAATAAAATATTGACTACAAAAGTTTGACTCTCTTGTTTCTATTTTCACTTGTTTCTATTTTCACTAATGAAGTTTAATTTTTTATAATTCATCATATTTAATAATACATCAGTAGAAATCCAATAGGGGCTAAGCTGAACTCAACAGCTAGTAAACCTGACAACACATTTTAGAATAGCAAACATCTTAGATTCTGCCACTGATAACTTCATTTTGAGTCAATATTATGCTACTGGTATGAATGAGATTAATCTACACAGACATATTGTGTTGTACTGTATTGCAGGGACCATTTTCAAAGCACTATGGTGGTGCATTCAAGGACTCTTCTTTACTCCACAACAGGTTGTTGACAGCCAGAGAGCATTGCACTGATGGTCAGAAAGTCCAACTCAAAAGGCTAAACAAGGAAACTTATGTGAACAAGATGCGAGAATGTATTGTTTTTTGTATAAAAAGATTATTGTTCTGCAGTTGACTTACAAGTTTGAAATGTCAGAGCACCCTTGAACATATCAACACGTTTTCAGAACAGTTTCTGCTCCCAAAATATGTGTGCCCATCTAAAGCACATTTAATCTCTGAAACTTTATTCTCATACTATAGTGAAATGAATGGAAAGCAATGGATTCCTGCAAGAAAAGCAATATCAAACATATGCTTTGGAAAATACTTGGCATGGAAGATGCACATGAATCCTAATCAATGTCATGATCAATAAAAAGCAGTGATTGTATGTACAATAGTAATATCTCTTGATGCCTCTGACATAAAACAGTATTTTGAATTGTGTTGTACTTTTGCAAGATATACTTTTTGACCTAATCTAGGAAGTTTGGCGTATCTGCCAAAGTTCCACAGCATTAAAATGAATAATGGGCTGTTGCAGCTCACAGTGTCAGGCTCCTGAGGCAGTGCGTCTGTTTATTTCCCAGAGTGCCGTTTGTAAAGGAAATTGGTTTATACTTATGAGCCATTGATCTACAGAGAACAGTACAGTTTGTCATTCAGTAGGTCTCTCGGACGGAGGATGGAGAGATAAGAGAGAGTCCAGGGAGAGACAGATCCAGATAAGTTACTTCCGCCATCGCTATCAGCGCAGTCTAGGAGGACATACTGTTAGAGAGGATATGAATGGCTCGCTGCTAAAGAGATTTACCAGCAATGCTAAATACATTGGTTTAGATGTTCAAAGGTCAGGACTATTTGGTAGACACAGACAAGGGAAATGACATGGTTTTATATTTTATTTTAGTCACTTTCATTTAGATTTAGGTTTGATTTTTTTAATGCATGAAGTAGACTTGCAGTCCAGAATCAGAAGTTATGAAGCCCTTTTGCATTAGTAAATTTGTGTGATGTAAATTTAATGAAAAGCGTGTGAAGCTCACTAGTTATGTAGATGAAGCCATTTAAAAAGTCTTCTTTGCACACTTGCTGAATTAACGATTTCTCTTCACAAAAGTATTATTTAGCCATAAATATTACATCGGCTTTGCGAAAAGATATTAGAATATTGTTTTGATGTGAAACACTTTGGTTTTACTGTATACTAGCCAATAAAGGCCATATTTTGATAAAATCATGATGACATACTGAGCTCACAGATGGACAGTGGAGAAGTTAAAAATGCTGCAGGGGAGGTTTGTTGACCTTTTGATTTTTTTTCTCCACTGTGAAAACCTAGAAACTCACCACAGTTGCTGTTCTTTACAAAAAGGCAGAAACAACAGACTTTTTACAGCCGCCGTTTGAGCCTTAGAAATTAGTACTAAAAACGTTTTATCACGTTAAAACAAAGAGAATGAATGTCATAGTTTAAATTTAGGTTTATCTGTATCATTGTAAACATTGCTCAAATTATCAAAATGACAATAATTACAAAAATAATAAGAAAGCATAATGGCTTATGAAAATCCTAGGGCAAAAGAAGGATCAGCTTTGTTAAAAACCTCACAGAAAGGACAAAGATGGAAATGCTTATGACATAATTATAAAAAAAAAAATGCAACACCCAGTGGAAGCAAAACATCTTGGCCACTACTGTAGATCTGTGATTAAAATGCTGCATGAATGTGAGTCTTTTAATGCTTGACGAGGCAGCTATTTTATCCACCGCAGCCTACATTTTGCCTAAGAGGATAAAGTTACTGTATATCTGCAGACATACATTAGATTTATGTGGTTTGATCCTGATGAATTAACTCGATAAGTGGCGTATTTGCAGAGAGGCAGTGCAGCCTTTTGAAGGAGCAGATCGCAGAGCTTGTGATGCTCATGCTCCACTATCTGCATTCACAATATGTCATTACATACTTGAGCTTCAGAAGAGCAATTCATGCTAATGGTAGCAATTACACAGAAATTATAACCTGTCTGAGTGAAAGACTACAAGTGAGCAGGCATGTGCCTGAAATAGGTGCTTCTCATACAATCAACACATACTATCTGTGTATGACATACTTAACCAGTGTGCTCGCTGTGTCAGTGTTCCTAACTACAGAGTTGAGAGGAAAGAAAAAGACTGACATTTCCATAATCTTACATGAACACTGAATTTGACCTTGTGTTGCTTAATACCCAGCACAGCTCAACACTTGAAAGAACCCTTATCTCCATTTTGATGAAGTTCAGACGGGGTAAGTGGATTCATCCCTTTCCCACGTGGCAATCCCAAATCTACACATACACTCGATATTTAATGTATGATAGTGAATTTGATGTCACCGATAACAAAGCTATCCTTTTTGTAGCATTACCGTGCTCAGTCGATTTCAACCAATCACTGTGAATTTGGTACGACTCGCAATTTTGACCAATCACCGCAACTTTTCCACAAATTTGACCAATAACCTGAAGTTTCCCGCGACTTCAACCGATCCCAGCAGTCCCACGTGCCGTCAGTATGTGACTCTGAGAGTCAATGACCATGCAAGTGGGAGTGAGAACGGGTTGATCATTTCCTTGTTTCTGATATGGAGACGAGACGTGTGTGACTGACTCGAACATCTCACATTTACCAACAAAACTTGCAGCGAAAGACTGTGCAAAACATTTCAGACTGTCCTGCCAACCTGTATACATTTTAACATCAACGATTTTTCACTTTGAAGTAGCTGCAGTGGGCGGGGCTGCTCAGTTCCCCCTGCCATACACACACACACACACACACACACACACACACACACAAGTCAAATAAGTAATGTTACTTTATCAAACCGTATGAATGTATGTCCCAGGCCAGGATAGGAAATGTAAACAATGTAAAGATCAAGCCACTGACACATATGTTCAAATTTGATTCATTCAATCTGCCACAGCTATGGTTAATATTTGGTTAGGGTTAGACATACTACTTGGTTAAGGTTATAGGGAATGATTGTTGTCATGATTAAAAGAAAACAACGTTGACTGTTGCCAAAAGCTGTCTCTCACGTCAAGGTCACACTCTTTGTTAACCATCCACTTCACCCCCTCCTCTCTAAACTCTTTTTACAGAACTCTAGCAACATCAGGCTTCTTTGCCTTTCTTCTGACAGAAATACTGAAGTCAATATTCGCACAGCCACAATAGGTCATAAACATGAATCGCTTTAGATATATGAACGATGCTGTGGTTTTCTAGTAAGAAGTGGTATAGTCGCCTGAATGCCACCGAAACAAAACTCAAATACTAAAGCTTCAAAGTTTATGCTTGGCCTGTAGGTTTTTTTTTTAATCATGTTGTTTGTATTACTTTCATTACTGTTTATTTCAACCATGAAACCAACAATTTTCATTCAAAGTCATCTGGGCAGACAAAATATTCTTATCCAATTAGATAAATAACTCATGGTAATCTGGATGATCTCTTATCAAAATAATTGATTGTTACAGCTGCTCAATGATCCATTAAGCAAGTCAATAGAGAACTGAATTTGATCATGTTTATCGGTTTGCACAAAAGCCATAAGTCCCAACAACATGTTGTTAGTGCGTCTGAAACAACAAAGAAATGAACAACAAAAATCTTCAAGTTGAAATATAATGCGGTCATTACAAACTAAAATGCACAGACATTGTTCCAGTGCCACCCACATTTATTCCTTATAAGTCCTTTGACTATAGATTAGGCTACTTCTTTAGGTCATTAGGGGTTTTGGTATTTATAAGGAGCACAAAAGCCATACATCCATATGGCATTTACAATGCATGGAGCTCATTATAATAAAGAGAGATGCTCTCAATACAATGTACGTATCATTGGTAATTGGAGCTGAAGATACCTTTACTGTCAGTGGTGTGAACTCCAACCCTGGCATTTTAAGAGAGAACAATCTGAACCTAATCCTGGACCTTTTTGGTGGGGTTATTTAGTTTTTTAAAGACCTACATAATGAGTGGTTGGGTTTAAAAGCTGGGAGACCATGGTACCAACTGAACCCCCAACCCTGACTGATATAACACAGTTAAATTATTCATTTGAAGTAATAGTCTTGCTGATGAAATATTCATCATTCTGTAATGAGGGATGTATTGATTTAAATAGCAGCACTTTGTTGAAAGCCCCGGCTTCATTCAGTGAAAAAAAAAAAAGAACGAATGAAAGGTATTCTGCAGATAATCTTTTTGTATTTTATCAGCACTGAGCACTTGTACTGATTACTAATTAGGCACTCATGTGTGGGAACTAATTGTAAGAAATCACAGCACCTTCATACAGTAGATTGGGTATCAGCAGTTACTGATAATGAAAACATTGTTGCTCTTTATTGCATCATTTCAGTGTGAACTCCATTTGCCCTGAGCACAACATTGTGCTAACGACTCAATGACCATTGTTACAGGGAGTCTGTGCTATATTTTACAATTATTTATTTTTTTCTGTCAATTTAGAATAATTTATTACTTCATAAGCACACAGTATTGTTTAGTAATAGGAACACAGGTCCTGCATTTTGGTTAAAAAAGAATACATTTTTTCATGTAGGCAAATGTAACAATAAGGTAGTAACTGGGATATCTGGATACTTTTTCTGAAGATCTTTGAGTTTTTCAAATGTAATACAAACAAAAGTAGGTTAAGGTCCACTGTTTTGGGACATCATGGCGGGTCCAGCTCATTGTCTATGTTTTAATAACTTTTCTTTGTTCAGTGCACTCGTCTGCTCTTGAAAGGTACTATATAGAAATAAATGTGCGTTGAGCGCCATGTGGCTATTTTCTTTGTGCTGAGGTATGGTCAAGTTTAGCAAGTCATACAGTATGTAGATCTCCAGAGTCTGTAGCTTATCCATACATTTGGAGAAATTGGAAAAAGTGAGAGAATGTGGATGTGAGCCAGTCACCTACGTGGACAAACTGAAGTAATCTGCCTCATACATATGCATACATATTAGTTAAAAAAGAGAACAATCTCCATTTCCCTCTCTGTGAAATACAATCTAAATGTACTGTATTGTTTAATGCATCTAGAATGTACTGTATGCATTTAAAGCACATGGATGGTGTCTCCGTTCAACCGATGTACAGAAGGTGTCCCTCTAAATCGTCTAAAAGGAATTCAAGAAGGAATAGAAGGTCCCATTCCACCCATTGAATTATTATTATTAACAGGATTACAGTAACAATAACACACAAGTTGTAATAAGTACTGGTGAGTTATCTGAAGCTAGCATTTTTACACTTCAGTGGTTCTGTGTTTTCAATAGCTGCGATAGGTTTGTTGTTGTATTAAAGCACCCCCTCCCCCCCCCCCCAATCGAAAAATAATGAACAGCTCTCGACAAAACACGCAACATAAAAAAGCTCTTTTTTCCCTGCTGTGCAGGAGCATAAGCAGTGTTACTGTGAACTGCAATCCTGACAACAGTTTCAATCTTTATGCAGTATGGCTGTCATTGCATGTCCTGTCAAGAAATTGCTGTTTGTGTGAAACATGATATTGGACAGCTTGTCAGACACTTTATGGCAGGGAACAAATGGCGTGGAATAATTTTGTTTACGGCAGTGGAAAACATGGAACAGCCTTGTGTGCCAAACTTACAGGATGTGAGTTAAGGATGTAAAGAGGCACCATTTGTCTTAGGTAAGCACCAGCCTACATCTTTTACATGGCATAAACTGCTGATTAAACATGACATATTGAGGGGGTTGAACAGGGCCTTTGAGAATTATGGCACAATCATAAACAAGCAAGAAAATGTGTCCCTGCTGGCTTGAATTAATTAAAATACAATGCTGCTAAATTTTCTTCTTCATCTAAATCATTCGGTGTGCAAATGTGGTATAAGTATTATTAAGTAAAGGGATACTTTATCAATTTTCATCCAGCTCTTTGTCAACTTTGTGTGGGCAGTGTGTTTAAATGAACAGTGTTTGGCTTCCCTCTGTGGCGCAAGTGCACGAAGGTGGAGAGTTTTGAGTCACCCGGCAGATCTCAGCGGAGCTCTGCTGCTCAGCTCCGCATGGAGGTCCATGCACGGGCGCACAGAGGTGAGCCAAACACTGTTCATCTAAACACACTGCCATGACACAGAGCTGGATTTAAATCAGCAAAATATCTCTAAGTATTATCAACATTGGTATTTAGTGTACTGGAAGTTCTAGGTTTGAACTTATATTCTTATGGCCCAAAACTACAACAAAACTAGCCTACAACATCATTTTATGAAAAATGTATTTTCCATTCATATTGATCAGAAATGCATGGTAATTTTGGCTTTGCCCATGAGCTTATTTAGCCCAAAAAAGCAAAATTATTAGATTCATTCTCAGGGATCATTTCTAATTTTAGAAAGATAACCTTTTTGTTCATTATGTATGACTACAACATTTGTACGTGTCAGGAACACTCAACACACTTAGACATTGCAGTGCAGTTCTACTTTTTGGGAAGCTTCCTGCTACATCAACATAGCAAAGCAGCATAGAAAAACAATAACATAATAAATAATACGCAAGGGACACTGCAAACAATCCCCAAATGGGAAAAACTTAGAAATACAGGGGTACAAGCGTTCATACAAAGGCTGGGATGGAGGAGGCTCTTGCCAATAGCGGCAGAGGAGTTGTTTGGACTTACAAACAGGCGCACCTTTGACATTAGCAGTTTGTCAAGAACTTTGTTGATGGCCAGTGGTGTAGCTGTGGAGTTGTTTTGTCTTGCACAGTTGTTAGCTCCATGTGGTAGCATTTCCGTGGGTGAGAATCTTTTCCTGCATGCTACTGATGCACACAGGTATAGTCTGGGTGCTAATTTGGTTGACATTTCAGCCAAAGTCTGTGGGGTAACACAGGAACGGTTTAAAAGGCCGAATAACAATCAGTTGATTCCTTGAGCAAAAGTAGGAGGCTGAGTTAAAGGGACAAATGATGAAACAAATGAGCTACAACTCAATTGATTGATATTCTGCAGTGAACACATAAGGTTTAAAGGACAATACAGGCCAGAGAAATAGCAGGGCAAAGGCAATACCAGGAAAGAGAGATTGGCTGAGTGAACCAGGAGAGGTTGGTGTTTGGATGTTAAGAGGGTTGCAGCAGGACAAAGAGCTGAGGCAGAATTTGTATCAGCACTTGTGCCCCACTTTTATAAGACTTTTGTTGATATTTTTCCAGATGTTTGAGGGGGTTGTAATTTCTATAACTCAATGGGCAACACATAAGTGTATTTTGAAAGTCAAGTTCTGTTGCTGAATGGAACCTTAAATTACCTGTTCAAAATAGAATAGACAGCAGCATAATGTATTACAGCAGTGAAATGTAATGTGAAAAAAACAACAGAGGGAACGTTATTCCTACAGTAACTGTAGCATAGCATGAATCTTTTCTGATAAAGCCACACAGAATAGATTTCACCATTCTACATGCACAATAGAGGGGTACGACATGCAACAAAGATCCCCCGGCCAGGAGTCAAACCACTGATGTTGCAGTTATGTGGCATACACCCTAACAACTACAACACTAGGGCGCCCTCAATAGAATATTTAAAGATTTACTCATTTCCGACTGCTGGTGAAGGTAGCTATTGTTTGGAAAGTAAACCTACTGTCTGTAACTAGCGGACTCTCAAAATATAACTTGTGTATACAACTTGTATATGGCCAATGCCAAAGTGACACTGATCACTGCTCTATTCTCTATGCCTTACTTAGTCTGGTATGAGCAGTAGCAGCTTATTTTAGTGGCTAATGTAAGCAAAAGCTAATGTTAGCAAGCTTTACATAGATATTGCTGTGTAGGTGACATTACTTAGTTAAACACACTGTACCTCAACAGGAGACAAGTTTGATGGCTTGTAAGGTTACTAAATGGTGATGGATGTAATGCAACAGAACGGACACAAGGGGGACAGAGCTCTTATAACACATAAACAACAATGTTTTGTGCATAAATTATGGTAATAAACATAACGCACACTGCAAAACTAACATTCAGAAACAACACACAGGAATATGAATTGTCCTTGTCAAACTCATTCCAACATATTTTCTTCCAAATGCAGGACAGTGTGCCATCTTCATCTGCTTGGAACTGTGATAATGTATGCAGTGACTGAGGAGGAGCTGCAGACTGTGGCATGTATTCAGTGACACAACGTGGGCGGCTGTATCAAAGAATTTTTACATTTGCTCTGTCCAGATGATATACTACGCTTAATATATCAGTTAAGGACATGCTGCTTGTTAATTTGCTAAATGCAGTAAATATAGACATTCAAATCATCTCCGCAACATTCACATCAAGATCTTACATCTTAAATATATATTTGTCCATTTCTAAAATGACAGTTTTGGAAGCAGCTCTGTGTGGGCAGAGGACACAGCAAAAGTGCAAAAAAACATCTCATCTTTTTAACTGCGTGTGAAAAGCGAAGTGTTATCTAATGAAATCTAATGAAAATGAGAAACACTATTCCCCCTGCAGAGTCTCTGCCAGAAGAATGTCAGAACTACTGAGCTCTTGCCCCCACTGTCGCTCCTGCATCCTTCTTTCGTAATGAATTTAACAGGCTTCCATAATGAGGCTATTATAGACTCCAGCCTCCCAGCCGTACAGAGAATTAGATAAGAGGGCACCTGGACACTTCAGCAGCCATCAAAATAGATGTCAATCAAATTAGCCAAGGTCTGTGTTTCTCTCTTGTTTTTTTCCCGAAAGACAAGACTATACAATCATCCCCAGAAGGTTTCTTCACCCCCTGATTTACTGTTTTCATTTTCTTCAGACAATAGGCCGTCGTCAAAACTGACCCTCAAAATCTTCAACCATTAAGAAAAATAAATCAACCGTCAGTTGACATACAGTAGATATAACACGGAATGACGAGGCATTTCTAGTAGAGCACAAGCTCGACAGCAGCAACGACTAACAGCCTCTGAGAAATTTAATGAAGAAAATGCCCCCAGGATTTGTATCAGCAGTTAGACTTTTCCCTGAACCTTAAAAATAAATGAAAACATAATAGAACAAGACTGAGTCTATTGACATGCTAGCAGCTCTGTGCTAACAATGATAACTTTAACGTGATGAGTTTTTGAGGTACATTTTATCATGTTCATACAGCAGAGGCTGATGAGAATGTAGTAGTTTTATATATAAACGAAAATGTGGACAAATTGTAATTTTGACCAGATTATGGCACTAAACAGAAAGTCATATACCAAAGTTCTTACCAAAAACCAGAAATGTCAACCTCATGGTGGCGCTAGAAAAAAAAGCCAGGGGATCACCAAAGTCATTTAGATTCATCCTCTATGGATCATAAATGTCTGTCCAAAATGTCATGGCAATCTATCAGATAGTTGGATCAAAGATGGTGAACTAATTGACCGACGTTGTCATGCCTAGAGCGGTGCCGCTGGCATGGCTACAAAGCATGTGAAATGTAAAGTTCCTCATGCTCCTGATTAAATTATTATTTACTGGCTTCCCCGAGTAACAAGTACAAAAAATTAGGAGGAGGCAAATGAAGATTTGACTTTCAACCGAAGGCTTTCCAGGTTATCATCAGGGGAAAAGGGAAAAAGATAGGAGGTTGCCAAAGTACAGAAGATTTTGCCTGTAGGGCAGTACAAAATCCTGCAATCCCATCAACAAAACCGTCACGTTTTAGAGTTTTTGTTAAGAGAAGTGAAGGGGAAGACAGAATGAAGCAGAAAAAAGGGAAAAGAGATTAGTAATAGAAATATACCTCTTGACAGTGCTTGACACCACATATTATTAAACACTGCAGTGATTCACTCTATAATTAAGACTGGAAATGGTCTGCACGGTAGCATGGCAATTTGAAATGTCATTTCTAAATCTCCAACTCGTTGAACAGTAGTATCTTACAGGAATTGTTTCCTAAAGCTTTATATCTGGATATGGCATTAAATAGGCCATTATCTAAATGTCACTGCCTTAGTGATTGTCAATTATGTTGCCTGTATTGATCCTGAGTCGTAGCTCTTCTTTAGGGTCCTGCACCGCTTGTCGTCATCAGCCCTAGAGCCACCGCCCACAGCTTAGTCAGAACCTCTGCAGCTTCTTTTCTTTTTTTGTCTTGTGTTCAGGGGGACATGATTTCCTTCCTTAATGCTTTATAACCCTGCCACTGTCTCCAGGCAACTCAAAGGCGTAAAGCTTGTTAAGTCTCTATTCCCTGAAGAGGCTGAGTTCCTTTAAGATGTTATGCACATCCAGAACCTCTGCACGTTTCTGTGGAAGATCAGACCATATTCACACACCAAGCACTTTGAGAATAATTTGAGCAGTAATGGTGTTATGCAGTCTAAGCCCTTATTAGATTGCTGTTAATGTAGCTATTTGAAGCAGTTGGTTTTGACACTACTGTGATGTCAAAGAGACAAGAAGAGAGGCACGTGAATGACAGTTGAAAACACTAACCTTATCTACCACATTTTTTATGTATATTCTGCCATTTCCAACAGTATACATTTTGAAGGGAATATATTTTTCGTCTACATACAGCATTATGTAGAACATTCATATTGAACATTTTTGCAGAATGAACAATGGAAGGGTTTTTCAATATTAACGTATCCACTCATAGCAGCTAAAGTATGGTTAAGTTATGGTTGGAAGATTACATGGATAACTCAGTTAAAGCTAAGAAAATCATTTTGTCATGACAGTTAACGTCCAGAAGGACGGTTTAGATTAGGAAACAAACAGAATTTAGTTAAGGTTCCAAAATGCCAGGATGATGATAGATAGATAGTATAAATGTCGGTGCTGTCTCCACATTCTATATTTGCACTGAAAGTAATTTAAACATTCTGAACAGTTGCATATGGATATAATTTTATTTATAAACACATAACCCGTACAGTAGGTAATTTCCAGGTGTGGTAAAAAAAAAACAAATCTTTTTTGTCAGTCAAACATCAGATAAACAAGCACAAAATGAGGCTAAAATGAGTAGTGTAGACATCATGTAAGAAGCCATCAAAAATGAAATTGCACTCAGAGCATAGACACATTTATATACAGTATCCTGTAAAGAAGACAAGATGGAAAGTAGGCCTGTATCACGCTTATTTTGTATAACCGCAATTAAAGCATTATAACTTTTTTTATAATGAGATTGGTCACACTATTGTTTGGATCCATCAAACGTGTTTGCAATAAGGATATAATTTCCAGGGACTACGGGCGGAAATTAGCAATTTTCTACAACCTGGAACAAAACATCTATTAATGTTTTTTTGTGCACTGTCCCTGTTCAAATACATAAATTACAATTACAATACCGGTGTAGCATCACCTATCAGTAACATTAGATAGCCTATGATCCTATGGATTCCTACCAGAGGATGCCCCACCCGCAGTTGCAAATCCAGTTGGCGCTCGAACGTTAAAAATCCACCAAAGCACCTTTACGTGTGTTTAAGTAATGTACTGTAAAGGACGACGCTGAAGCGGAAATGGCATTCATGGCATTCATGGCAGGTCATTCATTACCTTATGCTAACGTAGTCCACAGGGATTTGTACTTTTATTTTTCTAATCCCTACAGAACAACGTGTTTGCTAACTTTTGCTAAGGTCCTAAGGGGTATGACTGTTGATGGTAATTGTTGATTTTGTTTAGATGTGCCAAATTGTATTTATATCAGTGATTATTTGTCAGACTGTTTAGCTAATGTTATGCTAGCGGCAGCTGTCACTTTTTGCCATAGCAACTCCAAACATCCTGGGCTGCTCTGTCTAAAGCCAGAGAAATTCAATACGCTCTGTTTTTTGTTTATGATTAATGCTCCATGAGGACTAGGAAGCAGGGTGGATAAGAAAACAGTTAGACCGTCCTTTAGTTATAAATCCAGTTTCAAGCTCCACTGACAGAAACATCCAATCGAAGTGTCCTTGAGCAGGACCCCGATTCTCTACTCAAGAGACATATGCTGACACTGCTTTCTGACCTCCTACTAGATAGGGGCAAGCCATAATTGAATTCTTAAGGAATCAATGCAGTGCAAAAAAAAAAAAAAATAGTCACACATCATGACTGCATGACTGTGGGAAATTGATAACAGAAGCGTGTGAAGTAGCAGCTGGAAAGGCTCTTACAGATACTGACAAATCTTGAGACTAAACAGTGAATATTTTGTTAGTCAAAGGCAGAATAAACTAAAATAGGCACTGTTAAGCATTTCATAAGAGACCAAAAGGAGAGAAAACCTAACCACACACTTTCATACATGCACTCACGAATATAGGACACAGGGCAGATACTGTGCGCTCCTTCTTGTTATTTTTACATGTGAAGACGTTGGTATTTGCAGCTTTCGAGTGTTCATCTGAGATACCATATATCATGATGTTTGGAGAAAAAAAAAAATAGATTCACAAAACTTTAAGAGTATCCAGAGTAAAGTCCTGGAAAGTTTCGGTAAAAAGAAAGTCCATCCTCCAGATAAGCTATAATAGACCCAAGTCAGATAATCTTGTGGGCACTAGTTTGAGATGAGAAAGCTTATCCCAAAATAATCTAAACTGATGTAGCATTAAATATGAGAGGGCAAAATCATCCTATGGCTTTCACAGTAATACATTATTAAATTTAACTACCTACACTAAGACACAAACTAAAAACAGACAAAAAGTGCTGGAAATACTTTTATATCTTCCTCTTAAATGTCCTCATTCTTAGCTTATAATTTCTCATCTTTATTCAGGATTCGAGGAGAGTTTGACAGGTCTCGTGGGTCATCGAGTGACCAAAATAATGGCGTTCTGAGCCAAGCCGGTATTTGGGCATATGCCACACAGTGCAAAAAAGGAGGTTTCACAAAAGATATTCATGTGCATGCTTTGATCGCACAAATAACACGTTTAATAAACCTGGGGCCCGTTTCAAGAAGGAGGTTTAACCAACTCTGAGTCTAACCCTGATGTCTGAGTTGATTTACCCTGAGATGGGAAACTGAGTTTTCGGTTCCAGAACAGCTGATTCCAGTTGGTTCAATCAACTCGGAGTAGGTTCACTCAGAGTTAAGTGTGTGCACCACCACAGTAAAAAGGCAGCATGAATGGAGCCATGATACTACAGTTCACCATGGTAACAACCACAAACAAACTGGTCGGCGGAAACATTCATGCGCACATACAGCGACTCAGAGTTTTCACTAAACCTGCTTTCTGAAACAGACCCCAGGAACTGGGGATTATCGTTTCCTTAACGATTATGTGTTTCTTTACAAAAGAAAATGTGCTATGGCAGAGCTCCAGTCTAACTTTTTACCTTGGTTGCACTGGTGCGCCTAACTTTTTTATTTAGGTGCACCAGCACAAAATTTAGGTGCGCCCACATTTTTCCTCGTGTCGCAGTTAACGCCACAATTTCAAGGTCACCTTTTTATCACGCTCCATATACATTCATTTATATTATGTAAATGATTTTAAACAAGAATAAGGTGTAGGTAAATACTTTTTAGTTGAAGCACAATCATGCACAATCATACTGCATATAAAGATTAAAAAAATAAAAATGTTTAAGGTGCTTCACTGAGCTTACAAACTAAAACATTTTAAGTAAAACATTTCAAAATAGAAAGAGCTACTCTTCAAAGTGCTTCCCTGAACTGAGACTTAACATTACATGGCTCAAAGTCTTATAGCGGCCCCCCCTTGCTGTTGTATGCCCCTCAGATGGCCAACACCTGTAATTTGGCCTTCTTCCCCTTTAGCCTTGGCTAAACCAGCTCGCCACACTCACTAGCACAGGGGTGCCCGAATTCTTCCCCTTCAAGGGCCAAAAATGAATCGGGGTGGAGGGCCGTGGGCCAAAAGTAAACGTTCAAGTCGTGGACCTTTAAATTTAAATTATTTGCATATCATAAATTGGAAGTTTAACACATTAATAATTCATGAAATTAATTTCATTAATAATAATGAAATACATATTCATAAGTAATAAACAATATGTATTAATACAAATAGTTTTGATTAATCATTACAATTCAGGGCAGAACTGTGACATAAATACACAGTCACCATCGTACCCACTGTAAATCATTCATTTATTTGTAAAACTAAACTTCACACCTTGTGACTATTGTGCAAAAACGCTCTGTATCCTCATGAGATGCACCGAGCAAAAGACACCAGCAGGCCGAACATTTCCTGCTGTATCTCCATTTTCCTTTTCTCCTGTGTGAAAATCTCAAGTATCTCAATATCAATCTTGATACTGATCTATTTTGAACAATATTGCATTTTACAATTTGGAGATAGGACAAATGTGAAGTGAACTCAAACCAAAACAGCCCTTTAATATACAGTCAGAAATAGACAGAGAGATTTCATATCTAAATTATAATAACAAAAGCTTCCAGTCAGTGTTTATATCCAGCATTGGTCTTGTTACATTAGTACGTATTACCATTACCATATTCAAATATAAGTAATCTAATGAGCTGTTGCAGACTTGTATAATAAAAGCAGAGAAATGTTGACAGTGCTCGGTAACTATATTCAGAATTGTCTATGAGCTACAACAGAAAAGCATCTGCATGTGTCCTATCCTGTCGACTCCCACTGCTATACACAGTAGGGGTGAACGGTACATGTATTCGTATTGAACCGAAACAGTACGGGCGTCTCAGTTCTGTACATGAATTTACAAGGAGAATACAAGGTTAAAAACAAAAATAAAACTCACGTGCAAATTAATTAATGTAATGTGGAACTACTGTTAGATACGCGTTTCTTTATGGACACAGACACCTAATCTGTAACCCCCCCCTTAGCTCTGAACCTCCCGAGCTCCGCCTACATGTTGAGTCGGTCCAGTGAGTCCACACGAAGCAAACCAGTCCCTTCCATATACAACCAAACACGGATGTAGCTGTATTGCTTCTTCCCTCAACCACAAATGGCCTGCAGGCCCGTTTGCGTCGCTGTTAGCTCCACTGTTTGCTCCATTGTTAGCCGTTAGCTCTGTCGTTAGCTAGGGTGACCATATTTTGATTTCCAAAAAAGAGGACACTGGCCCGGCCTCGAGACACAAATTCAGACAGGCTTCTCAGAGGTTAATGAACATACTTTATTATGCCTCAATGGTACAAAAATAACTTCTGTAATAAAATAAAATAAAATCTGTTATAAACTGTAACAAAATAATAGCTCTCTTTTCAAATAAATAAATAAATATGAAATAATGTTCTAAATATGACCTCTTCTGTGTCAGAAAATCCAGCTTCAAATAAATATCTCTTAATGCCTTTTCAATGTAATAAGATAATAATAAAACAGTCTCACAAAGATACTAACTTAACAAACAAAAAGGATATATAGTACTATAATACTCTATAATACTTTTAATCTTTAGTTGTCTTCTTCATCCTCCTTGTCTGCCCATCTTTGCTGTATGTGCCAGCTTTGCACACGGTGCACTCCGCCTCCCAATTGTCCCGACCGTGGGAAACTTTTTTTGCAGTTCAACTGTGAAGCTGCACTTACGCTTTGGCATTTTGTGTGCAATGCTGCTCGCTGTCTGCTCTGCTCCCAGTGTTGCGCGTCGCAGAGCCGCCCACAAGGCAGCCTCTCAGGTATTACGCCACGCAACAAGGTACCGTAGTATTGTGTGCAAGGCGCCAGTCAATTTAAGTACACGCTTTTGGTCCTATGAAAAACAGTAAAAACCGGACATTTTCATGAATTTATGAAAAAAACCCGGACGCCCCGGACAGTACGTAAAAAGTGGACATGTCCGGGCAAAAGAGGACGTTTGGTCACCCTACCATTAGCTGTTAGTTCTGCCGTTAGCTGTAGCGTGTGAAGCTAACGCCAAAACTTGTCACCTGCTCTGTGTAACCGAAGCTACTCTTTTAAGATCCCTGCTCTGTGCATTCACATATGACAGCAGCACTTGTCTCCCATAATCACACTACCAGCTGATAGGCTTATTTTATTTACAAGTTCCAGATGGAGTCTGGAGATGATGTGGGGTACTTATTGTTTACTGTTTACATCTTACTTTATACACTTGTCAGTGTGCCATTGCCTCATACGATCTATGTTAGCTAGCTTGTCCTCAGCCCTCTTCTTCACTCTTGTCATCATAAAGATCTGCGCTGACAGAAGCTAAATAGCGCCCCCTTATCGCCCCATCTAAACCAATGTTAAACTGTGGCCAGAGAGTGAACTGCAGCTGACCAGAGAGCTGGCCAAATATTTTTGGATTTTTTTTTTTGACATGAAATTCTGACCACAGCACAGGCCAAAAAAAATTGTGGGCAGCCTGCGGGCCCCAAAATGGGCAGCTCTGCACTAGCATCAAAATCCTCCAAACTGGGCCCCCCTCACACCGATTCTTATCAGATCTTCCACTAGTCCAGGACTAAAAATCATATCTCTGTATTTTTTACAAAGTGGTCTAAATGTTCAGTTTAAAGTCAAAGCCACTTTTCACTCTTTTATGAAAACAGATTGTGATTAAAATAAAATGCAAAGACACGCTTTCCTTCCAGCGTGAAAATATACAGCAGCAACACATGTAAATGAAAATTATAAATAGCCTAAAACAGCCTAGGATATATTTAAAAATATATATATCTCTGAGAAAGCTCCCTTCACTTGTTATCAACAACAATAACAGACTTATTAACAGAGAGAGAGGGCGCCCGGATAGCTCAGTTGGTCTATATAGAGGTTTATTCCTCGACGCAGCGGGCCAGGTTCGACTCCGACCTGCGGCCCTTTGCTGCATGTCATCCCCCCTCTCTCTCCCCTTTCATGTCTTCAGATGCCTATCAAAATAAAGGCCAAAAATGCCCCCTCCCCCAAAAAAAAATAGGGAGAGAGAGAGGAGGGTGCGATGGACTGAAGCGTATGCTACTCACAGAGTGACGGCTGACTCATTATGAATGGGTCCAGCACGGCTCGAATGCTTTGGCGGGTCAGCGGTGTAACACACATCTTGTGTATGAACTGTCTGTATCGTCACTGCGCTGCATTTTTATGAATTCCGATATTCTGGCCACATCCTAATGTCATCTCTCGAGGACGTTAGGTGCACCGGTGCGACCTAGGAAAAATGTTAGTCGCACCCTTACAAAATTTGGGCGCACGTGCGACCAAATTGGTCGCACTCTGGAGCCCTGTAGGCAAAAACTATGAAGCAAATGTTTCACTTCTGTGGTCACTGACAAGTAAAATATGGCTCTATATTAACAGGATTAGGTCAACACTGAGTGGCTGCCATGAGAGTGGCACATTCATTAGAGCTGTTGAGCATCACAGGATGAAATCTGTTTTCCAAAAAGTAGTCATTGATGACAATCTATCTTAAGTTACATTAAGTTAATATATTAAGTAATATATTTCAGGGAAAGAAAACAAAACTTAACTTTAAAAACACATTTTATATAATCTATATATCCATATTCAAACTCCAGACTATAAAAATGTGTATTGCAAGGGTTATATATATATATATATATATATATATATATATATATATATATATATATATATATATATATATATATATATATATATATATATATATATATATATATATATATATATATATATATATATATATATATCGTATAAGCATACGGGAACAACCAGTAGGTCCTACGGACAATATATGTCAGACTCATTTTCCCCATCTAATCACATCAGACAGTAACACTTTTGCTCACTGGGAACACAATACAGAATGATTTTTCATGCATGTTTGACATTTTGATGATATTTTCATACACAATATCATTATTCAGTCTCGCCTGAACAGCTGTGTGATCTTTGCAGTTTCTTCCTTGATGGAAGTTACCAACATGGAATTTAAACATTCTCCGCTGTAACCATTCCTTTAATCTTGCATACTGTAACAGCAGCAACAAAGACAGAAAATTTACTATATATTTTTGTTAGTAGTATCTTTGTAGTTTTTCTGATGTTTGCCTGTTCGGTTTGTGTATAGATTCTCCAACATTACACAGAACATCAAATACTTCTTCTTTCACTTGTTTACACAACTGAGGGAAAACACAGCAGCAACACAAACGTCTCTGGCGACTCCTGACAGCTCCAAAATCAAAGTTCATCCCAGATCACTCATATCAGAGACATGTGAGTGGCATTGCTATTAAGGAAATATATTATTTCAAATACAATTATTTTCCAGGCTAGACAGTCTGCATCTGATGCTTTTGGCAATATATTATTATATTTATTTTTGTCTTGGTGATAACGCAAAAGTACACTTAATATGAACTGATTTTCAATATCTTCCTCTATAATCAATAACAACAGACACCAGAGAGTTTTGAGCAAAACTGCATTACACTTTGAAACAAAAATCGGACTCATACTGTAGGAGTGTTATTATGTGACCATATCTGAATTACCAGATATGCAAGTGTTGCACAGTACACCAGGGGATGCCTGGAGACTGCATACATATCGTTTTCATTACGGACGTAAGATGCAATCATCATGGCTACATTATCAGGGGACCGCTGGCATGCATGTTTTTGTGACAACCTCACCAGTGCAATTCAGTTTGATTGCTTTCCATTCACACTCTAATCGAGCCCATTCAAAACTCGTAGCGAAATTCATCTATTATGATAAAACTGAAGATGATGAAGAGTTTAAACTATGAACAACGGTTGATTTGACTATTAAGCCTAATCATCAAATTCCTGTGTCGTGAAAAAGATTACTATTTTTGCACACTTTCATATTTGATCACCAACACCAGAGTCACAAATCCTCTTCAGGCAACCTGATGTGATTTTGCAGCAAGCGTCTAACTGTGTCAAACATATTTCTTCATAAAAAGCTGTCTGTCCCACACCTTACCCAGGGCTGAGCACTCTGTCACCCAAACGGAGCGTGTCCATCTGTCCCTTCTCATTTATGCTCTGTTGTTCTCACCGCGGTGGAGACCGTCATGTAACGCAGGAATGGTTGACAGCTGTTTGTTGATTCAATGCCACGGCTTATTTCCTCTGTCTGTTTGTTTTGATGTCAGCGTTCAGCGGGAGCAGTGAGTGAGTCCATGTGCCTCTGTTTCAAGGCCCACTCATGACATCAGGACACAGACACCACAAAGTAGTTGGTTTTTTTCCGGCATGTCTGATCAATTTGGAGTTCACCATCGCAGCAACTTACAAGACTGCCTGTATGAGTTTATCATCAGGGTGATCAAAATCGCTCCTAACGTGGATGTTAAATTATGGCGTTTTTCCATTGCTAGTACCAGCTCTACTCAGCTAGGCCGCGTTGCCCCGTCCTCCTGTTTCCATTGCAGCATTAGTATCGCCTCATGCGTGAGGCGAGCGTGGCTGGTCGTCTTATAGCGGTGCCGCAGGACACTGCCGTGACCTAACGCGACACACACACACACAGAACGTCGAAGGTGTGTTGTTGTTGCCACAGCCAGAAGACACATTTTGTTTCAAATGAAGCCGTAGGCAGCAAAAAAAAAAAACACTGCTGGCTAAACTATTTAAAAATGGCGAGTTTGTTCAGGACTCCCCCGTCTGTCGCTTTCACGTCACCTTTTGGTATCGGCTCAGCTCGCTTGGAACCTTGACAGAGGTGGTACTAAATAAAGTACCTGTTAGCAGGTACCAGGGACTTTTTTTTCATAATGGAAAACCAAAAAAAGCGAGTAGAGTCGAGGCGAGTCGAGCAGATACCATGTAATGGAAAAACCATTAGTTAACTAGTGCTAAGAGGATTTGCTAACTTTATGCTGCATCACAAAAGGCTGTGTACGTGAGCATGTGCTTGTCTGTCAAGTGTTCCTACGGAAACAAAACTAGCAAGATGTAGGGTTGCACTCAAGCACCTAAATGCGGAGCGTATGTGCCACGGTATGTATGTTTTAACTGGCTACACCAGGTGCGCACACACGGCGTAGGATTGTGCGAGTCACAGGAGACACTGTGAGCTTTTGCTTCAGGATTGTGTTGTTTCTTCAGTTTTTTGGAGCTGGCACGGTGCTGTGAAAAAGTCAATTTACTGTCAGCTGTTATCAGAGGACGCAGGTGAGGGAAACAAGAAATAAAAACAGAAACTCAAAATGAAACTGATATGCTCATTCACAGTCATTATGTCGTTTCCTGTATATCGGTAGTTTAATTTAAAAGAAATAATGACACTTTATGATCCATTTCTGTGTGAAAGGGTTGCACACACCTCGCGTAAAAAATATAAATAGAATACCTATCTAGTCCTATTTTTACACTTGTAGAGCAGTCTCCGCAGAGCGCACACACCACCACGCGCTGCTCTCGTGCCCGGTGTAGCCAGTTTCATTGACTATAGTGAAAGCGTAGTGTTGGAACGTCCGCTCCGCATACATTACACGTGCAATGTAGCCAGCTCGTAACATTCATTAAAATGAATTGAACTTTAAAAGGCAAGGAACGAGAAGCGCATGTGTAAAAACAGCTTCATCTCGCGCATCCGTTTTTTTGTTTGTTTTTTTGGAATATATAGCATAATTATATAATTTTGTCATTCTGTCAGGGGGCGTGGGGGGTCGTTTTCCCTACCAAAACAATGGTAGGGAAAACACTGCATATTCACATATGTTAATTAGCGCAAGATACAGAATACATAGCTAAGGGTGATGGGAATGTCATTTATTTTGAAAATGTAATTTTGAGGTGACTATGGTGCTTGAAGTCAGGGGTTTACCCAAGTTATTACAATTCATACAGACGGGGACCATCTGTGTCATTCACAAGTTTCCTGGCAATCCCTCCAATAGTTGTCGAGACATTTCACTCAAATCCAAAAATGTCAACCTGCTGGTGGCTTTAGAGGAAAGGTCAGGGGATCATTAATGTCAATTGGATTCATAGTTGAGGAACAATGAATATCTGTATTTTGTGCCAATCCATGTTTGAAATGTTGAGAAATTTCACCGGCTAAGTGAAAACGTTGACCTGCTGGTGGCGATAGGTGCAAAGTCAGGGGACAACCATTATTAAGATTCAATCCCTGGGGACCACTAATGTCAGTCCAAAATGTCATGGCAATCCATCCAACAGTTGTTGAAACATTTGAGTCTGGACCAAAGTGGTGGCTAAAAGCAGCTTCCTTCCTGCTGATTGTTTTGATATTCAAAAGATATGTAAATAATGTGAATCCCTTGCCCTTTGCAGTGACAGGGTTGCTGTCCTGGTATATTCAGCTTTTAATTTTGTAAGTCATCTCTGACAGCAAGGACTATCAGCACTCCCAGATACTTTAAACATTTAAAAAGGTGGAGGCCCAAGGTAATATTTAAAACTGCATGTGACTAGATTTTTTTATGACTGTTGTTCTCGGAAAAGGATCTACAGGACACTTGCTACCCTCTTTATTAGGTACACATTCTCATTTACACAAACAGCTTGCTCCTCCAGACAGCGAGTCATAGCGTATATGAATAATGCATGAGTGTAACTCTTGGTTACTAACTAATGGTAGAATGGGCAGGATGTGATCTAAGCAACTTTAAATGTGGTGTGTTGTTTGATCTCAGATGTGCCAATTCCAACATTAACACATTCACTATTCTGGGACGGTCACTCATTAGTATGACTTCAGTTTAATCAGAATGGTGCCATGAGCACAAAAAATAAACAAACACAAAAGCTTCCAGTCGGTGACAGGTTTGTGGACAAAAGGGCCTTGTTGCCAGGAGAGGTCACAGTCGAACGACAAGATTTGTTCAAGGTGACAGATGGCCCACAAAAATGCAAGTAACAGCTCAGTACCACAGTGATGTGCAGGTGGGCATCTAAAAATCAGACAAGGCAAGTCAAATCTTTAAATGGATGGACCACAGCAGCAAAACACCATGCCAGGTTCCACTCTCAAAACAAATGAGCGGAAGCCACGGTGGGGATGTCATCACCACTGCACCACAGGAAGTGCTGCATATAGTGCAAAGGGATCAAGGTTTGTGTTGCAACATGGTCACGGCAGAGTGACAGTTTAGCATAAAACTGCATGAATCCATGGGTCAATCCTGTGTGGAGGCCATACAGGCTGCTTCTAGTGGCGCTTCATGATGCACACTGGTCCCTTTAGCGCCAACTAATCATAATTATAATGACACAGCGTACCTAAACATTTCTGACATAATACTTTTCATGGCCACAGCCTACCCTTTTTTTAGATGAATTCTTCCAGCAGTACAATGCGTCATATCATCTTAAGACAGTTCCAGAAACAGCACAGTGCTGCCAGCTCGCTGCCAGCTTGCTCCCCAATCTTAACCCAATATACCACCTTTGGCGTGAGGTGAAACTGAATGTTTTGTGTATTCAGACTGAAAACCCATCCAAGTTCTAAGACCATAAGGCATAACAAAAATAATTGTTTGGTTCCGGTTTCCGACCGACCCTGTCAATTTATGTGCGACCCAAATTTATTTTATGAGCTTGGGGAAAAAATGATACAAATTAAAGAAATACACAAATAAAAAGTTTGAGGCGAACTATATTTACGTTTTTGTATAGCACTCTTATGATGCAAGATGCCTGTTGTCCTCCAGCAAAAGAGGACCCGATGTCGCCGCAGGGGCACTTAACGTTGCCGTGTCCAGTTTTACGGCAGCAACAGCAGCGTGAGGACGGCGCCTTCAAGCAGCCCTCACCGGCCAGCTACAGCGCTACTGCTACATGTAACTGACTGGCGCAGATGCACTAACGCTACACTCGTTACTGTAAGTAGCCTACAATAAACCCTCCATGATTAAAAAGTCAATAGGCTACTTATCAATACCCACCTGCCTGTTCTACAGGCATGAACATGTAGAAACCAATATTTCAGTAAGCGCTGCCCACTCGCTGTGCAAACACAGCTCTACTCTGCAAATAGCAACTTTTTACAAACAAGCTAAAATGAAAGATGTCAGTTTTCAGTCTAACTGTTTATCTTAGTTTGCAACCAATCTTGAATTTTGGACAAACTCTTGTAAACTTAGCTGCTGTCTAAACGAACCGTCCTCTCCGCTGGAGCGGTAAATCTATGGATGTATTATAAGACCAAAACAGATGCATGTGGCTACTTAATATGCATGTGAAAAACGCCATCGTCATGGTAGGTGCGCCGTATATTTTCCTGCTTTTTTGTCCTTTGCCAATCACACCTATGATTGATACCCAGGCCCTGAAAAAAACTCAAGTTTTCAATTTACTAAGCGACAACTGTACATGTAGTACAGGCTATTTTATGAAAAAATACAGTATCCATCACTACTGTAAAGGAAAATAATAATAAATGTCCTACCTATCCTTTGCTGCCACTGGGAAAAAAATTAAAATAAAAAATAAAATAAATTCCCTACCGAACCATGACCTCAACTGACAACCAACCGGAACCAAACATTTTTTTATTTTATGCCTAAAGGACTGTCAAGCACAGATATAGATGAGACGGTGCCTCAGTAGGATTCAATAATTCTGAAAACAGTATAAAGCTGTCTCATAAATCCTATACATTTTACAACTGCACATATTGCTTTTTTTTAAATTAATCACAGTACTATGAAAGCAATTCATTCTGCATTTAAGACTATTAATTGTATATATTTATACTTACATTTATGGTTACTAGCCAGTTTGTTTTGGGTTCCATCAACACCAAGAGCGTAATAGCTGGGGTGTGTGTGGTGAAAAAAATTGAAAATTTTAAATATTGCTCAATGAAAAATGTCTTGTATTTACTAACATTTATTCTTCACTCACACACTATTCAGAAACAGTGCTGGGTATATAGGCTCCTGTATCAAGCTGCTATTCACTCACATTTGCTCACTGAAGGTTATTCTATGAATATGATAATGACAGGTGTGACAGGTTTAGGCTTATTGTTACAGGAAATTTAGAATACTGACATTTCTTCATTACACAGTACTGCCATCAATCTCTCTCATGAATATGTCTTTTGAGTCTTCTGTTGACAAACAGATTTCCTAAATAGGCTCGAATAAATTATTCTCTATATTGTGGGGAAAGAAGAAAAGAAAACAAACAGAATATTTTAAACGTACACTAGCATCTTGACAAAGGCATGGGAAAATTAAAGTGAACTTGACTTGTCTTCCCCAATAAGCACAGCAAGTCCATCTTGCGAGTGTGCTTCATGCGAGACGGAAAGTAGAGCCACTCCCTGACTAGCTGCACATCAGATTCATTGTGACTGACGTCCACTGCATTTAGAGAAGCATTCAATCTATCATGTGGTGGAAATGTAGTGTTTGCCATTCTTCTTTAATACTGGGTTGTTAATGTTGTTTATTATTTTACCGATTTCACAATGCAGAGGGAGAAGTCACATGTAATTGTAGCAGAACAACAAACCCTCAGGCTGCAAATGACTATATAGTTCATTTGATTCAAAGTTCTATTTATGATCGGACTTGTTAGGGTTCTTTTTTTGTATAGTGCTGTATCAGGAGGAACACAATCAAACTTTATGATTACCATTGGTAGACTTAACCATTCATCACTGCAAATAGGCACACCACTGAGATTTGTTTGTATTGGTTTGTGGCTTTGTAAATGCCCATTTTACAGTGTCATACCTACGACTTTCTAGTCCAATTAGTAATCCACTTCTTCTAGAGACTGAAAGAGCAATACAATGACTAAGACTTGCTGGATACTGTTGATCTCCTAAGATGCGACGCTACCCATCCTGCCTGGTCTAATTGCTGTAGCAGATCTTTATGCCAGCAATGTTGGTCTATTATGCTGTACCCTTTTAAAAGATTTCCTCTATGTAATTCTTATTTATTTTTTTCTTTTACATTTTGGATGTTTGGTCTGAACCCATTTATAAACTAGCCCCTTTTCCTATGCTCTGTGTTGCTCATCTTGAAACCCAGCTCCACCTTCAACCACATACTTCAAGCTGCTGTGGCAGGCTACTGCCCTCCTGCAGAGCCAAGCCAAGATCTGCTCCAGCCTTGCACCATCCTGGCTGTAGAGTTTGCATTTCGAGGAGTATGCCTCATTACTTCCCTCTTCTTTTTTGCATTTTGTTTATGCATAGCAAACCTTCTTCTAGTTGACTTGTTCTCATTGATTTATTGTATTTTTATTTAAATGAGCTAGCTATTTTGCTTATCTTGATTTATTGCGTTTTTTTTTTTTTTTAAAGGACTGGGGCTAAAGTTGGTTGTATTTCAGAGTAGTCTTCTATTCAGGCTAGGGCTGGGCGATATGGAGAAAATCAAATATCACGATATTTTTGACCAAATACCTCGATATTGATACTGCAACGATATTGTAGTGTTGACTATTGGTGCTTTCACAAAATATTTACACAATGAGATTTTTTATAAATAATCATCAGTAATGTGGATATAATGATTAAGTGGTAAAGGCAAATAATAGAACAGTTACAATAGTCTGGTAAGTTCAGAAAATGACATCACTCTACTGTAATGCAGCCTTTAAAACTAGGAAAAGACAACACTTATGCCATATCACGATATTACGATATCCAAAATCTAAGACAATATCTAGTCTCATATCACAATATCGATATAATACCGATATATTGCCCAGCACTAATTCAGGCTAATATAGTTTTCTTCTTTTTCATTAAATTACTGTGCAGAAGGTACAGTAACATTACTGAGGGGCAAGATGTGCAGCCATTTTATGTGTACATTTTCTATTCTTTAATCACCCTCAAATGCTGGCCGTACTAACACTTGTATTGCAGAAGCATGCCTTATATAACTGGAAAAAGTAAAACAAATTACTGTTCTCCAAGTTTCTCCTTCAAGTGTGTTACATCAAAAGATAGGCCTAGGTCAGTTACAGCAGACCAAGTCCTCTTAAATGCAGCCAAGAAAATTGCTTTGATTTCATTCCTCTTAGAAATGGGGAGGGATCTTTTGGATCTACCAACACTGTTGTGGACAATGTCTAAAAACATATTGAGCACAGACTCTTTTCATCCCAAACTGGTGCAGAGTAGGCTATAACCAGGCTGATGGACAGAGAAACTGAACAAATGAAAGCAGGTATACAGCTGTGCAGGTCATTACTGAAAAATGTATTGATTTACAAATAACCCTTTTTTCTTCTTTATCATGCAGCACATTTGGGCATTTATAGTGCTACATGCTGTCTTAATGAACTCATTACTTGTCCTCCTGTTTCAAAGTCATTTGGTTTATTTACATCTTTCCCCAGCTGATTTGTAATAATATATGCTCTTTTCTTTCTTATGCTTATGTTCTTTTTGTGTCTCTGCTCACACAGCCTAGTGGATCCTGCTACTGTATCCTCGCAAGCACAACATGTTTGTGACTTACACTACTGCCTTTGAATGTTAGCAGCACGACTGGCTAATTCAGAACCGTTATATATTGTTAATGTTCATTAACTGGATGTTTAAAACTGGATGTCAGTGAGTCTAGAGTTGGTTGTGCAAAATTCATGATAATGACGTATGCTAATTGCAGTGCAGGACAGAATGTGTGCGGGTTGCTTAAAAATGAAACATGAGCATGAGAGACATGAGCTAATATTGCACTTCTGAGAGAGGGGTATGTTAAACTTTTATGAGACAAAGAAATTCTACAGGCTGGTTTTCCAAAACATGTTTATCTATGAGGAATGTAGCTGGATTTCCTGTGGGTGAGGTTATTATGTATTAGGCAAAGTCATGTTAAGCATATGGATGCATAGGATAAAGTCTGGGGATAAAAATCTATAGAAAAACATTCCATCACATGGGGACAGAAATAGTTAAAATAAAAAAATAAAAAATGTTTTAGTTACCTGCAATGACACCAGTTTTATAAGTACATTTGCTGCTTTGTAACAGGCCAGTCATGGTCTGGAGAGGGCTGAGGATGCAGGCTGGAATCCAAGCCCTCTGAAGCCTCGTTTAAAGCTTCAAAACAGTCCATTGTACAGTATGTCAGGGCTGAAGAAGGAGGGAGTCTCAGGAGAGCAGCATGTTAAGGCATCGGGGGAGATGTGAAGGGGCTACTGCCGCTGTCTTAGCTATACTTTGTTTTGAAACTGCAATTGTAGTGTTGCTTTTGGGCCAGTCAGCAAAATCTTATATACGTCGTATACAACATTGGTTGGGTTGAAAATGGCCTGGGTGCTGTTCTATGCACCCTAATGCAACCCTGTTAAATAACCCTATATGAAACAAGAGGTTTTCTACCTTATATGGTATGTTCATGAATACTTCTAGATGAGCTGCGCGCTGATTGGTTGAGCGAAGCACGCACGCACCTCTCTGTGCCCATTTAGCGGAGAGTGAAGCCCAGTATTCCGTTGTACAGCCTGGAACACTGCATTTATGACCGTGGTTCATTTTCAATATCCTTGAAAAACTTCAAAACTTTCTTCTTTCTAAAGTACACAGCGCAGCTTGCAGCTGAGCTCGTATGTGAGATCCTGACATAGCTCCAGCCAGCTCACAGCGGGTCTGTGAACAGGCAACCGGCGAGGCAGCATCCCCGGCAGGCAATGGCTGCTGTCACGTCAGACCACGGAGCTTCTCAAGTCCAACGTACCAAATTTGCAATTAGCCATACATTTTCGTAAAACTGCCCATATTTGAGCTCTACGTAGTTGATTTCTCGCATAAAAAAGTCTCAGAAGTGAATTTAGTAATGAAATAGCAGACGAACAATGTATAAAATTTCTGAGATCTGCGCAAAATAGATTCAGAAGATCAGCTGGCCTCAGATCAGTGGCCTATGTCAATTTTGGGGCGTGACAAAGGTACAGACTAGAGCCAAATAAGGTACAGCCACCTGAGTTGACGTCAGCTACTAGCTTTGTTGAGATTTGCCCGTTTTCAGCAGCAGTTTCAAATTGTGAGATTTGCATAGGAACGAGGCGTCAATGGGACTTTGAGGTTCTAAGTATGTCTATTTTACCCACCGTCGTAATTCAACTATGACAAGGTAAACTCGGTTTTGCATTCTATCACCCCTTTAAAGTGCTGGAAAGCAGCAGTGGGATACAACACTGCCATGGTTCATAAATTAGTTCAGAGTAGGGCTGGGCAATATATCGATATTATATCGATATCGTGATATGAGACAAGATATCGTCTTAGATTTTGGATATCGTAATATCGTGATATGACATAAGTGTTGTCTTTTACTGGTTTTAAAGACTGCATTACAGTAAAGTGATGTACTTTTCTGAACTTAACAGACTGTTCTAGCTGTTCTATTATTTGCCTTTTCCCCACTTAGACATTATGTCCACATTATTGATGATTATTTATCTAAAATCTAAGTGAGATATTTTGTTAAAGCACCAATTGTCAACCCTAGAATATCGCCGCAATATCGATATCGAGGTATTTGGTCAAGAATATTGTGATATCTGATTATCGCCCAGCCTTATTTCAGAGGCGCTCAAATAAATTATGTACTGAACAGTTACAATAAACTGAGGAATACGGCACAAAGGAATGCCAGTGCCATTCCATGAGAAATTAACTATTAACAAAAGCAGCTTTTCCATAGGTTTCTGAAGAGCCGAAATAAAGCTAAAAGTGAATGGTTCCAGGGGATTCAGGCCCTCACCATCTTAGCATTGCCTGACGTCGCCTAATTCCCGGCTAATCCAAATACAGGCAAAGAGGTGGAGCATGGAGGTAGCTGAGGTGGGCTGAATAAAGCTGACAGTCTGTGCTCGCCTGCTGTGACGGCAGCCACTTGTCACTCAAAGCGGAACGTCCTTAATTATGCAGAACTTTAAGTCTTAATATAATTTAAACAGGTGAGGGGATTGACTCCCTTGCTATTTTTGGCTTCATTTTTCAGCACCGGAAGTTGCCTCTTGCTCCTGAACTGCGATCTAACTGTCAAACAGCGCTGTTAAGCTGTAGAATGAGAACGTTTGTGACCTGTCCGCCACGTTCAAACAGTCGAGACAAACAAAGCACCACCCACTGGTCGGAGCAACCTTCCTCATTTTACAGCTAAGAATAGAGTAAAATGTTTAAAAAACATTTGAGGCGAGAAATAGGCGATTCAGCAACAGAATCTTGATTCACATTTGACTTTTTACTTTTGGAGCTTCGAAGCCCCAAAAGTTGTATTTGGGACAGCTATAGTAATCTGGTATTGTTGCTGAATATTTGCAGCTTTATTGATTCACTTCCCAGCCTGGGGAAACCTCAGTTTTTATGTGATTAAGATACCATATGATCCTATAATTTAACCTGCTCGTTGCAGACATAAACACACTAGTGAATTGAAGAACATAATGTGCTAAGCACAATTTGTAGCCAGTGGCCATTGTTCTGCATGAAGAACAAAGAGCACCATGATGCACATATTGATTTTGCTGTAAAGTATGCAATCAGAGGGAGTATTCAAACAAAAGGTCAAGTAAAATGAGATGAAACTTTCTTATTATAATACTGACATTCCCCATTTCGTTCAGAGTCATGAACTATATCCATAGCCACCACTACACCCTAGAGAGTAACGCAACATTTTCAGTTCATAAGTGCTTCAAGGACACTCTATCCCACTTACTTGTGAAATGACGTTACCGCATTACCACAATACCGCGGTCACGTTACGCCTACCACGGGTCTGGGCTCGTCACGGTCATCACTGCAAAAAAACATTGGCCTGCACATGTGTGCACATTGTGTCTAATGACATGGATTCATTGATTCTAATGACATGGATTGTGTCTGATGACATTGTGTCTTACATGGATTCAAGGTTTTCTAAACAAAATGTATCATCAAAAGATGGAGCAAATCGGACCTGTCGCGAGTTGGGGAGCGCAATGTTCCATGACACGTAATAACATTCCATTCATGTCAACTATTCCTATATGCGAGAGTACCAACCTGTGTAATGTCTTGTATGGGAGAAATGTCTTTGCCTTTCCTACCGTACATTTCTCCATTCTCAGCTGAGGTAGACACATTAACTAGCTTAACAAGCTGCAGTGTTTACCATTTAACATTAGCCTAGCAGCTAGCAGAGTTCCTTCAGGTTATAGCTTTATCCCGATAAAACGACACGGTTGAATATCAGCCTGCATGCACGTTTCGTAGCCTAAAACAGAGCGGCTTATATTGGTAGAGAGTGCAACAAGTTAGTAAGGGTGTCACGATTTCAATTTTAAATCAAAATCTATTGAAATTAAGTCACAATCTTGAATATCAAATAAAAAAATGGAATCGTCGATACTGCCACAGCCCCATGTCACGTCCAGTCGGCTTGCCAAGCGGAAAAAAAACACACGTGTTGAAGTGCTGCGAGTCAATCAACCTCCTCTAACTTAGCTAGAGACAGTCAAAAGATAGCATGGCAACTACAGATGCTGGACACCCATCAACAGAACTTGAGCCCCCTCCTCTTTCACTGAAGTCGCCGGTGTGGAAGTATTTCGGATTTCCAGCGAGTTATGTTAACAACGTTCGTGTTGTCGACAAAAAAGCTAGATTCGAGATTCCTTCTGCTTATAGCTTTATCCCAACAAAGCCGCACGGTTGAATTTCAGCCTGCATGAACGTTTTGTAGCCTAAACAGAGCAGCTTACAGTATATTGGTTTTATTACAGAGAACAACAAGTTAGCACACTGTCTCTGCTCTCTGACTGCTCAGCCACTGTGCTGCAAAGCCAAAGCGTCTGCCCTTGGCAAACCTTTTTTTTTTTTTTTTTTACTTCATTGATAAATTCTCAAGTTTCCAATTGACTGAAGATATGTTATTGTTACATTATGTTGTTAATACATGTTTTAAAGGTCCCATGGCATGAAAATTCCACTTTATGAGGTTTTTTTTAACATTAACATGAAAACCCCCAGCCTGCCTATAGTCCCCAATTGGCTTGAAATGGTGATAGGTGTAAACCGAGCCCTGGGTCTCTTGCTCTGCCTTTGAGAAAAAGTTCTGGAATCTCCTCTTTATGAGGTCATAAGGAGGAAGGTTACCTCCCCTTTCTCTGCTTTGCCCGCCCAGAGAATTTGGCCAACCGATGAGAGAGAGACATCATGGCTTTCAAACGAGCAAAGTGGCAGTTGGTCAAGGCCACACCCCCTCCCTCCACCTTGCCCCCCATCTCTCCTCCTCAATAGCTACAGACACAGAAATGGCACGTCCTGAGTAAAGCTCATTGTAGGACTGGCTCTAGTGGCTGTAATTCTGCACCAAGGCTGAATTTCGGGAAAGAGACATCAGATATAGTATTAGGGGACCACTAAGGTCTATATAAAAGCATCCAAAGAGCACCATGTCATGGGACCTTTAAATGTGACAATGTAGTGTGGTACATTGCAAACAAAGGTCAGATATTATATTACATACGAGTCTAGTCTAAAAATAAATAATAATGTAAAAATCGATAATTGAATCGAATTGTGACCTTAGAATCGAAAATGTAATCGAGGATTTGGAGAATCGTGACACCTCTACAAGTTAGCGAACTGCCGAGTCGCCATCTCTGCTCTCTGTCTGCTCAGCTGCTAGACAGGCTGCACTCGGCATTGTCGGCAAACTATTTTATATATATTTTACTTTATTGACAAAAGAGCTTTCTGAACTGTCTGTGGAATGGATCAACGGAGATGGGAGAAACCAGAGTGGCCCTAAATGACAGCAAAACTCAGTAAAGACTCTCACATTGAGCTGAAATGGAAACACTGTGCTGCAATCTTCATACAGTCTATGGCTGCAACATATGTTGTAAGGTTTAAGCCAATGTTTTTTCGGGGGTAACACCATTCACTTTACCGGCAGTATTGACAATACATAAAGCCATCGTTTCTTGAGAAGATCTAGCTTGTTAATTTATTGTTCACTTTTAACTCACTTTACATCATCTTTGCTATCTCTTTTTCCTCTTGCTTTTCCTCATAGCAGAACTCTTAAACTCTTAAACTTAAAAGTGGCGCTTCCGTCCTAATTATGCTTTTAAACAAAAGTTTGACTACATTTGGTACATTCACAAAAAGACCCTAGGTTGCATTTTGGTGAGAGTTATGCTTTAAGGCACCCTTCCATTCTCGCTCTAACTTACGCTATTCTCGTAAGAGGGTTGAGGTATACCGTTCAACCACGGTAAGAAAAAATCCATACCGTCCCAGCCCTAATAGAGGTAGTTATTATCGTTACGATACTACACATTACTATGTGTCGGTGGAAAACTCAAACATGAATACAAGGTGAGAGAAGCTCTTCTTTATATGTAAAGTTTAAAGGCAGAAAAGACAGCATAAAAGGGAAAAGAAGGATTATTGGTGCGTGCTTAGTGAGACTGCTTTATGGAATATAAATACAGAACAGGCTCTTCCCTTGATGAGGATAATTATACTGCTTTTTCTTCAATCAGCTTTCCAGCTCATCATGGGAACCAGGAGTCAAACTTGGATACATTTTTCATGCCTTTCAACAGTATTCAGTTCCAGCCAGTAGGAAACTGAAATAAGAGAAACAGGATACTTAGTTAACCCAAATAAACAGAATCAGTAAGTGGCTGAAGGACACGGCACTGAATGTGCTACAGCGCTCTTGGTATTGTTTTCCTATAGAGACAGGATTCTCTACTCTAACCATTATGTGCCATGGCAACACGTCTGCTTCATCTGTGATCCTTTTGCCTCTTCCCTCACTCCACTACTGTCTCTCTCTACAAGTTGTCAAATTGCCTTGGGAAAGAGTGAGTTTAGGTACTACCATGTACTAGTCTGGCTATCACCAGACCAAGCTCAATAGATTTAAGACATTGGTCTGGGGAGTCTGCTCTGTATTTTCTCTGCACAAGGGTACTCTGTACGCAATTGGATAGTCCTTCAACCAATCAGACCAACGATCCGGGTGACGTAGCAGCGGCATCAGCGGGTAGCTGCGCTGTGGGGGACGGCTTGTTGAATGTGAACAAGAAGCTGCTTGCCGTTGCTTCTCTATAGTCATCGTGTTAAAGCTAAAGCGCGCAAGGTGGATAAGCCAGTTTGTGATTGGTTCCCGTAAAATTGTGAACTGAAGCAGGAGAATTAAATGTGCAGGTTTCGCCACCAGAGTGGGCGGGGTTTACCCAGCCTAACCATGTACTGCAGTGTGAGGAAGAATTGCACCAGTAAAAGTCATGAATTGGTATCAGTACGACAGAGGAAAGAGCTTCTTTTCATAGTCACTTTATGCTTCAATATCCAACAACAACCATCATAATAAAGGCAGACATTATAAACCACTAAAAAACCAGACAGTGCACATAGGTCAAACCCCAATTGTACTCAATTTAGCAGTCACTGGATTTTCAAGATTGTAAAAATGCCAAAAGGCTGTTGTATGGTCAGCTGTACTAATACAAAGACGTGTCAATCAAAGTCTAATAGTTTTATCATTTCAAATTGGCATTGTGTACTTTTTCCACCTCATGAAAGTGGCAAAGTCAGTCAATAATTGACAGTAAATCCTTGGGTTGAACTGTTCATCTTATATTTGAGTTGTTACTTTATTAATATCAACAACTAAAGGAGACACTTCTAACATAAAGTTAGTTCTGACAGCTACTTTGTGGGGTCAATTATTAACTTTTTAAAGTAGTCTTATTAAAGTAACGTACAACTTTGAATATGTTCAATTTGCTGATGTAGACTGATGAAACAATCCTGAAAGTCAAGATAACAAAATAGTGATGCAAGCTAGTCCTCTAATGTTCCATTGGTGTGGCTCAGGTGAGCAACTGCTCTGTACTTTTATTTTAACGGAAAACAACAACTACTTCCCCACACACACACACACACACACACACACACACACACACACACACACACACACAATACTCAAATCAAGACGTTAGCGCATTCTAACAATACCTATTTGAGTGTTTTGATGATCTTTCACCCCCATTCATAGGACAAAGAGCATGATTTTAAATTTTAAAAAAACGAAATAGAAAACAGATCACTATGCACCATTACTCTCATTTGTTTTGACATTATTCCTTGTACTATGTATAGAATCAAGAGTGTTGCCATGATGTGTTGCCATGTGGGAAGAGTCATGAAGCCAGGGGCTAACAGCCGAGCTCGTCAGAGCCAAAGTCAGAGCCATGCCCGCCCTTCACATGCACTCCCCAATACACACATCAACAAGCCTACAGTACATTTTCAGCCACTGACTTTCATTGCAAATGACTGCTCTCTAAATGTTTCCAGGCTAAGTACATTCCTCACAGAAAAAGAGTTTTATATAAAGTATTTTACAGATTTCTTAAAAGGTTATGACATTTGTGATCTATATGCTCATCAATCCCTCCCTATTTTTGCCTGAGAAGCAGGTTTTAGCCCATAAATGTAAGTCTATATACAGTAGCGTGTGCCTATGGTGCATGAAGAGGAGGGTTTACTCCTATAGGGACCAGCCTTTGGCAGGCTCACTAATGGGATATGGTCCACAGCTCCACCTGTTCCAATGAATTTCTCTCCATGGATAAGCTAGACAGCATCACGTGAGAGCCTGCAACTGGGAGGTAGTGGTTTGAGAGACAGCAGTGATCATCCATGATTTCATGGATATTATTCCAGCAGCCATTTAAAAATCAAACCTCACCACTACTCTCTCCGAGGGGGAGGAAGCAGGAAGTTGAAAAATGACAAAAGGCTTCAAGGACAAGAACCAACCATAAGAGCCCTGACAGCCCAACTTGTCGTGGTTTTCCAGAGGATGCAGCAGTGTCAATATGTTTTGTTTTTTTTACAGACAGTGACAGCGTGGAAAAATCTTCTGGCTATTCTATTCCAGGTATCTTTGCATAACCTATATTATGTATAAACTGTGTTTGACAGGTAATTATTTTCGACAATAAAATGGAAAGGAAAAGTTGCATGCATGCGAGCGGCAAAGACCAAGTCAAGTCTGTAGTATGCCTTTCACCTTCGCTTGATGCTCATTTGAAATATAAATCATTATTTCAACACCGAGCCCAACTTATCTTTTCAAAGAGACTGTGCATTCGTCGCAGTACACATGGTTTAGTGCAAATCCATCTTGATAATTGTCATATGCCGAGTGGAGTGAAACATGGTCATGCACCAGCTAACATGTCCTAAGAAGAACATTTTGTTTCATCGGCATTCACGCCCTCCATGTACTTTAAATCATGTTGCTCAATGTGCTCTTTTGAGCAATGATATTGCAGACGGTAGTGACAAGGAGGATATAATCCAGAGAATGGGATCATTAAAATGAGCATTATTATTAAATGGGATTGTCAATCTAGTCTTGTCTTATCCTTCACCATATTTAATGTGTTCTTACCTAATCACTCTACATTTATGGCTCCTTCATTTATTCGCATATTGATTTTCTCTGTCTGTGTGTGTGTGTGTGTGTGTGTGTGTGTGTGTGTGTGTGTGTGTGTGTGTGTGTGTGTGTGTGTGTGTGTGTGTGTGTGTGTGTGTGTGTGTGTGTGTGTGCGTGCGTGCGTGAATGGGCGTGTGCGTTACCCCGGGGTGCTTGTTCGCTAATAGAGTTCTTTAGTCACAGATCGGTGTGACAGGTTGCCCTGCTGGCCTCTAGTGTGTGCTCAGTACAAGTGCTCTCCTGGGTGCGAAGCTGTCACATCCACTTACACAAGGGAACTATTCCTCAGTCCCCCTTTCTTTAAACACAACTACCTTCCTCCAAAATCCAACCACTTTTCCAGTTTCACTTTTCAAATTCACAATTCAACCTCCCCTGCAAGCACACACAGCATAGCCTACTGTGTGCACAAATATCCCCAACAAAATATCAATAACCTGTAAAGTTCATTGGGGAGTCGGCTACTGGAGAGTATTGAAATTTGCTGAAAGAAAGTTGGCACAGATGCATGTCTCCATGCTGGTGTCTAGAGAATATTTTTGGCTTTCACTTTTGACCATAAATACACGTCCAAGTAGCCTCTAATACACTATGTCTATATGTTGGCGAAAACAGTGTTAAGACCTTTTTGTGTTATGGTCTATGCTGTGAGAGTTGTCTCACCAGAGAAAAAGTTATTTTTGCTTTATACTTGGCAGTTGAACCATGTGGGGGAGAAAGTGTCATTTTTGTTCTGCATCAACTATATGTCACCACAGGGAAATATTCCTCCTATGCATGCTCTCCAAAACACTCACTGTAGGCTACCAATTATGCAGTTTGAACTCAGGCATAAAGGAGAAAAGAGACATCTAAATTTACTGCATGAGTCACTGCAGCCCTATACTACAGTACAAAATTAAACACAAGAAGAATATGTTATTAAAATAAAGACATTTCTGGTGAGGTAGTATCTCTTCTGATTACTGGCTATATTGAAGGTTATGTGCAATAACACTGGGAATTATACAGCTGATTAAATTGTGATTCTAAGGCCTGGTCATCCTCTACTAGTGTCAAGCAGACATAATTAATTTCTTCTGGGACCTTTTTTTTTTTACCATTGTTACGGAAGGCATCCAGTTAGCTTAGTTTAGTACAGAGACTGGAAACGGGGAAACAGCTAGCCTGTCTCCATCCAAAGCTAATAACATTTATCTAGCAGCATGAAGCTCAGTAATGAAAACATTACATGTTGTTTGTTTAATCTGTACAAAAACATAAGCGTAAAAATTACATATTTTGGGCCTTCAGACAAAGACCGTAGGAATCTTTATTTGTTATGTAAGATACATTTTTTGGCCATTTTAGGCCTTTATTCTTAAAGGATAGCTGAAGACATGAAAGGGGAGAGAGAGGGTGAATGACATGTAGCAAAGGGCCGCAAGTCGGTGTCGAACCCACGGCTGCTCAGTTGGAAAATCAGTAGCAATACCAAGCCCTAAGCTTCATATTAACCTTACACACATGAGCGTGGAATTGACCTTCTAATCAAACTTTCGCCAAGAAAGCGAATAAGCTAATTACCCAGAATGTCAAATAGTGATGGTCTTGGAAGTAGTGTCTGGATGGAAAAGGTAAAGTTGCTTTATTAAATGTGTACGTGTCCCAGTTAGCTCTAACAATGCCCTAAACCAACAGCTTGTTCAATCAACACAGAACTGACGGTTTCAAGCTAGAGAAATTGGAGTTGATGTGCACTAGGTTCAAAAATGAATCCTTATTAAGCTAGTTTACAGTGCTATACTAGTAGTTATTAACCCTATTACTATTACCCCTCTCAAGCCATTATTTTACGAAAAGTCTTTACAGCATTTGTGTACAGACAGTGATCGCCTGAAACATCACAAGCTGAAATATTGACACAACTGCAAAACCATCATCCTGTTAATAGAGGAATAGACTGATAGAAATTTGAATAGCTGCAGAAAGCAGGCAGGGAGCTCGTACTGTGACAGTACATCCAACATTAACTTAATATTATATAATGCCACTGGAGTTGTCACTTAGAATTTAAAGCTGTGGATCTGTGTGGAATCTGTAGGTGGCGGAGGTCTCTGTCTTTCAAAGCACACTGGCACCATCCTGAGGCACGACACCGCGCCTGCATCATTTTAACAAACAGCAGGGTTATTCATCATGTAGGGGTGAAAATATGCAAGTATGTCAAAGGAAACTCCTTCAAAAAAAGACTCACTTGTGTTAAACTAATTGATTATGTTTATATTAATATATACATTTATTTTATTTAGATTCCATTTATATTGACAGCGTGGGACTTTTTCAACATTATTTTTATCAAATACAAAAAAGGATTCTACAGTCTATGGCTGCTCGATTATGGAAAAATATATAATTACGATTATTTCGGTCAACATTGAAATCACGATAATTTAACACGATTACACGTTGACTTCTGGAAAGATGTTACAATTATTGAACTTAAAAAACAGTGGAAAAAGATAAATAAATCAACAGTAAAAAAAACACATACAACTGTGAAATTTGCCTTAATACTTTTCCTATTTAAACTTTATTTATTCATTCAGAACACAAGAGAAAATAGTTTACTTGCAAAACGTAATGAGCGATTATTCTGTTTTTGTGATCATTGGGAGACAAACTCATAATCATGATGAAATTTCGATTAATTGAACAGCCCTACTACAGCCTACGCCAAGGTGTTCATAATATATACTGTAAATCGTTTCAAACCGGTTTCTTAAATATCTCGTTTTAAGAGGAATTGTGTTTTTTCTCTCTCATGATGATTAACTCTTTAATCCTTGCATGCATTCTTCTTGACATGTTTGGACGTTTTTATTTTTTTTTATTTTTTTTTTACATCTGACAGTTATTGACACATTATCATCCAGGGAAACAATAATACATATTAGAAGCTCCAACTATATTAAAATAGATGTGTTGCAGGGCTTGTATTTTTCTAGAAGTGGAGCTCCTGTATTCTGACCTTGGGCTATAAATCTATACTGTAAACAATGCATGAACACTGAAACCCTGCATACTCCATTTACTACACATAAAGTGGTATTTCTTTAAAGACAACATGCAGTAAGTACATCTGAATATACTGCAGACCATGTGCGAAGTGTAATGTTGAAATAAAAAATAAGATGAGACGGATTCTGATATATGCTATAATATTCTTTTAGATTGTTAGCCAGTTTTACAATGCCACTATATCTTTTTGCAGCTCATACCCATATTTATAATATTCCAGTTGAACTTTTACTTAGTATTGCACTTGAATCATTTCTTTAATTTTAAGTCCCCAGTATGGGTCAAGTTCTAAAAACACAGAATCCTAAATTGTTCATAATGCATCACAATAGCAGTCTAAATAATAAGCCCAAACTGAGATACATCAGATGACATCATGAGGGTTATTTTCTCAGACGTTGAGAGATCCCATAGAAGCCTTTTATATTACTGTTTTCACTGACGGAAGTACAGAGAACCCCATGATGATTGTACAATCAGTGGAATGCCCCTTTCACAAATTTAAATTTTTTTTTTTTTTTTTACTCTTTCTAGTTAGTTTGCCTTTTGTGTTTTCTGTTGTTCAATCATTGGCTTGATAGTCTGGAGCTCAGGACATCTGTTGCCCTGTGGGCAGTTCATGCAAAGCCTTCAGTCTGCCAGGCAGCTCTACATTCTGTCAGCAAGGTGACAGATGAAATGAGCAAGAGATGTGTTTCTTTTCTTGGGCCTGACTCCAACATCAGCCTATTTTTGGAAAATGAAGAGGAATATTATGTCACCAGCACTGAGCTGGTGAGTGAGTGTCCATTTAAGAGTGGGTGGTTGTACAGAGTTCAGGGAAGAGGGTGTGCTTGGCACTGAGGCTAAAGAAGCAATGTTAAATGGCTCTTCACCAGAGATTAATTTATTAGTCAACGTATACTAAGAGCTACATCAATGTTGAATCCTATGCATAGTTAATCAAAATATTCCATTTAATTGGTGGGAACCGGAGCAACCTTTTATTTATAAAATTGACTCAATGAGAAATGTTTAAAGTAAAATAGAAAAAGGGTAGGAACATTTAATGCCAAAGCCACAAAATGCAGACAAAAGCCTCTATCACAAAACACATTGCCTTATTTATTGTCCTATGGCCTCTGCTGATTGTAATCTTTCCAATCAACTTAAATGGTCCTTTGAATGGTTCTGTGTAACAAGTACTTCGGTTTCCCCCATTTCATTAGTCTGGCTATCACCAGACCTAGCTCAATCTTTTAAGATTTAAGATTGAGCATTGGTCTGGGGAGTCTGCTCTGTATTTTCTCTGCACAAGAGGCGTGACCAACGGGCATAGTTCAAATGACTCTGTACGCAATTGGATAGCCCTTCAACCAATCAGACCAACGATCCGGCTGACGTAGCAGCGACAGCGGCATCAACGGGTTGCTGCCATGGAGTGCTGCGCTTCGGTGGTCGGCTTGTTGAATGTAAACAAAAAGCTGCTTGGCCGCTTCTCTATCGTCATCGTGTTAAACCTGCCTATAGCGCGTCAGGTGGATAAGTCAGTTTGTGATTGGTTACCGCAAAATTGTGAACGGAAGCAGGATAGATAAACGTACAGGTTTCCAGCCTGAGCTGCAGGGCGAAATCAAAATCGCCGGCAGATTAGGATTTCCCCTTCTCGGAAACTCCTCGTACAAGACATAACCAAAGTCTATTGACAGCATCATTAGGTGATGTTCTGTAGTGTCTGAGGTTTGTAATTCTGCTCTAAAACAAGAAGTTGATGTTAGGGGGTTCCCTTTAACCCAGTGACCAGCCCAGCAGGATGGAACAGAGTGTGTAGATGACACTAAAGGTTGTGGCTTGGTAATTTGAGAGCTTGTGTGACATTTCAGACTCAAAGTAGATGAAGACGGAGGAATAAAGAGTGTCTGAGGCTTTGGCATAGTGCAACCTCGCAACACTTCTGGTAAATAAGTAATTCTATTCCCTTTTAGCTATGATGCCCATTAAAGATGTTTTACACAATGACAAGCAGGGATGGAAAGAAATAGTACTAGAATATTTACTCCAGTAAAACCACTGTATACACATTTACTTAGATAAATGTACTCTGAGTAAACATTACTGATATATGACACTACTGTCAAATCATTAAATAACACATTTAGAATTTAAAATAAATAGCACTAAAGGTCAACGTGCACACTAGTGGAACAACATCATACCACCAAGCCGTAACCAACAATAAGTTCAATTTCTATGGCACTTTGTAGCCTGGGCATACTGATATACAGCTACTTTCATCAATGTCGCTGTATTAGAATTAACCAGAAGGGAGCACAAAACTATGGACACCATGGCAGGTGCAAAACGCATGACTAAGCCACATAAATGGCTCGACAGAATCTACAGCATCACCAACAAGCAAGTCAGACCAGCAAGTCAGACAACAACACATGATGTATAAACAATATAAACTCCACAAAAGGTGCAGGCACAAACACACACATATTAAAGCAAAAAGAGAGTTTTTGCACACCATCTGAGTGTGTTGTACTCACCATTTGCGATTTTGAGTTCCGTGCACTGCAACGCTCCAGGTTCAACTTCTCTACTGGTTCAGTCCCAGAGAATGTAGTCTGTAGCTCCCTCAAATAATGGACAAGAGGCACCAGGTCATGGTTTAAAAATGTTAATTCCTAGGTCAGACCCGCCCGTGAGAACTGGGTAGAAAGAGAAAAAAATAAAGAGATTCAATAAAATGAAATGTACGTATATAGGTAGGTAGCATATCGAGCTAACACATTTAGCATGCAGCACATAGCATTTAAGCTAACACACACACAGGTCACGGCATATCCTGCAGCTTCCGCCTGTTCACTTATAAGCGTATTTTTACTTACATACACTCACATGACAGTGTTTTCTCTGAAACAAAGTAACACAATATTTTATTTACCTAATTTATGTGCACATTGTTAATTTCAGCTCAGTGTGAGAGTCTTTAACGTCACTGCGTTTCGCTGTCATTTCCGGTCACCGAGGGCGGGGATTTGCACCTATGATTTGCACACACCTTTTATATACTGTCTATGGCACACACCTATGCACCTACACGTTGTGGTTGCGCCGCGTGACATGGATGTGCAGCCAAGCGCCAACATCCGCTGCAAAAAAAATTAAGCTAATGCTGAAGCAAGACTGAAGTGGCAAAAACTTGAGGATGGCTCCAATTCCCATAAACCCACATGTTAAAACGCCCAACTTGACAATATAATTAAGTATAATTTCGGTAATAAAGTTGTCCTCCGAAGAGGGGGAAAAAAAAGAAGTATAATTTCGGTTTTGGTCTCTATATTGTTCACCCTTCATGACAACTGTGTTTTTTTTCAAAACTCACCTGTTTAAATCATATTCAGGCATACTGTTCTGCATAATTAACAGCATGGCCACTTTGAGTGTCAGGTGGCTGTGTAGTCACAGGAGGCTAGCAAGGGGGCAAGCTTCTCTACTCAGAGCGAAGCCGCGATGGTGCCATTTTGCTAACCTCTATCCATCACCCCCCGTTAGCATCCCATTGACTGCCATTCATTTTGGCGTCACTTTGACAGCCAATATCTTTACATGAAGCGTTTAAAGACTTTATTTGCCCATTGTTTATTTCTAAAGAACCACAACAATGTATAAAAGGCTCCATTACCTTGTACCTCACGTTATGGCTCCGTAACAGACGTTTTTGTAAAAATAGGCTAACGATTGTGTCATAACCAAGCGACCTACTGTCGCATAGTAGAGGAATTACCGTACAGTACACAAGAAGCTATCAGGCAGTTTTGACTTACATTAGGTGTTTAGTTTAATTAGGCTACTAATGTTAACTACCATTTTAGTTAGCAATAATTAGCCTGTGCCTATGTTATCTCCTTACATATACCTACGCTCTCCGTCTCTGCAAGATTGGGAATGATTGAGATTTCTCTTGGCACAGCTACCAGAAGACTTACAACTTGCAGACACGTTGTTCACGTCACATCTACGTCGGCAAGCTCAGTTTGCAGCTGCGCAGTAACGCTCGAGCCTAACTGAAAAGTGCTTCTAATAGACTTCAAGTCGTCTTTGTCCAGAGCAACGGGATCTGTTCGTCCATTCTATATACTGTTTATGATGGAGACCAGTGAAGTCTATTAGAAGCACTTTTCCGGTGATGGCTGAGCATTACTGCACAGCTGCAAACTGAACTTGCCAACGTAGATGTGACATGAGTAAACTGTCTGAAAGTTGTAAGTCTTCTGGTAGCTGTGCCAAGAGAAATCTCAATCATTCTGAATCTTGCAGAGACGGAGAGTGTAGGTAGGTTATATGTAAGGAGATAACATAGGCAAATCTGAGGTCAGGGGGCGTGTTTCCGACTTTGACCTCGGAAAATCTGAGATCCGAGGTAAATCGAACGCGGCATATAAGCTTCTCTCCACAACGCGAAGCTCCTATGGCGCCATTTTGATGCTAACAAGCCATGTGACCATAAACAAAGTAAGACTGTATAGAGGAAAAGTCTGTTTAGCCGCTTGGCTAATCCATGCAGTGTAAATGCCATAGGATTTTAAACTGCATAAAAAATACGGAAACAAAAGTACAAGTACACAAAAAACATTGACAAGTATAAAGTTTTTGGTGCAACTTACTCTCTGATAAGGGCAACATACAGTAGGCCTATATAATAAAAAGTTAATTATTATTGATGTGTGACATGAATATTCTCTAGTATAAATATTGTTAATATGTTGCCAGTTGGCATACAAGATGTTGATGTTAGGGCTGATTTATTGTGATTAGGCTAATGCTTCTGGTCTAATCATTATCTTGATTAGACCATACAGCTCTTGTTTCTGTATTGTGACATTTCAACATTATTTACAAGGAATTGTATATAATTGGCTGACCTTGGCCTAAACAACAGCATCTTGACATGTGCATCAATATAAACAGTGAGGCAAGCTCATAATAATAACATATTGATCATTGGTCAATACAGGAGTTGTCAGTGGACATCTTGGTGGATTTCTCTCTCTCTCTCTCTCTCTCTCTCTCTCTCTCTCTCTCTCTCTCTCTCTCTCTCTCTCTGTCTCTACAATAAGTGTAGCACCAATGTTGTTGTTTTCCCCTGGTGGTGATGCGAACTGATGCTTGTGACAGATACTGTATTATTGAGACATCTAGATATTCTGAGTTCAGCCGTATTAGTGAGATAGTTAAATATTTCTACTGGCAGCACTGACAGCAGATTGTAAACTCAAACTGAACCCAACGGACTAACACCTTGTGGAAGAGTTGGTTTATAATCAGAAATTCAGATTGAATGCTTTCCGCGTAAATATTTTCTTTTCCCTCTAATGCTGATGCTAGCAGACATCCCATTTCCTTCGCTTTGAGAGTTGAGGCTGATGGTTTGCAGCATCTGCAGTAGGCTCCTGTGGGTTTCAACCTGACAGCTTGTCTCCACAAAGGCTTGTTAATGAGAAAGACTGTGTTCATTCTGTCTACATGTGTCAGAATGACACATACACAAGTGTTTTTGGAGCTTGTGTACACTGTGGTTACAAGTATGCCAACCAAACACTAACAGCCATATATCTACAACATCTTTTGTCAAAGTTTAAAGTTATGATCGGCAGCTTTTTAAGTGTTGGAGGCATAAGGCATGCAGTTCCATCTACATGTGACAAACATAGTAAAAATGCCACGGTTCTTGGTCAGAGGTAATGGAAGAAATTATAGCGGTGTTGAGCGAAGCGGCTCCAGAGCTATGCATAAGTAGAACAAATACATTTTAAAGGCCAATTTTGTTCATTTACACTTGCATGAATTGATTGTTTTGGCCACTTGAGGGCAGCAGAACAAGTTGAAAACACAATATTGACTTACTTGACAGTATTATCACCTTAGAAAGTTGATATGGAGAGCATAGATCTCAACAAACCGTATTTACTGACTATTTAACTGCTAAATGCTATCTTCACCAGGTAGTGTCTGTCTTGAGGCTGCTGCAATAGAATGTTTGTGCATTTTTTACAGGTCTTATCAAGTAGGACTCAAAAGTCAAGTTATTTCTCCATCTGTAAAGGCGTCATAAGGATACTCATTTGTGAGCTAAACTTTAAACAACAGTGTGTCAATATATAAGGGGAAGTTTTAGCCTACAAATTGTGAACTGGGTGATGAATATCAATTTGAGTCTGTCAGTGCTGTTTACTAGAGGCGGATGACAATCTAACCTAATCTAAGGCACTGAGCATGCAAGAAATTGAAAGTCCTCCCTCATGTGTTTTCCTTGTTTTATACTTGAAGTCAACCCCCATCTAACCATTATAGTACATTAAAACCTGATGTCCACAAAAAAATACAAAAACTACCTTTATATTTTTTTCTGTGCTTCAAAATGGATTACAAAATGTGCATGCCCTTGAGGCTGCTTTGCCGTAAAGGCTGAGACTGAGTAGCAGTGTTCACTCAGTGGCTGCTCTGAGTTGGCCTAACAGGCTGAAAGCCTTTTAATTAGTCAGCACTCTCAAAGAGAACAGGTTGTAGACCTCTCCAATATTTCAGCAAACACTTAAAAATGAATCAAAATGTCTTCATTCCTACCCCATAGCCATCTCATAACCCCTGATTCTTTTTTTGCAGGCATTGACCCTTGGGAACCTGGACTACTGAGTGTATATAAAGTAGTTAGCAGAACCTTTACCTTTAATGGAGTACTTTTACATTGTGGTACTTTTGAATACTTCTCCCACCACTGCTCTTCAGACAGTATGTTATAGAAATTTCAGAAAGCCAGTCCCTCCCCATCACACAAATGGGTATGTGTTGCTTACTGTCACCAGTTGTGACATGTACTAATTTAGAAATACTCTGAACATCAATCACAGAAAGTGCCAAACTGGAAAGTTAAAAGCACAAATTCCTTGGTGGAATGTAACAAGAGGCCGGATGTTCTATGATACAGTTTATGAGACTCTTTGTGGATAGTGTCTGAGAGCCCTGGAAACTACAGTATCAGTATTTGCTCACACTGGCTCTCCCACAACACAGAACAATTTGTTCCCCTCTAATGCGCCTGCCCTCTACTGACATTAAAAAAGGGAAAGATGTAGACAAAATCACTCAACAGTGATTAGTTGCTGTGAAAGCAAGATATTTATTATCTTTGCTCACTGGGCGGTAGATCACAAACTGATCTTGAGAGAACAGGGATTTTTTCCAGGAAGAGCAGGGGCCCAAATGGCACACTCAGTTCACGAGGGGACTGAAATGAAGACGTGGTATACTGAGATAGACAGATCATCCTTCAGTTTAAAATAACTCTGCAATGCAAGTCTGTCTGACAGGATATTAAAAACTTTAAATGCTCCTGTGCGTGTTTGTCACATCTTGTGAAATATGCAACACAGGGGTGAAACTCTGTGAAAATGTCTGTGTTAGAGAGAGAGAGATAATCCAGTTGATTGTTTGCCATTTTCAAGCTGAGTGAACATGCTGAAATGTTGCTGTGTTCTGAGCTGAGCGGTTGGAGTGCTGATGGTTTTTGTATATCTGGTGCCCTCCATTTGTTGTCATCAAGTTTACACACATTTTTTTTCTGCAGCTCTATAACAGTATTAGCAATGAAACATTCTTATCATATGACTGAATCTCTTTGAAATCAAAATGAATGAGTGAGACAGAAGAGAGAGAGAGAGAGAGATGGGTCTTAAAACTAAATCCCCAGCAGGTGATGACTTATGCTGAAGATGATGCGATTTTCCCATAAAGGCCCCTCATGACATGAGGTACTATCACATGGCATGATTGTGGAGTGTTATTCAGGCCAGGTGATCTATTGAATATCATAACTGAAAATACTTTTTTTTTTAAATTATATGTTTGATTTCAGTCACCTTAAATTAAATTAGCTTTTGGTTCCCTTTATGGTGCAAATTCAGCTAAATTCCACCGGGAACATTTCCTGTAATTGTGTATCAAGCCACTGCAGATCAGGAACATTGTGGAGACTGCAAGACTACACAATGCAGGACAGACAACAATAGTTATCTGTGTATGGAATTACAGGCTCAGCCCCCTTAGCCATCAATGGTTGCATCTGTGCACATAAGGTTTGCATGTTAATGCTCTGTAAATTAGGTTGAGCCTTTCCAGCCCTATGATGGCTGCCCCTATCAAAGGGCACAATGGCCACACTGTTCCTCATCAGCTAAGAATTAAGTGGCAGTAAATGGCAGGATGATTTAGGACCAGGGTTCTCCACTAGGGGGACTCCCTGGCACCGTGGTGACTATGAGGACAGCAAAGTTGGGTGCCCTCACTCAAGCTGCCACCACACACTGCCAGGTCAAACATAATCATAGTAGCATTTTTTTTCTTCTCATTGTTATTAATGTTCTAATCACACTGGGGTGTTTGTTGCTGATCCTTGAATCAACTGCACCCTTTTTAAAGGTATAATATGTTTAGGTATTTCAAAAACATTACCTAATTAAAAAGGATACATTGTTTTTTTAGCTCTATATTTGTGCCTTTTGCTCAAGTTAGCCCAAGTAGAAAATCTGAGTATACTCTCTGGATGATTGAATAGGAGTAATGAAGCTTACATGGAATGTGACCTCTCCCCACAGCAGAAAACATTGGGATCTTGTCGAGTTGTTTTTGTCCAACAGCACTATAATCTCAAGATTTTTTAAGTGCTTCTGAGAGACAGACGGGGAGAAACACAACGAGAAAGAGAGAGTGAAAGAAAGAGAAAGTTTGTGCGTGTGTTTATCAGACCAAAGGGTTTGATCAGACTGCCAGCTGCTGAAACAAATGAGTCACAGGGAAAGGTTCTATCGATACGTGAGGACTGAGTGTATGCAGTCAATGTTTAGCATTAAGGCTCTGTGTCATCACGCCCTGCAACATATCCTTGAGGCTGCACACAGGGAGATTGGGAATGACTATAACCAACTCTTCCCCTGCAGGAAAACTAGAGTCAGGGCCTACTGTAAAGGTGGGGCTGATTATATACTACAGGAGCAGCAGCAACATGCAGTGATGCTTGCCATGTGAAGTGTGTAGGCTAAGAAAAAGAGTGAGTGAGGATTGACCGCTTACTCATTTGCAGTCAGTTGAGTCAATCACACACAAAAGGCCACACATTGCATTACAGCTTTTCAGACAATTTACTGGAAATTAATTTTGGGCTGCAATAATAACAACTGTAAGATCCTAGTCGCAATAATTGATGATCTGCTGCCTCTCCCTGATGATATGTACTGATTTATTATAGAGATTTCTTTTGTTGCTGTTTGTTAACTTTCTTTACTTATGTTTGTTGTAATTATAGACACAATTAACACATGTCAATTTATAGTTTGAAATGTCCATATTTTGTGTTTTGATGGGAACTACATTAGATTATAGAACTAGAGTTACAACATCTAACTACTGTATTCACTTACAGGTCTGTTGTGCCAAACCTGTGGCCTGTTAACTGGATAGAGCAGTTTTATCGCTGGACGTTTTCTCCTTGTGCAGTGTAGGGAAAACAAATCATCGTACTCCCTGGAAAACAATTCTGGTCCCATGCATGCTGGATGCATGCACATGCTAGCTGCCATCCTCTTGCATGATTGCATGATTAGATCTTGTTTTTCCTCTCTTTGTTAAAGGTTTAAACACTGTTTCACGGACAGATTGTTCCCAATTGATTCATTTACTTCAATGATAATCAAACCTTTAACATGTCCTGCTTTTCAAGAGTAGGTCACTGATTTGGCTCCCTGTCAAGCCTATATAACAATGTTGGGATTCTCCTCACTGTGGCATGTAGAAAACTTGGCATGGCGCAGCGCTAACAAAGGCGGTAGCTTGTGTCTCTAACAAAGCATGGCGGTAAAACTCAGCAAAGAAAACATGTTGGTTACCAGAGACAGTCTTATGCTGCCTTTGTTAAATCTCCACAGTTACAGCCCTAATTGATTATTGAAAACACTGTATTAACACTGTATTTTTTGACCATTTGTAATGTTAGATTTGTTATACATTTCTATGTGTGCAATTGATTATATGAGGAAAAAGCCCAAATGCACTGATGTACAGTATTTGGACGGTAGCAAGTTGATGTTGTTTTCCACTTGACTTCAATTATATTTGTTGTAAAGCACAATTCAAAATGTGTTACCCAGCAGAAAATAGCCAAAAAATTAGCCATATCGACAAATAACACGTACGCACATTTAGAATTTCATTTGAAAGTTTTACTTCACTTGATCTGGAGGACATCTCTCTAATCAAACAGAACTCATACTGTATCAACAAACATGAATTGACTTAAGTGTAATTTAAACGCATGCAAATCTAAAGAATTAAGGCAAGATCTTAATTTGTAAAGAAGGGACTTCTCTGATATGTGTGATGCCTGGAGGAACTATAGACACAGGGTAAAGGGAAAGAACTCCACATGATACTGAGAAACAGTTTTATAATGATTTATGTAGCTCATTAATATTCATTAATTCATTTGTATAGTGTGCAGATTTAAATTTCAATGTAAAATGAGCAAGCCTAGTGGCCATATTTACCATGGTAAATAAAACTGTATCGCATGCATAATTGTCAAATTATGCATATGGTGCAGGTTGTATCCAATTGTATTTTGAATACAAGGTGCAAGTGTTTGCTGTCTTATCAATGCTGTTGACTCTTTCTTTTGTTTTCCTTAATTAGAAGTCTAAACTTGGAAGCAATGACATTTTTTTTATTTTAGGGAGACCAAAAGCAGATCCTTCTTTCATGTAAACTTTGCCCCATATGCTCTTTATTTTGACCGGAGGTGCAAGAGGATACAAGTTGGCATTGGTGAAGAGTGACGAGTGACGACAATATATCTTCCTCCCCTTCACGAATAGAATGTACTTACATCCAAACTGAGACTGCAAAATGTCCTCCTTAAAGGCCAAGCGTTTTTCAATCCTATCACAGGACGGATCGTGTTACTCTTACAGTGATGCACAGTTGTTTGCTGCATGCATTCGCGGTACATTCTAGAAGTTAACGTCTACCACCTTCATGCCCATCCCAAGGAAAGCAGGTGAAGTATCCAGAGCAAAGGTTAAGTATCTAACGACTTTTGGTTTTGCAGCACACAAATCACTCATTCGTGTATTAAAAAAATATAAATTAATTGAGATTTTACACGTTATTGCATACTGCACATAGCTATACTGTACATATCTGACTATATGGTTCATACTGAATATCCACATTTATTCTGTTTTTCTTATAATATATTCTGTTAATACACTGCATATATCTATATTATTCTTACTACTATTATAACGCTAAATTGCACATATCTGTACATGTTGTTCATACATTGTTCATATTACATAGCTATATTTATTCTGCTATTATAAGGTAACTGCTAATGCACTAAACATATTTATGTTCAATTTATATGACTCTAAACCACCATTTGTAAACCAACTGTATACTACTGTCTACACTGCACTATATTTCTTGTCCTGTCTATGCACCACCTGTCTACACTTGTATATCGCATTGCACTTTTCTGCTCCTTTTGCACTTCTGGTTGGACGCAAACTGCATTTCATTGTCTTTGTATTTTTACTCTGCACAATGACAATAAAGTTGAATCTAATCTAATCTAATACGTGTGAGTGTGTGTTGGTGGACAATTGTTGTGCTCACCTTGAGGGCAAACGTAGGTACTTAATTTACGTCATGAGTAATACAGATAAGAAAAAAAGAAAGACTGAGAAAGAAATTAAGTCTATGTACAATCTATTTTATTATTTTTTCATTTTAAGACAATCGTGTCTACTTAAGGAAAACCCTATTCATATTACCTTGTAAAATAAGATGAAAGGTATATTTTTCAATCCATTTGGCCTCATATTATCTCAAAATCTAATATCACCTTTACTTTCCTTATGACCTCGTTGTGTCTGAAATGTGTCATGACGTCTATCAGAACAATAAACACTCAGCGTATCGACTGAGTGTTCAGTATGCACTTTTTTGTAATGGAACTGCTCAAACTTTCAAATAATTAGTTATTAAGACCATCTTAGTCAGACTATCGCTATGTTCACTAGATACTGTACATGGTGTGTTTTCACCTCAATGCAAAGAGCAGTAAAAAATGTAAAATATTTTTAATGATCCTGCAGTTATCACTCAAAGAATGTGTTTTTAATTCATTTCTGACATGAAGAAGAAGCCAGTGCACAATGCTCCAACATATTTGATTCATGAAACTGACATCATAGAAGTGACAGACAGCTACAATCAAAGTCAAATGGAAGTGGGATTATAGCTAAAAAATGAATGACGACGTTAAAAAAAGATAATATTTAAAGCTGAATGTAATTTGGGGATTCTGGAGAAAAATGTATATACCTTTTTTTACTGACAAGTTCTTACAAACACTGTTCATTACATTTGGGGGCATAAAGGTAACATCATCTAAAGAACTTTATGAGCCACTGTAAATATCCCAGTTTCTGTTGTGTCTAATAGAGCATGTATTCCTTTTGAAAAGGGACAATGCTGTTGGGGTTCATTCATGTCTGCATAGTCACTGAGTTTAATATGTAATCCAATTCAAAATTACATGTAATAAAATGAAGCACTAGCATATTTAGATTGTGCCACTTTCAGGCACCTGTCCAGTTTCATTCATTGTATTATTAGGAGTCAATGCACATCTGTGTGCTTCCACCCAAAATAGTTTCAGTTTGGCAGCTCTCACACTTGTGACATTTCTTTCTGAAGGAGCTGGAGATATATTTTCCCCCTCAGACACAGGAAGGAAGTATATTATGATTTTTTTGAGAAGCATGACCTCAAATGCTCACTGCTGACCAATGAAAACCTTGGACATTTCATACATTATAAGTCATATTGCTTTGCGCATGTTTGCGATCCCAATTTCCTGAAGATCCATGACAGAAGGGCACCAAAAATAGGCAGCTAAAGTACTGTGCTACAGTTACTGTACAGTTGTCGCCTTTGGCACTTCACCTGACAAATAAAAGAGAATTGTATTTTATTTTTAGTCATCTGAAGTAATTTGAGTTCCTTCTAGCCTCAACTTCACAATGAGTAGGAAAACCTCTTAATACAATACGCAGATATTGCAAATGGTCTCAAAACATTTTTAATATTTAAAGTTATGGTGTTTCATTATATTAATTTATTTACTTTCTTACTTACGTAGAGGTCACAGAAACCCCAAAAGGACAATAAACTGTCAACCAAATAACCATATCATGCATATATGATGACACCATAAGTACATTACATATGTCTTTCCACAGTACATAGCCTCCTAGGAGCACTCCAGGAAGCACAAGTACTTTCCCTATTTTTTGTGTAAACACTCAATCTAGCAAACCGTTTGTATGACATTTTTTTAAATACTGCCACTCTAGCCATCTCACAAGCCCATTCTTGGATTGAAGGTGCCCCTTCATTCCTCCATACTCTTAGAAGCCTCTGTCTGACTATCATTAAACTAGTTTGGACACAACTTCTTACGTGCTTATCTCTCCGCTTAGGATTGAACCATCTCCCAGCACAAATTATCGTGGGCTGAATGGAACCTGGGTCACTGCAACCCAACACAGGTTATCATGTATCCCAATCCAAAATTCCTGGACCTTGTTACAGGACCATAGGACATAAAGTAATTGGCCATCCTCTGTCTTACATTTCCAACAATTTGATGTGTCTTTCAATCCAAGTCTAAACAATTTGGAGGGCGTCCAGTAGAAGCGGTGATGTAAAACCCTTACATCACAGGTTTTATTATTCCTACCAATTCTGTCCCATTCCTCATTATCCAGTTTACTATTCAGATCCCTTTCCCATGTCTTCTTGAGGGCTGACCGGGGTCCATCCCCCCAGGTCTTGCATAAGCACAGAATAATACCCAGAAGCCTCTTGACCTTCCAAAAGTTCATCAACACCTTATCTAAACATTCTGGTGCCTTTGGGGCTGAATATCTGGATCCAAAAAAACCCACTAACAGATGGCGAAGTTGCAAATGTCTAAAAAATTGGGACTTGGGGATTACAAATTGCTATACTACATCCTTATAGGATTTCAATATGCCACCTAAATACAGATCCCCCAGGGTAACAATTCCTTTTTCCAATCAATCCCTCCAAAAAAGGGGAGATCTACCAATACATAAGTTTTGATTCTGCCAGATACTTGATGATGCATTTAAATATGGATTAATTTCAAACAGCCGGGCCACTTTGTTCCAAACTACTTTTAAATGAGCGATTATCAGATGCGTGTTTGCCTCACCATACAGTTGACAGACAGGCTTTGTAGAGGCGATAATGGGGGCAAGAACAGATTGCTCAATACTCTCTCAGGAGGAAGTGACCAGTGGGCCAGATGCCTTAAGTTAAAAGAATAGTAGTAAGACAACCGTTTTGGAAGACCCAAACCTCCTCTATCAATCGGTCTTTGTAATTTATTAAAATGTAGCCAAGTTTTTTTTTTTTTTTTTGCCATTCCATATAAATGTTGTTGTTATCCTGTCAAACCAATTAAAATATGACAGGGGGACCTCCAGAGGAAACGATTGGATAAGGTAGTTCAGCTTGGGAACACAAACCATTTTTATTACATTGACCTTCCCAGCTATTAACATCACAAGAGATTTTATTCAATAAAAAATTAACTTAACTAGTTTTTTTTCAGTAACTGGGGAGAGAATAAGATACCCATATATATGATACCTTGCTTGGGCCACTGAAATTCACCTGATTGGAAAGCTGTAACCCCCGAGTAGACAGGGTATTGATCTCTCCAGCATGTTTTCAAAGCTCTCATATGACTACGATGCTGAGGCTGACTGAGTGCAACAGTGCAACTGTTTGCACAGCAAGCAGATCTCAGAACTCCTCCCCCTGTGCAGACTGTTTAATTCCCGTGAGGTGATTTCTAGCTAGTAACTTAATAAAGCTGCTGGATGCAATCCGAAGCACAATGAGTGGACCATGTTCATCTGACAGACCTACTCTCTGCTCCTATCCTGCTCTCTCACAGCCTGCTGCTTTCCTGTAAGTACTAAAGGGTCACACAGCCTTTTCAACTTTTAGATGTTAAGAAGGGAGCGATGTCTCTGCTGGTTGAATAACTCACCAGGACTTATGAATGAAAACACATCACACACAACGAGGACAGAGAGAGGCAGAGCACGTTATTGCATTTGGTAAGTTTTAGCCTTTTGATCCAGAAAAAAAATAACTGAAGTTATCAATGCAACTTTGTTGCCTTGGAGGCTTGCTGATATTTCATATTCATTTTCAAAAATTTACTGAATGTACAGTAACTTAACAGATGCTTCAAATAATGCGAACCACGTTCTCTTTAATAGTCAAAGATGTGCATGTTTGCTCCATCCTGGTTAAAGTACAATGAGTGACAGCAATTAAACATAGTATGCTTTGACTTTAAGTGTGATAATTTGCCCCTGTACACAATGTTTAAAGAATGCTCTGTATGGCATTATGTGAAGTCACTGGCTTAAATCCTTAGTGGATTAATAAATGTTGTGCCCACAGGCAGCCATGCTGATAAGGTTCAGTACATTTCCAGCCATATGCACACACCAGGAATACATAAGTAGGCTAATCATTTTGCTCATTATTCTTTTTGCCAGGAGGTTCCTGTCCTGGTGTAACTGTCAGAACATAATGGTGGCATTCAAAGGGATCTGGAACAAGGACTTCTGGAGGGCTGTGTCTGGAGAATACCTAGCCACTCTCATCTTTGTCCTTCTCAGTCTGGGCTCCACCATCAACTGGGCTGCAGGGGAGGAGAAACCTCCCCCAGCTGACCTAGTCCTTATCTCCCTGTGCTTTGGCCTGAGCATCGCCACTATGGTGCAATGTTTTGGCCACATTAGTGGCGGACACATTAACCCGGCGGTCACTGCAGCGATGGTTGTAACTAGAAAGCTAAGTCTGGCAAAAGCATTCTTCTATGTGGTGGCTCAGTGCCTGGGAGGTATTACAGGAGCTGCGATCCTTTACCTAGTCACACCTGCTGCTGTTAGAGGGTCATTTGGTGTGACCACGGTAAGAATCTGACCATAATCATGTTTACTTGTGTGCATATATGTTTTCTTAAAGTTAAGCAAAGTTCATTAAGACAGTCTTCTGTTTGCAAGGTGAACTCCAACATCTCATTAGGACATGCCCTTCTTGTGGAGCTTCTTATCACATTCGAACTGGTCTTCACCATCTTCGCCACCTGTGATCCCAAACGCACAGACCTGGGAGGTTCTGCTAGCCTTTCAATCGGCTTTGCTGTAGTTATTGGTCACTTATTTGCAGTAAGTATCGATTGATAAGAGATAGATGTGAAATGGCAGTTAGATAGGAGAATGCTTACAGCAGTGATTCTCAAATCATTTTGACATCTCACCATGTTATGTTCCAAAATTCCCATGACTCCAGCAAGAGGATGGGCAATTAGATTACGCAGAAACAAATGAATTATTTACACAAAATGTATATTCACAACACCAACCTTAGAAATCTTTTGCAACCTGATCCTGAAACTCTGATTCAAAGATTCATTCAAATATGGACCTTCTGCTGTCCACACATAGACTTGCAGCATCCATCTTCAGCTTTGACACTCCAAAAGACTGTTGGCTGTGGTCAGATGAGACTTGTTGACATTCAAAACTATATTTCTCTTTGTTAGATGGGTTAAAGTAATCACAGTGGAATGATATGTGCCAGTGTAAATATCATTATCCCTTTCATTCTAAACACTTAGCCCCAACAGTATGTAATGCACTTAAAATAGTTAATTGGTGTTTATTGTTGTTGTTTTTTTTTTAGATTATTTTTGGGGCATTTTAGGCCTTTATTATATAGGACAGCTGAAGATGTGAAAGAAAGAGAGGGGTAATGACATGCAGCAAAGGGCCGCTGGTCTGAGTCAAACATGCGGCCGCTGCGACAGGGACTTAGCCTTTGTACATGGGGCGCATGCTCTACCAGGTGAGCTATTCAGGCGCCCCCTATTCAAAACATTTTTTAATAGTATTGTGTATTTTATTTATGTGATTTGGGATAATAGTTCATTAAATGCATAGCGAAAATTTTACATTTGTTAAAATAAGCAACGGTGACATGATTATAGTGAGTAACATATCTTCCTTCATGTAAGTACTTTAAAATATCAATCAGGAAAAAATATGTCTACTCATACCAGTAACTATTATTTTGGTGACAGTGATATTCCTGTATATAAAAAAGTTAATTGTTTACTTAATTATATTAAATAAATATAACTTACAAATTCAATATAATTAAGTTAAATTTACTTAGCATCTTCACAGATGTTTAGTTTAGTGGTAAGTACATTTTACTTGACATTGGCAAGTGCATTGTACTTGATATTAAAGCATTACAATTTACTCAAAAAGTGCTCGTACAAATTGTTACAAGGATTTTATTAGGTGAATCCTGCAAGTTATTTTTTTCAGCGAGAGTTCCAAGTGCAAGCCCCTTAAGCATTCACTGAAAGCTGGAGCACTGATGCTTCTTGAGAAAGAGCAGGTGCATCAAAGCATCTATTCTTCAACGTGTGATATTAGGCTTCTCACTGATTCACACCCACTTGCACATCTTTGTTGGAGGTTGCCATCGCATAGCAACCAATCTCTGGGGGCTCCCTGAACCCTGCAGAGCAAATGAATGCACAGGGAAATAGATGTTATCTCTTGCACTGCTCAACGGATTTGTCCCTGGGTCTGTTTAGCAAATGCATATATATAGATATATCAGGATATATTTTGCAGTATGAGACAAGTTCTGTAAGCCAAAGCAAAAATACCTATGATAATGTTATACAAAACTATGATGTTTTATCATTTAGACTGACAACAATGCTATTATGTGTCTTCTAGATCCCTTATACAGGAGCCAGCATGAACCCTGCTCGATCCTTTGCGCCTGCACTGGTCACACTCAACTTCGAGAACCACTGGGTAAGAGATACTTCCCAAAGAGGATAATCTTCTTGAGGAGTATGTGTGGCTAAAATAATACACAGTTACTCTTGATAGTGATTGGGTCAGTTTGACTGGTCATTTATGTATGACTTCTCAAGAATAACAAATCAGCTCACTGGTCCAAATGTTATGTCATGGTGCCATGGCATAATGCTCTGAAATGTTGCAATAGCTAATGATTATGTCCCAAACAGGGCAAGCTTGACTACAGTAGGCTCGTATGCCTTGTAATGTCACATTTTCAGCACCATTGCCAGACCAGTAAAAACAGATGTCACCTAAAAGTACAATCAAAGAATCGTCTTTCACTTATTTCACTAAATACAAACCAAACACCTGGTTTAAAATGGAATGAATGACTTCATCCAACAAAAGAAGTGCTAAGGAATCACAAATTTACAGCATTTTATCCTCCAGCTACATTATGGGATGTCTCTGAAAAAAGGTGTAAAATATCATTAGTGCTGAATTTTTGTATCCTATCAATTATTGCCACTGAGCTATTTGCAGACAGCATGGCATGTGTGTGTGTGTGTGTGTGTGTGTGTGTGTGTGTGTGTGTGTGTGTGTGTGTGTGTGTGTGTGTGTGTGTGTGTGTGTGTGTGTGTGTGTGTGAGAGAGAGAGAGAGAGAGAGAGAGAGAGATTGGGTGATATGCTTGGGTGTAACGCTGTCAGTAGGTGTCACTGTGGCTGGTATCATATTCAGAAGTGTCCTCTCTTGGTGCAGAAAGCACCAATGCTGCAGAAAGCGATCTACCTGCCTCAGATTAAGGTTGACCCTCTTTTCTCAATATGTAGCGATGCCCAGGCACGCTGTCAGGTTGATGGACAGGGGGATAACGTTTTCCAAAACGGGCCCCTCATCCACATCCTCCTACCTTTGCATGGGCGCATGGGCCCCTCTAGGTCTTGGACAGGGGTCATCTGTGCCCTTTGACCCCCCCCTAGTGGTGGACCTGGCAATGCCAGGACTGCATTTTGTTAGTAATAAAACATATCCCATGGGCACAGATTACCCAGCTGACTAATTAAGATGTTTGTTTTGCTGTTTATGGTAGGTGTACTGGGTGGGGCCCATTCTGGGGGGCATCCTGGCAGCTGGTCTGTATGAGTACCTATACTGCCCTGACCCTGAGATGAAGAAGAGGCTAAAGCAGGTATTTCAGAAGGACCTGTCAGCGAAATACAGGGAAGTGGAGACAGAGGACATTGTCATCAAGCCAGGATCTATCCACGCCATCAATCTGGTGAAAGCTGAGAAAAAGGATACTTTCCAGGGCTCAACGGGAGAAGTGTTGTCTTCAGTATGACTATCACACGCACTGGAAAAAGAGACCAATCTGTAGAGCCGAGTGACGAGTATCCATCTTGAGCATACCCCCCTCCGAAGCAGCTAATATGATGTTATGGATAAATCCCACACACATCTACAACCTGTTCAATACTCCTCCTGAGGCCCTCCCTGAACGGTTTTGTAGCCGTGTTGGCATGTGGTGCACATTGCACACTGCAGAATGACAGTCTACAATACATTGTGTTAGGGAAATATATGTGGGGTCAACCAATTATGTGGGGTCATCACGCTGATTTGAAGAAATGAAGAAGAAAACGCAGGCTTGTTATTTTTGGATTAGTGTCATATTTGGTCCGTGTACTGTATATATAATAACAGGAGAGATTTCCCTTGTAGTCATTAAGCACATTACAGGTCCCAAGCACTGTAAGGCAGCTATGACAAGCTTTATTACCAGAGTTGTTTTACAGTGCTCTCTATTTTCAGTGCATTAGTCAGGGAAACATGTTTATGGAAACACTGTTTCTGTCTATTTTATTCTGTCTGTTTATTTTCTATTTCGTAAAAATGGTGATACTTGGTTGTTTTTATCTCATAGATCTAGATTTGGTTGTTGTAACACAATTGTTATTTCTCTATGATTTGCTGTATGTCATACTTGTTTTTAACTTATTGATAAGATACTGTATTTGGCTGATCTGATTTTGCGTTTTGCTTAGTTCCTGTTTTATGTTCACAAACTGGACGTGCTACAAGATGTAAAAGATATTAAGTTGTAATAATGTTATTGTTTTAAGTCTAAGTCATTATTCATGATTTCTTTTTGGCTTATTATTTTGTTTTCACATGTGAACAGGATAGATGCAGAAAGGTTTTCTTCCTCAAAATCATAAGAAATCTCGTGACCATTACCTATAAGGCTTTTCACTTGAGTCACTTGCTTCTGGAGGAGCTGGGCACTGCGAAGGGGAAAGGTTCAGATCAGTGATGGATTGGCTCATCTACCTTTAGATTATGTCTCCCCATGGCCAGATACATGTCCAGGATGTGTGTTCCTTGTGAGTTAAGTCTCTGAGAATAGCTTCATGTAATCTCATTCCATCAGCAGAGAGCACAGGAAATGATACCACTTTGTGGTACGAAATAGAGGTGATCTGTTATGTCTGCACTTTATTTCCTTTTCTAAAAAAACAGGTGCAATTCAATCTTTTTCTGTAATGTGGAGGAAATGATCAGCTCCACTGATCCTGCTGCATCAACTGAAGTTGTCTACATGGTACAACTATATTGGGTCTGCAAGGGTAGAATGCCAGTATAATTCAGATACTAAATCAAAATTGCTTTTACTCCTGACTAACTCCCCCATTTCACCTTCCTCCTCCAAGTGCAGCCTTTATGCGTGACAACAGCATCACCTATTGGCCACAGTGTGAATCACCTACTGTGCAATAATGCTCCCATGTGTATTTCTCCAGGGGAGGGCACCCGCGAGCCTTGGATGTACAGGTTATATTGCAAACGTGGGTAGACACAAGTCAGTTTTATTCATAAGTCTGAGCCACATTTCATTTGAAATTGGTCCAGGCCATTAATTCAGAACTACACAAGAGGATTAAGTGTTGCATAGCATTCTATAACAGGAACACAGTGCTCCAACAGGAGTCTGAGCTCATACTAAAATATTTTTTTAACCTTGGTATTCTTAGCATTTTTACAATTTTGTGAGAGGGTTCTTATTTTCACCGAAGCTGCACTCTCAATACTTTTATTAAAAGGGTTGCAGACGTTTACAGTCACAGATTTACCTGTAGTTGCGTTGCGGTGGAGTTGAACATGGACATCACTGATTTTCTTAGCAGCACTATCCTTTACCTGCAGGCATGCAGCCCGTATCCCTTAAGGCTTCAGTGGCTCAAGGCCAGCAACCTCTCAGCTCCCTTTAATCATATTTATAGCCCAAATAAATGATGTTTCATGATTTCCTCTTGGGAGAGATGGTGGGGAATGGGCTCACTCGTTTTGGATGTATTGGCCTTTGCTCATCTGAAGATTGAATATCTGAAGACAGGTCAGCAGAGCAGTCCCTGTTGGATTTGAAATTTGTTTATGTTATGGATTTCACAATGGTGATGGAGGGTAAAATATATGTGGCTTATGTGTGCATACAGAGCAAGATACTGTTGAAACTCCTTGCGATGCGTTTTCATACTCTTGCATAAATGCTCAGATGCTGTAAAGTGACAATCAAATTCTAACATGTCATTAGAATATTGTCCTCTCTGTCTGTTGACAAACTTCCAACGGCTTGTTGCAGACACCTCAATTAGGAAATGGCAAATAAAAAGTAACAGCAAATGATAGACCAACACTTTTTCCAACAGTCTGTTTGTTAACATAGTGGCCTATCAGCGAGATGTTGAGCAGAAAACTGTTAATGTGTGGATAGTCTTCACAGTGGCTGCCTCCATAATTCATTAATTTACATTCACAGTCATTGCAAATACCAACAATGGCTATATGATGGGACTATTGTCGTAACTAGAGCTTCATTTGCACATCATACAGAGGCTGGCAAAGTATATCTCAAAGTGCATCTTATGCTTATCTAACTGAGAACAGACAATTTTTTTTTGCGACTTGAAAATTCAGATTTTCAATTCCCAGCATACAACAGAAGGGGCAAAAGATAAAACACACACCTTAAAGATCATTAGCAATTAATATTTGGGGATTCATGAAGAAAAACAGCGTTAAACACTTGTTTAATAATTCATACTATAAACAAGAAAGTCTCCCACTTCCTTAATAATTTAGACGTAAGCTAATGTTGATTTATTCAGGAAGGTCTCTGCCACCAGCACCGCCTGGAGTGCCCAAATTTGAATTAAAGTAGGACAGTAGCAGGCGAGTCTGTAATAACATTTGTATAATTTTATTATTGCTCTGGGCTCAGTTCATTTCCTCCTCCAGTAGCTGCGTGAAATTGTTTGATTCTGGAAACTGCCTTGAGTCTGCGGCTATGGGGTTGGAGGGTGGTACAGGAACAGGAAGGCATGCGACACTCTGTCTCTCTGTCTGATGCTGTCAAACACGTAAACACACACACTCACACACACACACACACACACACACACATATACACACACACACACACACACACACACACACACACACACACACACACACACACACACACACACCCACACACACACACACACACAACTCCACATACACAAATGCAGAGAGAGAGAGAGAGAGAGAGAGAGAGAGAGAGAGACAGAGACAGAGACAGAGACAGAGAGAGAGAGAGAGAGAAAGAGAGATAAATAACTTTGTTATTCTGGGTTTTGTAATACTGTTACATTGGCTCACTTAATAACTCAAGCTGTCTTGAGAATATGATTGATATTCTCACTCACCCTGTCACTTGTGATAAATATTTCACTGCATTTATGCAAGATAGCTAGGAAGCGGTATAACTCATTCATTACATTATCAAATCATATAAATATGAGAGTTTGAGTTTACGTCTTTTTTCCAGTAGGGAGATTGCCATTTTGTGTTAATATTAGTCAAAGAAAGTCACTTCCACTGTTCCTGTGCAAAGAGTTTGTTTGTAAAGAAGCAGATCTGATGAAATTCCAGCTTTTTGTAACTTTACCATTAAGAAATATTTCATTTTGTTTGGCCCACAAGGAAGAATTAGACTTCATCATCGTTTGGAGGTTTACTAAGCTATCAAGTCTTATCTGGTGGTTTCTAGTTTGTGGGGTTCCTCTACTGTACTGTGATTTTGTTTTCCAATGATAGGACTATCATTTCCAAAATGGTCATTTGCAAAATTGTGATTACTCTAACAAATACAATCAAGTTTGGTTGGTATTAGCTCATGTAACACACACCTGAGACCCCGGTGGCTTTGACACAGGAAGGGCGGGTGGAGAAGTTCTGATTGGTTTCCTGGGGGCTCTGCTTCCAACTTCCCACCCGCACACATTCCCTCACTCCCCCTCCCCCCACCCCCCCCCTTCAATTCCTTTATGCAGAGAAGCCCAAACTGCAGTTTGATGAAACACATTTGTTTGACTTAACTCTTGCAGCGCCATCATGGCTAAATCTCGAAGGCCTGTCGGTGTAATGTGGCCCAACAGCAATTGGGTTAATGAGAGGATATATGTACAAGTGTGGGACTTGACCGGAGGAGCTGTTTTCCATTTGGGTTTGGTGTGCTTGTGTTATTAGGGAAACCTTTATTATTGTTGCCCTCTAGTGGGAACCATATAATAGGATTACATTTTATTAGAGCCTCCCAGCGTTACCCAAGCAGCCCCCTCCTCTTGTCTCTCTTCCCCTCATAGTAGTGGCACTGACTCCTCTGTCCACTTTGTGTGGGACGGGTGGGTTTGGGACTGAAAGGGAAGTCAACGAATGGGGCTGCTAGTCATAAAGTCATAAAAGGGGGATCCTCGTCTTCTCTCAGTTACAGAAAACTGAAACAATTTCATGAGCAGAATAGACTCTGACGTGTGTGCCATGCTTGCTTTGTAAGCTGTAATAACACAATTGTAACAGTGAGTCACAGACATGTACATGCACAGCTCCACAGAGTTTGCATATTAGAAGTTTCTGGAGTAAAGCATGAACAAAGACACAACTATAGTACTTTTTGCCATTACCAACTGAACAAAGGAGCTCCTCTCTCATATAATCAGCCTACCATGGTTAATGTTTAGCCTTTAAAGGTCATACTTGATGCTTTGACTTGGACAACATTTGAGCAACAGTTATTCCCTAGAGCTAAATTACATTGTGCCAAAGATAATATTCGATGAACAGTTCTGCCTAAAACTGTGCAGCCCTGCAGGGCAGATTGAGTCAGGCTCTGGAGCAGCTTCAGCACTTTGCCTTATCCATCCCACTCCCTTACATAACCACAGGCCATTAAAGGGGTGTGGCGAGTATAGCAGCAGTTGCTAAAACGGACTGAGGCAAAACCAACATCTCTCTTAGTCCACGCTGACTGGTTTGCGAGAGCCAGGAAGGCCGATGTCAATCAGAAGGTGTAACGGCTGTTCAGTCACTTAAATATTAACTGACGCTAGAAATGAAGGTCATAAAGAGAAAAGCAATATATTTGCTCCTAGGTAATAAAATAAACATTCAGATGCCATAAAGCTGAGACTGTGTTATTGTTAAATTAATAATGACAAAACAATGTTTTTGTTACAATGTTTAAATTGTCAGCAGCCACTTTGGTGACATGTACAGGGTTATGCTAAATTCTAAAATGATGTCTAACAGTAGCACAAGCAAAGAAGAGTCGTACAACAGTCGTAATACATATTTGATGTTTGCTAACATTAGCCACCATAAGCTATGGGTCACACCAGTCCAAGTTAGGCTGTAGCTTGAGAGAGCGTAGTCAATTAGGAGAGGGTGTGTTTCATTGTTTTCATTTGTAACAGGACGAATGTGTTACATGTTTAAATGTTAATGTTTAAGCTGTGAGAGAAAAGATTGACAACCAAACTAATTAGTTTTTTTTTGTGTCTGTTTCTCATTCAATTCCAGCAAGCAGAACAAGTTTTCCAGGGTTCCTCTCTCCTGTGTATGTGTGCATGCATTAATATCCCTATGATGTCATTCAGGCAAGGTAATTTCTGTTTGGTGCATACTCACATCTGCAACCAATCTGGATAATTTGCTCACCAAAATATGGTGCAGCCAGCCAGCGCTCGCCTGCTGTTGCTGCTGTAGCAGTTAGGTCTAGAGCCAAGGACAATACTACCCTTCCACAGCGGCATTAAAACAATGGCTTTGTTTTTTTTTGTTTTTATATCAAACACCATTCAAAGATCTCCACTGGTTAGCTTCAGCAACATCTGATGCATATTTTGAATACTGAAGTGAGAGGACCCCATTATGAATGGGCTCCATTTGTGTAGAAAATGGATAACGCATGGGATTTTAAGGCCTGGGGCGTTCTCCGTTCACTATAGTTTGTCAGACTAATGGCATAAAAATGTGTGTGTGCGTGTGTGTGGGATGATATTTGGGGCTTGGCGTATCATACAAAAGCCAGTAACCTCTGGGGCAAATAACTTCATTGTAACACTTTAATCTTTTGTTTGTTTTCCTGTGGGACATGCCGGTCAAAACGTGGAAAGTTGAATGGCCCTTGGATCGGATAGGAAAGGAATAGCTGGCCTTTCCTCAAATGTAATTCTGTTTATCATCTACAAAGATGTTTTGAGAGGGAATTTGTTTGATGAGGAGAATTGGAAAATGCTTTTGTTTGTATGGTTGCATCCATCAGTCACTAGTCCCTTGACGGGGCATTCTTAATCCACCGTTGCTTGAACTTCAGAACAAGCCTGGCTTCAGTTGTCTCCCTGGATGAACATTACACATTTGTTTCAAATGATTGTTTGTTCTATACTTGTCTTGTGTTTTTTTCCCCCTGCTTTTAAAGTTGGGTAATGTTACAATAACATGGCAAAATTGATTTGCTTTCAGAGTGAGTAGCATGTAGCTGACTATTGTTCAGAGCTGCTGTTAAAAAAAGTCGATGCTCTCAACAGTAGGGGGCGCAAGAGCGGGTATTTCAGCCTTATTCCACTGTGTATGAGGTGGGGATAACTGTTGAGAATGTAAAGAAATAACTGTCAATTCTGAGTCCAGATGTGCACAAAATAGCACTATTGACACAGACAGAATAATTATGCATGTTCACATGAAGGAATTTCACAAAAGGAATGACTTTAAACATGTACTTCATTTGCTGACTGCATTCCCCAAGTAAATCTAAAAGCCTCAGAAGTGCCTCAATCTTCCTGAAATCATGCATGGTTGAACATTTGAAATGAGCTCGCACATCACCCTCAGGCACTGATTCAGACTTGATTGGGGCAAGGCAAGCTGCAAGTGCTTATTTATACAACTACGTCATTTGGAGGCTGTCCAAAGGGAGGAAAGAGACTAAAAAGATTACAAAGGAGTGGGAATTTCATTAACCACATTCCATTAAATTAATAAGTCGAATCCAAGCTAATCAACAAGTTGCCTGGTACACATGCAGTGTTGATGACATGCATTAAAGAAACACACTAGATAGGTAAGATGTTTGAGAGGTAGGAGAAGAAGAAACAAAATCAAAGGACTCCACCAACAATCTATATAATTATCATCATCTGCTGCTTTTCCTCCCTGGCAAAGAAACACTCCATCCATTTGTAGCAATCGCCCGGGGGAACGTTACATCAAAACTAATCATAACGATTAAAATCAGCTTCTCTGCGAGAGGGAGGCAATATAGGCAAGTTGGAGGCAGGAAGAGTGAGGGTGTTGTAAATGCAGAAAAAAAAAAGATTTCTTTATTTGATTTTATAAAAACATAAACTCAACAAGGACTAAGGCACTGCTGCTGTGATCTCTTCCTTTGCTGGGAGTTTTATTCTGCAGATTGGTTTAGACTAGGGCAGAGACATGAGCTAATTGTATCCTGATCTTTGCCTTGAGGGGTTTCGGAGCCCTGGAGCAAGTATTCTCTGTATTTTGTTCTGTCTACCTTAGCCAAGCTATTGCATTTCCCACTGGTGTAGGAAGAGAAGCAGATCGTGGGCCAAATCGGAGGGAAAAGGTGCATAAAAAGATACTTTATGCCGCTCTATGTTTCAGGTAAGCGGAGATTTATTTGGTTTGCTATTATTTCCGAGGCTGGGTGGACTGGGACATTGAGGCGCAGCAGCTTTTACGCATGTGCCAAGCGATTCGAGCGGTACAGTTCTTTAAAAATATTTAACCACTTCCTGGCTATTGTTCCTTAGTTACTGTACAAATGTATGCGCGTGGCTACAATTTACGAAGCTTCGGTACATCTGGTCTAAGCGAACAGCGGATTACACTGCGATCTTGTCGAGCAAACACTCTACTTGTCCACCGTGTGAATTCGCTCCTGGCGCGTTTCAGCCTCTCACACATATCGCCGTCTTCGTGTCGCTGTTGCTGTACAACTTGCTCATAACTTGCCCAAACATGCGTTTGTCGTTTTCATGAAGTATTTTTTAAAAAAAGTCAGTTTAGTCGTGAAACAGTTCTATTTCCTGGCTGCCCCAGATCTTCTAATGAAAGACGCCATTGTGGAGTAATTTTGCCCCAGGCGTTTTTCTTATTCAGTAAGACAGGATGTATTTTTTAAACACGTCAATGCAGAATCTGTGAATCACCCTTTAAAACGAGCCGTGACCCTGTTAAGAGAATTTATTTATGGAGTCTAAACGAAGACACAAGCGATTTTATCATTTCATCGCCTCATTTGGCTCTTTGACCGCGCCGTGCGTAATCAACTCCAAGGTCCGACTGCGAATCGGCAAATATAGTTCACTCGGTAATACTCTGGAGCTATTTCGCCCATGTGAGCATGTATTGTGTTAAAAAAAACATACTGAGCTTCATAAAGTTTATACTGTGAAATGATATATAATATCCTAAAGCAAAAATACAATGAAATAGGTAGTTTGGTTACGTAATATTGCTCACTGTACTGCAGGGAGGCGAACACTTTAAATTACATGTATTAAATGTAACATATATATATATATATATATATATATATATATATATATATATATATATATATATATATATATATATATATATATATATATATATATATATATATATATATATATATATATATATATAATAAAAAGTTTAGGTCACCTGCAATGGAAGTCAGTACTCGGTTTCACCAGTTTCAGAGGGCGCATGAATAAACAGAATGAGATGTTGGTTTGTCAGGACTGATCACTTGATGGCGCTGTAACAACAAAACCATACTTCTTTACTACAGCATCAGTACAACTGCTTCTCAGTACAATTACACTGATCTGTCAAATGATAAATAGGCCTATTTGAAAAACAAGTCAGTTAGTCCACATTTCAGTTCCAAGTTAGGGGTGCTTTACTTGGATACATTGAAAACCCTTAGAGAAATGCTGTTATTATGTTTCATATTACGGCTCTGCCACTCCTGTGCCCTGGGACAGTTTGGTCTGTGCCAGTGAACATGCAGAAATCACTTCCTTATCTGTGATGTCATGCTGATGCACTGCTACAGTAACTGCACAAAAAAATGATGTCGAAGTAGACAAGTATTCCGGCTACTCAGGGGATAAGTATGTTTCTGGAGCACTGCTATGATATAAAATGCAACTGTCTTGGATGTAAAATGTGAAACTTTGTCTAAGTTCAGATTGCATTGTATAGTCATCATCAGCAGAGTGGCTTGTAGTTCTATGACATTGCTGATAATAAAAACAGAACCTGTATAACCCATGATCCCATGATTCAGAGCTATTTCAGGTGGTTATTTACCTTATTTGTCACCTTTACTTTCCAGGGTTAAAAATTGGTTGATCCAGAATATCACATTTCTCTTTGCTCAGGAGCAGGTCAGCGAGGTCACTTTCCTCTGGTAACTTCTTTTTCCGCGAGGCAACCTCTTTCACTAAACGCCAAAGTAGTTTTTACACTGAACACATTTCTGCATTTGTTGCCACACACTCACAGAGCTGCCGCTGTTGTGGACAAATACGCTTGAAGTTACTTGTGAGGTTGATATGATGTAAACCACAGACATTGTTATACAGTACACATCTCTGTACTCAAACAAACTGTTAGTGTATTTATAAAGTACCAGCATTGATGACAATGCAGGCCTCATTACCTGTTTTTTTCTTTTGTTTGTTTTTTGCCTTTACAGCCGGCAGTAACTGAAGTGAACCCAAAGTCTGTAGTTGTCTGTGTGTGGACATTTGAAACAAATAGCCATAGGCAACAGAGCAGAGACAACCCATCCAGATTATGTAAATACCAGTCTGCCTGCCTCGAACTGAATGTTAATGCTCTGATCTGAAATGCTAATTGTGTCTTGTGCGATATGTCGAAACACTGAAAAGCTGCATTGTGGGATGAAAAATTGAAAGCTGGTTTGTTGCTGATGTTGATCCCAACAGGCCCGTTGACTATTGCAATAGCAGACAGGCACTTGCTTCCTAAGTTTTTAAGCGGGTAATACCCTGCATTAGCTTACTAAAGATGCAAACAGAGCTATAGGCCAGTGTGTTTTCCTTGAGATGTAAAGAAGATGCTAAAATGATGATTTTGCATAAAAGGCATAACAGACTTCAGACCAGTGATGGAAAAACAACAGGAGTAACTGGAGCAGCTCAAATACTCCCGGCTTTGATGCACTGTGCCTGTTTTAGATTTGTTTGTGCATACTGTGGTCCAACAAAATGACACAAGCTGGGTAAAGGAGCAAATTCTCCACATTTCGACTTGTTTCACAAAGGCTGGAAACTTTGGGAACACGTCGACAAACGCTCTCACATGGGAGAATTTTGTAGCACTTGCCAAATTCAAAATGGCAACAGGTACTGTAGGGAAAGTGCTGGTGTGGCAGATCTGCAGTGCACATATTGGAGCTGATGGCTCAATCATGAGCATCCCTGATCAGCCATCCATCATCACATGTGGTGATCTTTGATTTGTCCCTGAGAAAAAGGTGAAAAGACAGAAATCAATGTGGACTTGTCCAAGAAAAGGTGCACAACACATGTATCTTTACTTCCAACAACTCCAGAATGATTTAGTGATACAAGAGCTCATTCCCACAACCCGCTACCCCCCCCACCACCTCACACCCACCCAACCACCCGTTCTCTTTCACTCTCTCTTCTCTCTCCCCTGCAATTTTCCATAATGCCTTACAGATTTTACACTCAATCCACCTTTGCGATGACAAGGCTTTGAGGAAATCCAATTCCACCAAGCTGTTTTCAGAACTTACTCTCCACAGGCACACACTCACTCTGACACTCACTCACACACACACACCACCATCTCTACAAATTAGTCAGGGAACAAATTACCTGCATTCTGAGTGTGATCCCACGCACTTTGCCGACTGCCTTACACAGGTCCCCTTTTGAAGAGCAGCCATGTGATTTCTCTCTCTTTTGCCCTGCAGGCCCCTTTGCCTTCTGTGAGGGATTCTGGAGTTGAATTTTAAAACTATGTATGGCTGCTGCCTGCGCTTATCAGCGCGTGCACAAGCGGCATGCAAATCAGACCAGGATCACACACCGCATTGGAGGCCTACACTCAAAGGCAAGCTTAATTGCTAATTGGGTATCTAGGTGTGAAACTCACACTGCCAATGAGAAGCAGGAATGTGGATGTTTTAAGGCCAGTGGTTAAACTAATTAATTTGAATCTGAATGTTATTAAAATTTGTGGATTCCCTGCATTTTCTATGGAAAAAAAAACAGCCCAGGAGAGCGCTGTGGCAGTACTTTTAACAGCAATTGGCCATGTTAAGGTCTGGTTTTATAGCTTGTTTTTTTTTTTTTTTCAATGCTGATGTGGTCAGCGGACGTGGTGTTTACACACTGCAGTCATCATACAGTAACTGTGATAGTATTTGTCAGGCGTGTAGCCAAGGAGAAACTGATCAAGAAGATGCTTTAAGTGTCTTGCTGTTGTGGAGGGATGTGATGTGATTTGCTGTGATGTTTTTTTTTTTTTTTGTTCACAAAAAAGGTCACTTAAGTTAATATCACTGTAATATTCTGTACAAATGATGAAAAGAGTGTTTATTCACTTCAACATTCATCACTGAAAAAGCTATCACTGGCTGCTTTTGTGTGATTGGAAAGAGCATGATCAGTCAGGTGCTTATGAGAGATGTGTGTTTGTGGGTGGAGGGTGTTATAGGGCCATGTGTGTCCAGGTGGTTGAGTGGGTTGGTCCCCGCTTGGTTATTTTCACTGAACTTTGGACTTTGTGGGTCTGTTGTGTTGATGGAGGGTTTGACCCGCTGAACAAAACTGCTGCTGAACAATGGGCAGCAGCATCAGGAGGAGGCTGACCGCGCGCAGACACGCTGCTCCAAAAGGGCAAAGGCCAGCTGTGACGGGTCCAGATGTGCGCCTTGACCCGACTCGCATATCCAGATCCAGACGATCATTTTTTGTCGGGCAGGATTTGTTTTATTCTGAAAATGCGACACACATAGGCTACCTGCCACTGAAACAGCGACAGCCCAAAAGAGCCGCAGGCGCTACAATGCTAATGTTGTCGGGGGCTTTGACTTCTCCCAGCCATTGCAAAGAAGCTGCTCCGTGTGACAGCCACGGCGCTGCTCTTCCTCCGGTGTTCGCTATCCCGCTTTTCACGCCTCTCCACATTCGGCAAGTCCGTTGAAAAAAAAAGAAAAAGCCGACCACGTCCTATCTGTTAACCTCAACGTCTGCGCTGTAATGGACGAAACGGACATCATGGACTTAACGCATCAGAAAGCGAGAAAGCGACCGCGTCCAATCAGTTCTTTGGATGAGTCCGTGCACGCTTCCCTCAAACGGCTCCCGATGCGAGCGGCGGAGTGCAGGGAGCCCTCACTGATGTTCTCAGTCAGAGGAGAGCCGGTCCCCGCAGCATCTCTCAAGCAAAATGACCATTCGGTGACTTCCTCTCCAAACACAGTGATGCCGGCGCAGGTAAACGCGTAAAGTCCGATATTATCTGGAAGAAAAAAGAGAAAATGACTGTAAGACTGGGGTCGAACTGTCACTGAAGTGACAGACACTTAGGTTTTATTGAATGCAGTGT